>JAQLOL010013856.1:0-14576 GCA_029783665.1 Naso thynnoides
AATTATGCCTGGTTATAATTAAAAAAGTGATTAAAACTGTGTGATTCAGTTACATTAAATAAATCTCATCTTTTGGGTGATGAATAAAAGCATGAGTGTTTATTTATTTATTTAAATGCACATGTTGTAAGAACAAAAGTGACTATTTTTTAAGGGAGAATTTTTGGCGTTAGTCAGGCGTCTTGATTTACTGACAATTACCGACACCCTTTTGAGGAAAAGTGCTGTTTATGTGCAGCTGTGTTAACGGATGGCTGAGCTCAAAAGGGCCCTGATATGTTTCTGGTCACTCAGACTTCATCCTGCTTTTGGCGGGTTGAACTTTAAGGAGGCGTAGCACCTGTGACGGGCCCTGAAAGGGTTTGAGACAAAGTTTGCTTCCAGAAAAATCCAGTTTAAAAGAAGTCACACAATAAAATCTGGTTAAACCAGTTATCAAGGTGCAAGGAATGCAGCAAAGATTTTGGTGCCTCAATGTTTTCGATGTTATTCTTATGCCTTAGAAAAAGCCGTAATGAAAATTTGATCCTTGTATACAAATTTCAGGTCTCCAATTGTCCTAATAGTACAACATAACTTAGTAACACTTGAAGTGTAAAGCCTAGAAAAATTACATAATCAAGCATAAGGTACCAAAGAAGTAGGCAAAGTGCCAATGTCTAAATTTCTTGACAAAGTTTAAATAAAATATTATTAAGTGTCATACTTTCTGTTTCATCAGTGCAGGACTGGTCTACACTCTTTCAGTTTTTGCCACAGTCTCCACCAGCCAACATTACTTTCGCTATCATTTTTAAAATGGTTCTCTCTGCAGCAGTCAGCCGTCATTTCAGTGCAAACTGTCACAACCATAAAACCTCCGGTTCACCTCCAGGTTCATCACTCCCAGCAACCAAAAGCCCACTTCTTTTTACATCTGTCCACACTCAAGCAGGGTATCCCGTACCAAGCATGGCGTAGGTTTCTTCCTGTACATACCAAGACATCAAAGTTGTGTCTAAATACCACAGACCATATAAACTGTCAACAGACCAATAAAATATTTGTTCACTCTCCTGATTGAAATATATATTAAGGCCCAAGCACTGAAAAGCAGTGCAAGGACCTATTATTACTTCTCCCAGCTTGAACACATCTAAATGTATAAATTCAATCGTCATAGCCCCGCCTACTGCCCGCAGAAAGACATGATTTTGAATAAGATATGCAACTCCGAAAACTCTTTAAAAGATTCAGCTTTACTTTAATCTGAATAAGTTTTACACCTTAATCATGCTGAATAATGAACTGTGTGAGGTTTCATCACCATCGCCTTGATGACAGCGCTATTCGCCACAGACAGGAAGAGTTGTCATTCAATCCGTCTGAAATTTTACATGTATGCTGAGAATGCTACTCTGAGGAGAATGACATGCCAACAAAACTCACACAAATTGTGTGTGCGAGGGCCTGTTCAGTGCTTCATACTGCCATTATTACTATTCATAAATGTTACTGATTAAGCCTGTTCAATTAAAGCTATTTCTTCACAACTTTCAATGTATCTCATTTATCAGTTGCATCATGCCATATCTTATAAAATAGGGTTTTTTTAATCAAAGTTGTTAATCTGAAAGGTTTTATTTATAGCTGTCAAATAAATGTAGGAGTTACAGAAGGATATAAGACACTATAACCCTCTGAAATGAAGTGGGCTAGAATTATCAAGTAGCAAAACACTGAAATATTCACGTAAATTAAAGTTTAAGGTACATTTACTTACATATTATACTTTAAGTCGAGAGACCTTCTTTATTTTTCTCATTTCCCTTAATGGTCCTTAGCTGCACACTATAACTCTTTAGGTTACTTTAGATAAAATAAAAACAATTAAATATTTAGTTACACAGCTACACTCCTCAAGCTATGGACAATATTTACATTTCAAATACTATCATATTTTCAGCGATGGACAATATTTACATTTCAAATATAACATTTTCACACGCATGTCATCACTTTTCAATACCAATATTGGAAAAGTTCTGTCCTGTTGATATTATGCCTGCATATCCCCCCCAGGGCTGTTGGTTATAGGGTTTCAAGACCGTACTTCTATAGGTTGTGTATGTTTGTGCACATGAAGAAGAAACTATAAAAAAAGCTGCTGTCTGCTGTGTGATCAGCACTTGCTACAGCTGACAAGATGCTTTCCATGAGTTTGGTGATCATTGCCTGTGAGTATATGACGTGTTCTGTTCTCTAACTATGTGAGTAACTTTAAAAGTGAGACCAAAAGTTCCGTTTTCTTCACTGGATCAGTTATGTATATGAAATGATCTCTTTCAGCCCTAGTGACTGCTTGGGGTTGGCCACATAAAGGTAAATTACGACGATTTCCACTGATTTCCTTTTATTCATTCTTGATTGGGCCTTCTTTTTATTTTTGGTTGATCCACTTAACTTTTTTTTTGTTATACACTGTCAAAATTGCAAAGTGCTATTTCTCGTATACTGTATTTCGGAAATATTTGGTTTGGAAGTGCTGTTGTCTTTAACTCTATGGCTTTATTCTGTTAACTTCCGTTATTAATTTACAATTAAAGGAGAAATAAAATTGTAAAATAATTCACAAATAATAAAAGATAAGAAGAAATAAACAACAGACAAAAGAAAGTGCTGATCTCTGTCCACTGTGATATACTGTAATTTCCTGCAGAAATGTGGCATCGTTGGACATGCCCCGGTGAAAACATCATCCTAGAATGCCGTAAGTACAATTTTACATTTACTCTCACAACCTTCCTTAATCTCTTCACGTCCTCTTTTCACTATCCCTCCATCACAATGGTAACTACTTTGCTTGATGAGCCATGTTTTGTCTTTGTTTAGCTCCAGGACAAGTGATTGACTTGCTGGCACTTGACCATGGTGAAAATGCCACCGCCGACTGTGACGCCGAAAGCCAGTTTGCCGATATCTCACCCCAAAACTGCTTCCATTGGCAAATGATTCGATGGTCCAAGTTCATGTAAGAGTTTTGCTAATCTGTCTCATTTATTGTAGTTGTTTATTTTGTAGTTCTAGTAAAAAAGGAAGGACACCACTGGTTCTGTATGGTGGACTATCAGTTTGATGGATACTACAGTTCTTCCTCTTTTGGGTCATTCACAGTTGTGGTCTTTAACTAAGCACATTTAATCGAGTACTAGTTTGAAGTAATTTCCTTGCTTTTACTCCTCTACATTTCTGGGAAATATTGTAGTTTTTTAGTAACTTGACAGAGAATGTTTTAAATTAAAAGAGAAATTTTTATTTATTTATTTATTTGAATGGTTATAAATACAGCAGACTATAATGCTTGTGCAATTGTTCCCAAGCTCTACGGCGCGTTTCGCCAGTTATTAGTTACTGGTAAATCCACCAGTATGATTTTACCTCAGATAATTTTGTTAAAATGACGTTCAAGGCTCAAAGACATGAAATTATCCAGTATTTCAGAAAAAAGACAGATAGAAAAGTCCCAAAAATAGAGGAGTGTTTTTCTTCTTCCATCATCACACTAACTCTCAGATTTATCTTGCAACTTGCCCTTGAAGGGAGTTTGACCTGTAGTTTGAGGACCACTGAACTAATATACCTAACTGTATAAAAAGCAGTTAAAACAGGTTCAATTCCAAACAGCTACAATGGTAAAATGTTTCTAATTTTATCTTTTCTTACACTTCTGTAGTTGTGACGATTTGGAACGCTGCAGGCTCCCCAAGCCCAGTCCGCGTATGTTTATTTGCGGAGGCGCTGAAAATTTTTTCGTTCGATCCACCTACCTTTGTAAAGATAAGGAGCCTGGTGAGTATTTTTCAGCACAGCAGAGGACTGCTGGAGCACAGCAACAATTATCTGCAAAATCACTGAAGACAACTTTACGACTGATGCTAAGATTTCATCTTATTCACCATCAACAGGTGCACGTAGCATTGAAGTCTGTGATCATGATATAGCAAGTCTTCAGTGTGGTAAGAATGTGTCCATAATTTTGCTGGCAAGGAAACTATCATAATGAACTAATTAGACAACATAATTTAATGGTTATTGAAAGTTATTTTTCCTGTAGTTTGTGCACATCTGAGGATAACAAAGGCTATGATGTAGAGAGTGAAGATGGATGATTTAATATTCCAAAACTGACCAGAACCAAATCTTATGGGCAGTACTCCTTCATCAGGCATCCCTTAAATACCATTATTATACTCTCAAACTAAATTTTGATAATTATGGTCAACTTAAATATGACATTTTGTACTTCAGTCATACACTAGTATGATAACTGAATGTTAAAAATTTAGCAATGCTAATATGAATACTTACTTGTCGCACTGCAGTCCTTCAAGGCCCCTTTTTGACTGGATTGAGTAAAGGATTGATAATGCAACTTCCTTTATTTCATTGCAAGGGGTTTCTGTGACATCGCTACCACTGAAAAAAATAATAGAAAAAAGGATGACATGTAATTTATCACGATGAAAAGGTTTTCCAAAATTCCTGAGACAGTCTAAACAAAATCAGGACAGTGTAAGAAGCATGTCTGTGGGCTCATTTTTCTGTGAATCGTCAGCAAGCATTTCTTGTTGAAATGTAAATTATTTATTATCGAGCTTGTACTAAGAAAGCTATGATGTTAAAAGGGTAGCAAGCTACATGGTTTTAGCTTCAGTTAGTCTTGGCTGTGTTATAACACATTTTATCTTCATCTCTGTGTTCAATTCAGAGGAGGGAAACATTAGGATTGTGAAGGCCAGCTACGGACGTTTGGATGAGCATGCCTGCAGTAACAGTGGCATCCCGTCCATTATGACCTTCTGTGCAAGCTCCAGTGCTGAAACACGAGTGGACAGACGGTGCGATGGAAGATTTTGAATGGAAGCAGTAGAAATATATTTATACTGTTCTGCGTTTTCTCCTGTTTTTTTGTAGGAAGAAGAATTACTTAGTATCATTTGTAGTGTATGAAAGTGACTGTTTTCTTCAGTCTGAAATAAAAGCAACACTACGTAACTTTGACCACCACCCCTGCTTCGAAAAACAAAAATTACCTATGCACATTAATACATCACACAAGCACAAGCAGCATGACCCAGTGTCACTTAAAGTGCTGTTTTGTGCGACAAATTAACATGTATCGTTTTGTTTTGTTTTTCAAAGCAGTGGGTTGCGGTCAAAGTTACGTAGTGCTGCTTTAATTTTTGGATTTAGTTTATGGGTTTTATTTTTAAAATAATAATACTCGTTTTCTTTTGAATTTATCCATAGCTGTGATGGCAGAGAGCAGTGTGAGATTCCTGTTCACCCTGCAATTTTGGGAAGGCCTCGGAACTGCGATAATGGTCCCAAGTATCTTAAAGTGGACTATGTTTGTGAGTGATTGGTGAGTATAATTTGAAGGCATGTACTGTGCACTGTGTTGGAAAACAGCTACAGCATTTAAAATGTCATTCATGTGATGCCTGAACAAGTTTTCTTGTCATTTTAAGGAGGCTTGCTGACATCTGACATCAGCATCCCACAGAGAAGCAGTGACTGTCTTTTAAGCGTTCACATATTCAAAAGAATATAACTTGTTAAAGAAATAAAATGTCACCTAAGCAGCAAGTTATTGTCTCGTCTTTTTTTTTTTTGAGAAAGTCACATCTGCACCAGTGCAGAAAAGAAGTCAAAGTTTAAGCTTTTTTTATTTTTTTTGCATTAAGCATTATGTTTTTTCTGCTTTATCAGCACTCTGTCTGTGGCACTAGAATGTCTTCTTACTGCCCCATGCCGCTTTTTCACCAAAATTAGCAAGTCTACACAAGGTTTTTTTTTTTTAAAAACGTGGGCGTGAGACAAATGCATGTCAACTTTAATATTAACTATGACAAATGCAGATGTAAAATAAAAATAATTTGGGTGTCAAGCTTCGCAAAAAGTTTAGTCTGGGTGGAAACGCTTCACTGTACGTTCGTTTCACTCACAGCTTGTATTCAAGTGGAGATTCTCAAATAGTCTTTGTGATGTCAGAGTAAAAGCAACGTGATAAAATAAGTACACTGACAATAAGACAATATTATAAATGATGGCAGGGAGGACCATAAGTCACGAGTGTTATAAACTGTTGTGTCACAGCGTTAATATGTGCGTCCTGCGCTCCTTTGCCTACAGCTACAGCGAGCTCTGTATGTTGGATGATCTGGCAGTATTATTATTTGTTTAAACTGGCTGCAGGGAGAGAGAGAGTTGTCTGCAAAGACTCCATGTACAGGTAGAGTGTAGTGTGCCTTGTTTATGCCCCAAGGGGGAGATACCCGAAAGTGAGCGCGGTTGCAGTAGACAGGATAGGAAACTTTCATTTAGCACAGTGCAACGAGAGACTGTGCAGAAGGCAGAAGCATTAACTAATGTGCAATGACTGTTTTACAGACCTGCCAGTGAAAGACAAAAAGCCATACACCAAGTAATCCTGGTTGTTCAAGTGTGCAACAATCCCATGCACGACTGAAGAAACTTATCTAAACGGCTGGAGGGGCGTCAAACCTGATATACATCTATTGCTATAGGAAGATCTAAAAAATTATAACCACGTTTTTATCAAAAAACTCCAACAGATTCTTGTCCTACATGTCCCAAAGTACCTCTGTGACACTTTTCTTTTTCATTTGGAGCAGCTTTTTCTTTTTCCCCATAAATAGAAGCTGAAGCCAAATAATAACTTATTCGTTTTTACGTACAGTAGCTCAGTTTTGAAAAGACCTGTGCACATGACTTGCCTGGTACAGCCAAACTAAAGGTGTTTTAACTTTCAGCTTGATTATTTTATGCCATGCCTGATCGTGATTGCTCTTCCCTCCCTTCTCCCTGACCAGCAGGCTTTCACATTAATATTGTTGTTTCGTGCCTGAGCACGCTTACATAGATACACAGCCCGATACAGAAGGTGGCGGTATGCACATCGTTGGTTTGCAGTCTGTTAATACACACAAAGACAAAAACAAAACGCTTTTATTTTAAAAATTTTTTTTTCATGCAATGGATGAAGCAGTGGCAGTAGAGGAATAACGAATTAAATTTTTTTGTCTCCTTCTATATGTGCATGTAAGTTAACTGCCTTGTCATGGTTGCCAGGCGACAACAGCTGAGCGTCATGAAAGAAATGGGAATGCTCTCATACAGCCTATCACACCGTAGCCCACTCCCTTGTCTGGGCACGGTTGCTTTCACATCTCACGTGTACTTATTGTGCCCAAGACCACCTTTTCAACTGGACTCTGGCACGGTTTGTGCAGCCCTAACACAAACGCTTGTGTACACACTAATCGAATGAACTGGACTTTGGGGTCAAGTGTGCTCAGATCCGGGCCCAGGCCCCTTGCGTGAAACCACCCTAATTAGCAAAGTGGGAATTAGCCTGGTACCTCTGGAGTCACCGTTCATTTCAAAGGGGCATTACCAACAGACGCTGTCAAAACTGCCTCTGGTCGCAACTGAGTCGACATACAGCCAGTCAGAGCTGTTAACCCTGTCTTTCCCTCGCAGGCCGGCGCCATGATTGTTTAAAAAGAGATTTCAGGTAAGCCAAAACCCCCCCGTTATTGACAACTACGCAATTTTAAATATAAGGAATGTTCCAACAAGACAGAGAACAACCTTGGAAACTCGGAAACTACGGATTTTTACCTTCACCAACAAGGTATTTGTTTGTTTGTCTGTTAAAGAGCAGGATTACGGAAAACTACAGCGCCAATTCCCATGAAACTCGGAGGAAAGCTGTAGACTGGGCCAAGGATGAACCCATTAAATTAGAGGGCGAATCAGACGTGTCGTTGCATCCATAGGGGGCGCTACAGCTGTGTTTCTGACTTTAAATGGCCAAAACTCGGCGGCCATTGCTCTGATCAATGCCAAACTTTGTGTGAACATTTTCGTGGGCTCGGCCTTGAGTTTGATCACACAGAGAAAAAAATCACAATGCACCCATAGGGGGCACTACAGCAATGCATTACTCTTTACGTTGCCATATCGGAGACTTAGGGGGAACAGCAGGGGTGTCCCCTCCTTTTGTTAAGTGACTCTTCCTCTCCTGTTTGTGTGTGTGTGTGCGTGTGTGTGTGCGTGTGTGTGTGCACCGGCACAGATGCATGTCTGTGACTCTGCTTGCCTTGGCAAAGATATGCGCTGTCTGAGTGCCTTTCTCGTTTGTGATTATAATTGTGATTCATGCAGCCTTGAGTGCATCAAAACACGAAAAATAAACGGACAAAAGCACTTAATACTGACATAAATGGTGAATATTAAAACACAATTTAAGAATATCTATGTCCTTATTAATCAGGTTGTGGAAGATTCAAGTTAATAATCAAGCCACTTAACTGTCTGTAGACTATTAAAGACTCGTGTCATAGACATACATAGACCAGAGATGGCGGGTTTGGCCCCTTCAATGAGTCATCGCATAAAGCCTGCTCCATATGAGATGCTTGCGACTGGCCCAACAGATTTTCAGACAGGTGGAAATGGCTGTGAATGGGAGGGTTCCCAGACCATTTTCAGTAAACAGTAACTGGTTAACTGGTTAATAAGGTGAGCGTATGACATCCTGAACGCAAAAATAAACAGAAACACAGAGCGAATCAGTAAAATTAAATTTCAAAATCACATTTGGCTCTTGGTTCATTTTTTAAATGTTCTATTTTTGATCTGAGCATAAAATGAAATGGTCAAAAACAAAGTGTTAGTCCTACTCGTTTTTTTTGCAACATATTCATAGACAAATAATGAAATGTTTTTTTCATTTTTTGATTTTACATCGTCAAATATCAAACAAACGAATTATAAACGCATTAAACTCCCAAAAGACTATTTCCTTTTTTTTTTTCTTTTTTTTTTGCGTGTGGATACGTCAAAACTATTTGTTCCCTCTTTGAAAAACCCTTCTGATTGAAATATATATATTTCATTTCATTTGGCCATTAGTACTGGTGCACAGACGATTTGTGTTTAAGATTCCGGTGGTTAAGTTAAAATAATTTTTTGACAGTTAGCTTTGCCAAACTACAAACATGATGTTTAGGCCTACGATTGTAAAGCAGATTCAAGACTCATTTTCTCACTGATGTCACTGAGTTCACACTCAAACTCCTCAAGCCATAGACAATATTTGGATTTCGAACATTAAGATAACATTCCAAATTTCATGTCATCTCAATTCAATACCAATATTGAAAGTTCTGCCAAGTTTATATGATGCCAGTGTAATTACCTGAGGCTGCTCACCATTGTGTGTGTGTGTGTGTGTGTGTGTGTGTGTGTGTGTGTGCACATAAAGAAGAAACGGTATAAAAAGCTGCTGTCTGCTGTGTGATCAGCACTTGCTACAGCTGACAAGATGCTTTCCACGAGTGTGATAATTGTTGCCTGTGAGTATATGACTTGTTATGCTGTCTATGTGAGTAACCTTAAAAATAAGATAAGGGGTTCCATGTTCTTCACAGAAAGATTTATTTTCATTTAATGATCTCTTTCAGCCCTGGTGACTGCTTGGGGTTTGCAGAATGAAGGTAAATTACAACAATTTCCACTGATATTCTTTTTTTCTGATTTCCCTGCTTTATTTATTCTTGTTTGTGCCTTTTAAATTATTTTTTTGTTGTTCAAATTTACGTTTGTTATGCAATGTCAAGATTTTAATGTATACTGTCGACAGTAAATACTCTGTTGAGTGTTGTTCTCTTTAATTCTGTAAACATTCTGTACACCACCATTTTATAAATCATTGGTCAGAAGAAATAAAATGATGCTGTAATTAACAAACAATAAGTAAATAAACAGAAAGGGAAATATACTGATCTCTGTTCACTGTGATATACTGTATTTTACTGTAGAATTATTATATAGTTGGACATGCCCTGGCGAAAACATCATCCTGGAATGCCGTAAGTACTGACACCTACATTTACTCTCACAACCTTCCTTCATCTCTTCACGTCCTCTTTTCACTCTCCCTCCATCACAATGGTAACTACTTTGCTTGATGAGCCATGTTTTGACTTTGTTTAGCTCCAGGACAAGTGATTGACTTGCTGGCACTTGACCATGGTGAAAATGCCACCGCCGACTGTGCCGCCGAAAGCGAGTTCGCCGATATCTCAGGCAATGACTGCTTCAAATGGGAAATGCTTGGATGGTCCAAGTTCATGTGAGAGTTTTCCTAATCTGTCTCATTTAGTGTAGTTGTTTACCTTAAAGATTAAGTAAAAATGAAGGACACCATTGGTACTGTATGTAGGAGTATGCTGTTTATCAATCCTTAGTAATTCCATCAGTATGATTTTTCTTCAGATGGTTTTATAAAAATAGCCGTTTAAGGCTCACAGTTTTTCACAAAAAGACCCAAAAATAAAGTCCCGAAAATAAATGGAGAAGTGCGTTTTGTCTTCTTCCATCATCACACTACTTCCGAGATTTATCTTGCAACTTGCCTTTGAAGAGGGTTTGACCTCTAGTTTGGGAACTGCTGAACTAATCTACCTAACCTCATACAGAGCAGTTGAAACTTGTTCAATTTCAAACAGCTACAATGGTAAAATGTTTCCGATTTTGTCTTTTCTAACGTTTCTCTAGTTGTGACAAATTGGAAAGCTGCCGACTGCCCAAGCCCCATCCCCATATGTTTGCTTGCGAAGACTCTGAAAATTTTTTCATTATATCCACCTACCTTTGTAAAGACCAGGATTCTGGTGAGTATTTTTCAGCACAGCAGCGGACTGCTGGTGTACAGCAACAATATTCTGCAAAAATCATTGAAGACAATTTTAGCATTGCACGCTAAGATCTCACCTTATCCCCCTTTGACAGATGTACGTAGCATTGAAGTCTGTGACAACAGTACTGCAACTCTTCAATGTGGTAAGAATGTGTCTATAGTCCTTCCTGCATGGATAATGATTCCATGTGGGTTGTTTGTTTTTTTGTTTGTTTATGTTTGTTCCTTTTTGTGCGTGCACATCTGAGGATAAGAAAAGCTCTGATGTAGGGAATGAAGATGGATGATATAATTCCAAAACTGACCAAAACCAACCTAAAGGGCAGCATTCTTTCATTAGGTGTCCCTTATACTCATACTTACCTTCATTATACTCTCAAACTAAATTCTGATAATAATGGTTAACTATAATTTGTGCTGTGGCCATACAGCGGTATGATGACTCTATCTAAAACCTAAATGTAGAAAATTTAGCAAATTGGAATTGTTAATCTTTGATTTCTGATATTTAGGAACAGTGTGTGGAGAAAATAAATTTTAGATCCATACAACATAAAACCAAACCATCAATAATTTACACACTGCAGTTCACAAAGATCTCCTTTTGTTTTGACTGTATAAAAAGTTTGTTGATTCAACTTCCGTTACTTTATTGCAAGAGGTTTCCAGGTACGGAAGCTGGGAGTCGACACGGTCGCCACTATCGTTTTTTCCATTGCTATCTCGAGATTGCAAAATAATAATTTCCTAATTGTGGGATAACGGCTTGTTTTCCCCTGAAACGAGATAAAATTATTATTATCACAGGATAACAAAGCTTGTTTTTCCATGATTAGGGGATTATTTATCTGGTAAGCCTTCACCAAGAGCTTGAAAGTGAGTGTCTGGTTCTTAATTTATCATGATAAGGTTATTCAAAATTTCTAGGACAGTCTTGAGAATTTCAATCCTATGTGTGGTTATTTTTCTGTGAATCGTATGCAATCCATAATTTTGTTAATATGTAAATTGTTTACTTATAATCAAGCCTCTACTGAGAAATCTGTGACATAATAAAGGTTTATCAAGCAAGCTAACTAGTTACTTTTGGCTTTAATTGGTCTTGGCTGTGTAATAACCCATTCTATCTTCATCGCTGTGTTCCCTCCAGAGGAAGGACTCATCAGGATTCTGAAGGCCAACTACGGCCGTCTTGATGAAGACACCTGCAACAACAGTGAAGAGCTGTCCACTATGACCTTCTGTGCAAGCTACACTGCTGGAGGACTGTTGGAACAACAGTGTGTATTGGTTCACTAGACAGAACATTTTTGAATGGAGGCAGAAGGAGTATGATACTTATTGCATTTTTTCTTCAATGTATGTTCATCAGAAGTTTAATAGCTTAGTATATTTTGTAGTATTTCAAAGTGACTGTTTTCTTCGGTCAGATCATTTTTTTGGATTTAGTTTGTCTTTAACTTCGTAACACTTTGTTCTCTTTTGCATTCATCCTTAGCTGTGACGGCAAAAGCGAGTGCAGTGTTCCTGTCAGCGCTGATCATCTGGGAAGGCCTATGAATTGTGATCACCTTTCTAAGTACCTGAAAGTGGACTATGTCTGTGAGTGACTGGTGAGTATACTCTGAAGGCATGTACTGTGCATTGTGCTGCAAAACAGCTACAGCAATTCAACATGTCATTTACATGATGCCAAACATGTTTTCTTGTCATTTTTTAGGCTTGCTGACATCCGACATCAGCATCCCCAAGAGGAGCAGCAACTCTCTGTTCAAGATTCACATATTCAAAAGAATAGAACTGAATGAACCAATAAAAGAGGTTAACTAAGCAGCAAGTTTGTGTCTTTTTTTTTGAGAGAGCCACATCTGCACCAGTGCTACACATTTTACATACATGTGAAGTCAAATTTTGCTGTTTACTTTTCATCTACAATTTCTTCAGGTGTCCTGTGATGCCAAATGTTAATCTGAAACACAATTCTTTGTAACAAATTCACTCATTAATGTAATTTTAAGCCTGAATTATTTATTGATTAAAATGAGCTAAACCGGTCAAGGGAAGGATTTTTTGGTTTTGATGTAGTTTTCCTTCACTGAGGAATTTTCATTTTATGAAAACTATAATGGAGCAAATGTTAATGCTAAGTTAAAAGTTGATGTGGGTGAAACCAATAAAACAGTCTGACTTCTGCACTTATTTCAGTGTAGAGAGAAGAAAATTACTGTAACTGTTTTTTTTCCCCCATCATCACCTGCAAGTGGCAAAAGGTTTTATCTGTGCTGTGCTGTGGGCAAAAACATCTGTCATGAAACAAACACATCTGGTGATGTGATGTTTACCGCCCTCTTGTGTCAGTTTATGATTCTGTCAGATGTCAGCATCATAGTTTAACAGACATCTGAGATCCAAACGTTCATAACAAGCTACTTGAGTCACAAGTTATGAATCACATGCATAGTTTAATTTGAATTCTGTGCTGTTCTATACCTTCACCTCTATGACTGCACATGAAAACTAGTAATGTATCCTATAAGTTCACGTTTAATTCAGGCTGAGCCATCATCAGCTCTAACAAAGGGTAATCTGATTTATGGATGTGATCAGCTGTAAAACTGAGTGGATAGGACTGAGCCTGCAACGTCCTGTTGTTCACTTTATACCTTCACACCGGTATCTAAGGTGTTTATTAGAGTTAATGTTCATAATTACTGAAGTTAAGTGCTGCTTTAGATAGACATCTTTCCATCCCTCTCCTTCTTCACCTCCCCTGCTTCTCAGCTGGGCGGTATCTGCCCTCATTGTCTGATCCATTTTAATGTAATTACCTCGATTGTCTGAACAGAGAGCATAAACAATAGCTTTGCCTCGCTTTTCCTGCAGTCGGCTCAGAAAATTCAGTCTAAAGCACTCTGGGGGAAAATAAAACAACAGAAGTAGGCTATAAAGATTGGCCGACTTTCATTATAAATAGACATTGCATTGTTAGAGTTCAGCTGTAGCCAGACTTTTGGTAAAAACAGTCGACACATCTGGCGGCTGCTGTGCTTTGGATGTCGCGCGCGGAAGACTGCATCATCGGCTCGTGAACTTGAGAGTTCATTCTTCCAAGAACGACTAGCTAGCATGTGTGTTGTTGTCCAATAAAAAAAAAAAAAAAAAAAAAAAAAATAGCAACAAGTGTATTTTCTAAGTAGTATACACAGTATTTAGCGTTTACATTGGGAAATAATGAATTCAGAACATATTTTTGGGGTGGTGTTAAATTCAGAAGCTTACCTCAGTTATAAACAGTGCACCAAACGGCTTCGATATGAACAGTGCTGTAACGTTAGCTTAGCTAAAACATTAGCTTAGCTAACGGAACTATCACGTTAGCTGTGTCGGTTTTCCGACTTTGTGACTCATCTCTTAATACTGTTACTGCTGGAAATATGTTTAGCAATTTAGTGAGAATTAATGTGATTTATGGTAAAGGTAAAAATGTGAAAAAAGCGTAACATTAGCCTACCTGACATAATATGTTTATTGTATCCGGCTTCCTGCTTCCAACGGCCGTTAACGTCTGTGGAGCTAGCAAAGTGTTGTCTGTGGGGGAGAAATTAGCCAACAGCAGCAAGTTGATCATTATTTTAATGTGTGCAAATCTTTATTTGTTATTTTTTAACAAGTCTTTATTATAATTCAGTTCATTATTCCTATTTTGTGAGATTGTTATTTTGACTTCTTTTTATTTCCACATAGTTCCAGAGAGACCCATACAAATGAGCAGTTTTGCATATTGATGAAGTTTGAAATGTTTTGT
>JAQLOL010013857.1:0-14552 GCA_029783665.1 Naso thynnoides
TCTGTAAGCATTCTATTGGCTTTTTCTTGTAGCCACTAGATGGGTCTCGTCTCAGAGTTTCATAGGTGTTAGTGTCACTGAGTAGTGTGGAGACCTTGGCGTGGTAGTCAACTGTGTTGAGAACTTCCATGCATCTCCCTTTGTCTGCTAGGAGGATGGTGATGTTTTTACCCCTGCTAAGGGACGTCACGGCTATTCCATCCCGAGTAGTGAGGTTAGGAGGTGGGGCCTTCACACTGGATAGAGTTTTAACCTAAGCTGTTCAGCTTCTGTTAATTTGTTTTTCCTTATAGCTGATTTTGTTGCTGTGATGAGCTCAACTATAGGTACTTGTTGTACCTAAGTTGCTTGTTACTTGTCATTCTTTAGAAGATGCCTTTGAACATTAACTCAAGAAGTTACTGTATTCTGATAAATGCCTTCACTTCTACTTGAATACTTTTTTTTTTTTTTTTTAGCAAAGTAACTACCTTTATGTACAAATAAAGTGAACTCTAATGCTTTGTTTGTAATACTTTGGCTATGACCCATGGTATGACATCAAACCAATAATAAAATATTGGAATGTGCATAAAGATGTATCCTGCTTCAGTAAAGGTGGTTTTCCTTTAAGACTAAAAAGCTCAGTAGAGCTGTGGGTTCTTCACAACCACTGCCCCCTTTGCCACTGCACATATACATGTATGCATTTGGTTCACTGTTACAGATGAATGAACTGATAAGTGCTACTTTAATAATGTGCTATCCCCATACGTCAGGGTGTTTAAAGGTTAACTAGCTGGTTTTATCGACAGTTTTTGTAGATATGCTAAAGAACATGTGCAATGTAGCATGAACCCTGGTTGTGTCAAAGTGCAGGAGATGGCATTATTTACACAGTTTCTACCAAAACAATAAACAAACCCTGGGGGAATTCCATTAAACAGGTTTATGGAAAAGCCTCACCTATTTTGATAAATCTGGCTCATTTAAGTGAGAGTTCCGTTCCATCACCGTGATTTATAAACATCCACTCCCTGTAACCATAGCAACATATGCCGCCAACAAGTCTGCTCTGGAGCAGACTATCTGTCAAGCTCTCTTTAGCCGTTTGTCAAAGAATGTCCAACCGACAGAAACAGACTCCCAGAGGGAAGTTCTGTCAGGTGAATTACCACACCAACACGACTCCTGTCATGTAATAAAAACAAAGATCCTCATTAAAATCACGTCTCACCGTGTTCATTGTCTGGACAACCCATCAGTGAATTCTCTCTTTATTCAGCACAAGTCACACATCAAATGCAACTTCGAGTGTTGAAAATAAAATAAGATAAAAAGAACATGGTGACATTAAAAAAAAGCTTTGTAACATTTACATTTACTCTGAAGTACATGGAGGCATGTCCCAGGACAACGATATAATTAAATGGCTTTTTTTAACCAAATGTTCACAGTATCCAACTATGTTAATTTATTATGCTCCTGTTTATTGTGTTTTTATTTTTCCTTTTACTCATATTTGCTATTTTATATTGTGTTTTAAGCCTGTACAGCACTTTGGTCAACAGAGGTTGTTTTAGGAGTCTGCAGCCTGTGGCCCTCTGCAGTGGCTCTCTGTGGCTACGACATAAAATTAAGTTATTATTATTTTTTAACAATATCATTGCTGTAAGGTTAGAGCAGTGTTTTTCAGCATTCATGTTTTATATGTGTCTCTGCTCCAACACACCTGATTCAGATGAATAACTCCTTATCAGACTTCAGCAGAGCTCGATAACAAGCTGATTATTTGAATCAGGGACACATCGAAAACAAGACAGGAAGCCCCAAGAAACAGGACAGAAAAAATGCTGTCCTAGAGTCATTTTCCATTCTCTGATTGTAAAAAAATGCATTGTCACATGGAAAAGTATCCGTGCTCTCAGGCTATGATTTTTTCAATGAATTGAATGAGTGTGAGCTGATATTGTGTTTTACACAATATTAGCCTGAAAGGTTTTTAAAAAACCTGATTTAAAAAAAAAAGATTATACTTACTTTACAGTGTTTTAAAACAAATGTAAAATAATTAATTTTGTTTAATGCACGTGAATGCACCACAAATCCACCAACAGCCCAAACAGCCAATGGGACCGCGTGCTAGGCCCACTGCAGGCAAGGAAGCAGCAAACAGGTATGATGCTGGAAAATATCTAATTTCCTCAAACTTTGGTGGCGTCCTTAATATCTACTCTATTTTTAACGTAAGCAACGTTTATCTTAATTAGATGATTCATGTTTTTATTTTACAACATGGTTCACTGTTGTTGTTCACTGAACAACATATAACATTAAAGGTGGAGTCAGCAGCATTCGTCCGTTGCTGTTTGTAAACACAACAGTCAAACTAGGCCCCACCTCCCGGCTCAACGCACCAGAATGATCGTAACTTAGCGTGTACTACATGTACTGCTCTACAGCTTACCTAATGTTACACAGCAAGCTACATTGGAATATTATATTTGCTTAATGGAGAAGTCGATAATTTAGCAAGCTAACAAGCGAACCGCCAGTGTTTAGCACCAAACTGTCCATCGCAAAATAGCCCAACTCTGCATCGCTCTTCTCAGCCTCTCTTTCAGTGCTCCAAAACGGCTGAAAGCTAAACCACGACTCACTCTCGCTCTGAAACAAGTTTTATCCGCTTGCTCACCAGGTCTATGTTTCTTTTTATTTGTGCTATGTCCACATTTGTAACTTTGTCCGGTCTGGATGGCATCCAGTAGCCGTGCTCAGGGGTGCTCTCAACCTCACCTGCGAGCTGTCATTGGCTGGGGGAAACGCACCAGTTCACTGCAGTCACGCCATCTGCGCAGTCGCGCTATCGTTATTAAAAAATTTATCGTGCGTCTACATCGCTCTTTACAATAACTCGTCAAAAGCAGGTCCTGAGTCAGCCAAAACATCAACATACAGGCAGAGGGTGCTGTGTCTTCATACACAGTCACCACCACACATATGCAGAGGCCCAGAAGTGATGACCGAGCAGCATTACTTTAGTTTATGTCTATGTTTTATTTTTTTGTAAAATCCTACTGACTCCACCTTTAACTGTAGATTAGCATTAACTTTAAATAAGCAGTATCATTTTAAAGCGTCTGCATTTCTGTTTCAGGTGGACAAAACGGTCCGATCATGGAAGCTGGGTGGTATTGAAAATAGTCTATCTATACAAACGTCCCTTTCAAGGTTTTCTATTATTTAAATGAGTTTTGTTTCAGTTAGATCAGTTCCACCCACATTTTTAGTTTTTAGTTATTGCTTTTTATGGATTCAATAAATGGATCAAAACCATTTAAGTGTCTGTTTTTTGTTTTTTTTTTATTTGTCACTACTATTATCATCATTATTGTCATCATTATCATTTATTACTAAACTTTTACAACTTCTTATAAAACAGGAATGGATTCAGCACCCAAAAACCATCAGAACCAACACATCAAATACTTAAGATCCCTATCAATTTTATGGAGATTTGTCCATTTTTTGTATATTTAGGCCACTGGGTTTTTTGCTATAACATAATTTATGCAAATTATGCAACTGAGAAAATATTTATTTTTTGACAAGAGATAAATTTCTGGACATTAAAACTTAGACTTAGATTCAATAACTAAACATTTAGGACTAAAAGAGAAAGAAAGCAGTAATTTCCCAGCTTTTACCTCATTTCTACATAATTTATGCAAATTATGCTGATAAAGAAAGTTAGCATGATTGCGCCATGGTAACATGAATTTCTGGACATGGCAAACACGGACTTAGACTCTTAGACCACCTGTGTAAGATAACTCGAAACAAAAATAGTCATTTCCAGTTCTTGGCGATTAATTCGCTCATTATGCAAATTACCCAATGTTTATGCCTAAACCGTGACTTTTACAGCTTGGCATCTGGCCAAAATGGATTCAGCACATAAAAATCATATAAAAATAACATATAAAGTACTTTTCCTCAAAAATGCCTAACACACTGTTTTCAAGGGGGAATTTTCCATTTTTGGCCCTGACTATTATATTTGTCTGAATTATAGCAGGAGGAACTACACTGTCAAGTAGACACAGCCTTTGATTTTATACAGGTTTCCGCCCCATAAAAAAATGGAGCAATGCCTGCAATCTCACTGTAATAGAAAGTGAAGAATTAAAGGAGGACATATACAAAAACACAAAGTAAAATTTAAAGGAAAAGAATTATGAAAGTTGTTTATTGGAACTTAACAATGTTGAAATGCCCCCGTCCAGCAGGACACACAGTCAAGAAGAATCAACTTCTGTACGAGCATGACTGATCCACTGTTCCCTTCAGTACCTGTGGTTGGAAACAGGACATTTTTCTTCAGATAAAATTAAGATAATTTTTGTGTTTACAGCAGTGATGATATTGTGCAAAAAAGTGTCTCTGTCACTCTTTTAAAATACTGGGACTTGGTTACCAACGTTTCCACACAGCAGGCAGAAAAAAAAAAGGATGTCACCGTCTTTTGATACTTTAGGGAAAAATTTTAAAAAGAAGCTTAACAACAAATTCCATTGTAAAATGTAGCATTATTTGTTCTACTGTAGCATTTCTACTTAGCCTGCGGAGAGTTTAGCTTTCTGACTCAAAGATTTATTCAGACAAGACTCAGGCTGATGTGAGCCATGGCCACCGAAACACAACTTGGCATTCACTTTCAAAACAACAATCCACAACATCAGAGAGATTAAATTTACAGCATCCAAGTACATGAGGGCCCCGCATACACTTTCAGTGATCAGTAAACCAGGTACAATACTGCTACTCATTACATTTTACCAAAGTGAGGTAGCATTTCCTGAGATAAGTAGTTTTTACTTTAAAAGACAAAAGATGAAAAACCTCACCAGTTCTAACATCAGACAGTTAACAATTTACTAATATAACAATAATAGTTGTTTAAATTAGAATTACAGTAAAAAAAAAAACATATATAAAAATAAATCCACTCAAACATTTATTGTAACTTTGCACTCAGTTTGTAACCAGTTTTTCAACTGAATCATTTCGATCAAGAGGGAAACCTGCCTTTGCATTTCATTTTACCCACAGTCTATTTTAATCAGGGTACTTGTGACATGTCAAATTTAGCTTTGACTTGAGACTAAACATTTAGAGAAAGAAAGTATTGAAATTTTTATCATGTATATTTAGCACGCTCTAATCATAAACCACAGGAACAAGGAGAACAAGGTTATTTGCCTGTAGCAGACTTTGCATTACCAGCTGAGACACATCAAAACATCTTTTCTTGCAGGTCAAGTTAAGTTAAAGCTTCTCATCTGAGTGGGCTGGTCTGGTGTGGACTGTCAATTTGCCTCCGTGTGAACGTTCTCTCACATGTTCTGCAGGTGGATGTACGGCCTCTCACCCATGCGAACTTTCATAGGACATCTCAAATCTGATTGGCAACTGAATCTCTTTCCACAGTTATCTGAAGTATTGGCTTCTCACCCGTGTGTTTTCTCTTGTGGACTGTCAAGACACTCCTCGATAAAAATTCTTTCCCACACGTTTCACAAGAATACGGCCTCTCACCTGTGTGCATTCTCACGTGAGTGTTCAATCGATCGGCCCGTGTGAAAGCTCTCCCACATGTTTTGCAAGAATATGGCCTCTCTCCTGTGTGGGTTCTCGTGTGGACTGTCAAGTGACTACTTGATGAAAAACCTTTCCCACATGTTTTACAAGAATACGGCTTCTCACCTGTGTGCGTTCTCATGTGGATGATCAATCCATCTCTGCGTGGGAAAGCTTTCCCACATGTTTTACAAGAATGCGCCCTCTCACCGGTGTGCTTTCTCACGTGGTATTTCAAGTCACCACTCGATGAAAAAGCTTTCCCACATTTTTCGCAAGTGTACGACCTCTCACCTGTGTGGACCCTCATATGAGCTTCAAAATGTGATTTATAAGGAAATGTTTTTCCACATGTGTCGCATTTAAAAGATTTTATACTTGTACCGCAGTGAATCTCGGAGAAGTTAGAATTGTTTGTGTCATCATTGTGGCGTTTGTTTTTTTGTCCATGGTCACTTTCCTCATGGGCAGGAGTCAACGCAAAGGTATCGGATTCCATCTTCGGTACAAACTGCTCTTCCTCCTGACTGGTGGAGAGTTCCTCCTCTTCCTCTTTAATCTGTGGAGACTCTGGCTCCTCTTGGTTCAGACTGGAGCTCCTCTCCTGGTCAGCGAGAACCTCCTCCTCTTTACAGACATGTTGGTGTGGGAGCTCTGGAAAAACAGACACAAAGGAGAATAGTGAACTAACACTGGCATGTCAAAGAACAAAAATATCAAATATGCAACGAAAAACTACCTGTACGCGTACTCTGAATGGGATACTACAAGAATCAAATTCCATTGTTTGTGAAAAGAAAAACTTTTACACACCTATTCTGTGAGAGAACAGGATACCAACGCTGTGATCAAATAAAGCAGTCAAACGAGCAAACCACACAGTACAAGGTTAGAGGCTAATTAAACAATTTGGAGCATATGGTTGTTGTATAATAGTCCACTTCATGTGTATCTCAAATGATGAGGTTTTACACACCTATCCTGTGTAACTTTACTTCGGGTTTCCAGATGATGTCCAGCAGTCTGCGCTGACGAGCGAGCTCTTCTTCGTACCCGACAATAGTTTTCTGAACAACTCCGAATATTTCTTCAACAGCAGCAGTTACTCTCTCTGTGATAAACCCTCTCAAACAATCCACTGAAGACATTGTTGTTTAATTCAAAGTTTAATAACTATCCGCCCAACAGTTGGCCTACAATACCGTCTACAAACACGCACGTTATTCGGTTGTTTTCGCTTCTTCTTCTTCTACTTCTTTTTCTTCCTTCATCTTCTTCTTCTCTTCTTTCCCTTTCTTTCATTGGCGGATTGCAATCTTTGACTTAGAAGGTGCATACCGCCACCTACTGTACTGGAGTATGCAGACGCGGGACTTCAGTGCTACCTGAGTTTATGGTCCAAACTGACTTAAAAAAACAAAAAAAAAAACAAAAACAAACCTACATCCTGTTGTATATGTTTGTGTCATTCAGAAATTCAGTTACAGCTTTCAGCACATCCTTACCTCCCTTTCCAGATGTCCCCAGTATCTCCTCTAAGCATCATTCTCTTCCTATTTCCCTTACCATTTCTGGCGGTCGTGCCCATGTTCTACATTTTCTAGAGTTTTACACTGAGAGCATTCATCTGTGGCCCTTTTCCCCACCATAAACAATGTTTTGTTGAGTCCTGTGTGATCAAATCTTAGCCTTGTTAATCTGACTTCCTCCCTCCTGTTTCCACCCTTTGCATTTTTAACGCTCGCCAAGAAGGTATTGTTTTTGTTCGGTGCCGTCTGTTTGTTCGTCTGTCAGTGAGCAGGATTACGGAAAAACTATTGGGCCAGTTCTCATGAAGCTTGGGGGAAGGCTGTGTATCGAGTCAAGGATGAACCCATTAAATTTGAGGGCGAATCGGACGTGTCGTTGCACCCATAGGGGGCGCTACAGCAGTGTTTCTGACTTTAAATGGCCAAAACTTGACGGCCATCACTCTGATCAATGTCAAACTTTGCGTGAACGTTCTTGTGGGCTCTGCCTTGAGTTTGGTCACACAGAGAAAAAATATATAATGCACCCATAGGGGGCGCTACAGCAATGCTTTACACTTTACATTGCCATACCAGAGACATAGGGAGAACAGCAGGAGTGTCCCCTTCCTAGTATATTTTTGTACTTTGTAATATGTTTTCCCCTTGCTATCTCCATCTCTCCCGCTTGCTGTCATGCTTTTAGGTTCCGACAGTGGAGTTGCAGGAGAGTTAGTTCCGCTTTCAATTGCTGACTGTCACGATTACTCAACACTTGTGTTTAATATCATCCACAATGATGCAAAGCTACCTCGCTTTATTTAACAGTACATTTAGTACTCTTTTTTTCTTATACATTATTTTTCCTCAGACAATATTGTTTCCAACCTTTTTTCCTCCAAGGTGAACTGATTATTTTTCAACAATGTGAGCCACTCACTTTTGCTGCTTTTGTTGGCAGCCTATGAAGATATAGTTTCAAAACATCAAAAGCATTCAAAAGCATCTATCCAAAATTCTCAAAAGCTTTGTGTGGTATAATCCAAATCTTCCTCATTGTGTCATGGGGTTAGGCTTAGTCAAAATTTATTGTCTTGTGTGTTCTTCTGCATATGGGCCTAAATATATTGATGCTATTTAATGTCAAAAAGAGCTCTCAAAAGTGACTGTATGAATCATGTTAGCAGAGTGTGTTTGTTACATGCATGTGAACCCAGTGCAGCACCATCACATAACAGAGGAACAAACACACACGGGGAGGCGTCAGTCTTCCACAGCTGAACTCACTCTTGCATTGAGAGGCTTTATTGAACACACCCACACAAATACATACGTCATCAGCGACCATCACAATTCCATGTCAGTTAACGTAAATATTAAGTTTGCTTCTGTGACTTCTGTGATAAAAAGTAAACAAACAAAAACATAAATAAATCTTTTACAACTGAGAGCACTATGTCAGCGCCCCCACTTGCTCTCACATTGTTAAACTCTCAACATACTGAACTCAGAACGTTGGGTTCTCTACCTTACATCCTGTTCACTGAAAATCCAAACATAAACTTAGCAAACTTATTTGACTTAAACTTTGTTACAGGTTTTATCATCACATCTGCTAACATCTGGTCAGTTGGACAATAGAATTATTTTCCCATTATTCACAGTAGACCTTATGAAGTGATACTGTATGTCCACATGTTCAAACCTCTGTCTACTTACAGGATTCTTTGCTAAAGCTGCTGTACCTTGGTTATCTTTATAAACCTTGAGTAGTTCGTACTGATATCCATCAATGCCTTTTAGTAGTTGTTCTAGGTATATATACTTGTGTATGGTTACGGCTAGAGCTATATACTTTTCCTCACGTGAACAGTGCAACAGTGGGCTGCTTTTTGGTCTTCCATGAAATCAATGTGCCACCAATACTTAGGCTTACACAATACCTAGTCGTACTACGTCGATCAGTAACATCAGCAGCCCAGTCTGCATCACTATATGCTTGTAGATCCAGTTTCTCACCACATTTTCTGCAATACTGTACAACTCCTTGTCACTTGAGCCTTTCAGATATCTCAATACATGTTTCACCGTAATCCATTGCTCTTCAGATGGCTCAGTATAGTACTGTGACAGTTTGCTCACAATAAAACTCAGATCAGGTCTTGTACAAGTAGTCAAATAGATTAGGCTACTCACTGTACTTTACTTTACTTTACTTTACTTCACTCTGTATTTTTTGATATCATTCATCATTTCTGCATCATCAGTATGGTTCAATTTTTGTTTGTAAGGTGTCGATCTAGGCGTACAACCCTGCATATTAAACATCTCCAGTATATTTTTCACATATCTTGTTTGTGACATTTTTATGCAGTTATCACTCTGGTTGACCTCAATCCCAGGAAAGCGTTTCAGTTTAGCCAAGTGTTTCATCTTAAACCTTGCTGTGAGAATCTCCTTCACAACTTTCAATGCATTTTCATCACTCTTCATCAAGACATCAACCCATATAATCATGACAACCTTCTCATTTTCTGTTTCTCCTTGTGTAAACACAATGATCGGCCTGGTTTTGCACAAACTTGTTTTTGGTCAAATACTCATGCAACACCTGTTCCAGTCAAGTCAAGTAGGTAGTCAAGTGGGCAGTGGGAGAAAATGTCTCCTTATAATCCACACCTATCCTTTGACTGTACCCTTTAGCTATATTGTGCCTTGTATTTGTCAGACCCAATGACATTGTTCCTAATTGCAAACACCCATCTATCCCCACTGCTTTCTTACTCTCAGGCAAATTGGTTAGGGTAAATGTGTTATTGCATTTCCTCATCCATTGCACTGATCCGCTCTTTTGAGTTAGTTTAGGTTGCAGCTCCTCTGAAAGATACAGGTATGTTACACACTAATCTGTAGCAGCAATCTATTTTACCCAGTACCTGATCATCAGTCTCCTCGTCAGACACATATCTTGATACATAGTCAAGTATATAAGTTGGCTTTCTTCTCACTCTAGATGGGTATCGTGAAGGCTCATGTCTAGTTTCTTCTTCTTCTTCTTGTTCAGTTTCTTCTGTCTGGTTTCTCACTTCAGGCTCATGTACTGGAATCTCGTCCTGAGTACTTTTCTGGACTCACATCAGTATTTTGCCTGGTTTTGTCGGCTCTGTATACCTCAAAGTCATCATCATCAGGTGTCCTGTTTGTCTGTGTGTGCTGCTCTACACCTGTTTTAGTCAAAAATTTCACTAGTCTGTGCCTCTGTACTTTGTCACAGTCAGAATAGTAGAGAAAATAAACTGGACTATTCTTGTCATACCCATAAAATATACCTTTTCACACCTTCAGTCCAGTTTTCTCTTGTCCTGTTTGTAGGCATAGCACACTGATCCAAACTTTTGCATCCTAAACAGGTTGGGCTGTCTCATTCTGATGGGGTGAGTATGGTGTTGAGGTTTCATGTCTGATACCATTTTCACTCAGTAGATCCTGGTAACTCTTTGCTGTGAATTCAGAACCACTGTCTGATCTTACACGTTTAAGCTTTCCATATGGAGCTGTATCAGCAAGAAACTTTTCTGTAGCTTGCACTGTGTCACTCTTACTCTTTAGAAAGTACACAAACACTGCACTGGAAAAATCTTCAGTAAATGACAGTGCAAATCTGTACCCGTCTCTGAACTCTGGGTGTATCGATAAATCTACGTGTACTAGCTCTAAAGCTGTTTTTGCTCTCAAATCAGGGTCCCTGTTCCTGGTTTGGACAAACTTCCTCTGAGTGTACACTTCACAATATGGTTTGTTTGTTTTACCTTTAAGTTTCATACCATCAACAGCAAGCTGTAATTTCTGAATGTCATCATAGTTACAGTACCCCAGTCTGCCATGTCTGCATATCATAACATCCCTTACATTTGCCATCATTTACTGTGTGCAAATAATGTCATCTGTTTTGTACATTAATATGGAACTTTGTACCGTCTCTGTGTATCAGAATGTTCTTCCCTTTCTTGAAGATCCCAGTCACTCTGTTGGCAGTAGCTGCTTTTACAGAGAAAATGTCCTACAGGTAGGAAAGGATGTACAATGCCTGTCTCAACATCATGTTGTGGAGTCGCACTCTGCTGTCGATCAAGCAGACCTCTGCGTCGCCCCTGCGCTCTGCCTTTCCATTGCACCTTGTGCCATCAGCCAACTCCACTCAGTGTGTCTCAGCATGGAAGTCGTTGTCAAACTTTTTGAACTTTGCAATGTCCATGATAGGCAAAGTTGCCCCGCAGTCGACCATCAGGCCCCTCATGTCAACATTACGCCTTGGCTGGATCTCTGCTACTTCATCGATCACCTGGAATGTATACTCTTTGTCAGCTGGCACCCAAGAAACTTTCCATGTGTCGTCTCGCCACTGATTCAGTCGGCATGTTGTGTCCCAACGTGTGGTGCTTTTTACAGTGACTACGCCACTGTTTGCACTAACAGGCTATGGCTTTATGACCCTTCAGTCACTCATCTGAAGCACATCATGTCCGCAGCCAAGCTCTTGCCTCCCTGGTCACCTGCTGCACCTCCAGTTTATACTATTTATTCCTACATGGATTTATAAGAATGAATACGTGTCACATTTTAAAATACTTGGTTATAGAGACTCATTTCAGACAATGCAGGGCTAGTGATAATAATGAACTTTTGGTTTTGCTGTAAATGTAAAGTGTAACCTTAGCAATACTTGTAAGGTATTAAGACCTTGTTCTTTGACATGGTGGGTTAGTGTATCTACAAGCAAAGTGTACCATACAAACAAATGATGCAATTTCATTTCATCAGCATTGTTTGCCAGACACAGAGAGGTAAAAACATCAGTCACATCAGTTCAGTCATTGTAACACTTGTTTGCAATCTCTTCCCAAAAAACCGTCTGTATATTAAGCTCTCACTATTTCTAATATCCCCTCTAATTTTTTTAATTTAGTGCTACTCTACTTTAAAACACCAGGCCTGATCTAAAAGAATCGATAGCTCAGACATGATGTACTTCTCCCTCAAAGCCTGAAAAAATCCTCTCAAGCAATTTTCCATATTTTTACATTAACAAGTATATCTATATGAGAATAAAGCTGCATCCGCATGTAATCAGGCAGACGGCAAAACGGATGTCATTTAAGTGGATGAGAGCAGGACGGTAAAATTTGATGTGCCTTCAACGGTAACGGCAGACAGTATTGCCATCCAAAGTTAAAATATTTTAACTTTTTGCCATCCTCCGCAACAGAATTTAGAACCGGCTGTTATGTTAATCCTCAAATGCCTCATGCACGGAGAAAACATGACAGATCTTGAGAAAGTGATTAATTTGGAACAATAATACCCGGAGTTTTATTTACCACAGCCTGCAAACCTACTGAGATGTCAAACAGAAAGCTGACATATGGAGAGCACTTTAACTTTTATGTTAAGTTTGCAATAGAAAATAAGAAAAAGCTGCATTTTACAGCTACATGTATAACTAGAAAAGTTAATGAAATAGTAGTCATGAAATAGTTTCATTAAGTATATTTTATTCCATTCTTTGTATATCATACAACATCATCGCAGCAGCACATCGTCATGGGTGTTTTATTTTGCTGTTCTTCCATTCCGTCTGACTGTTTGTTTTTTCCCGTGCCGTTCACAAGGTGTCTCCCACCGTCTGCCATTTACCGTCTGCCGGATTTCATGTGAATGCAGCTCAAAGCTTGTGATTTTTGTCACCGTCACTCCTATGATACTCTCCAGTGGTCATGCTCATACGAAGTAGAGCAATTTTCATAAAGTCCTCTCCGATCAGCGAGTCGTAGATTTCTTCAATTTTTCATGCGATCCTCTTAATTTTAGTTCATGCAGAATCGTCTCTCAAATGTCTTGGACTCTTGCTTCACTGGCGTGTATGCGATGCAAAGTCAACCACGTGAAAATGGCAGGAATGAACCTTGGGGTCCAGAGCCTTTTCATCAGCCGATCAAAGTGGCTCCTATAGGAATACTCTGGGATCTCCTGCAGGCAATTGTGATGTTTTTGGCTCAACTGGCCAATTTGACATCCGTAGCAGATCTCGTTACAATACTTGTACAGACAAATATTCAGCAGATGGACAACAACGGACTTTATTCCATCCAGGAGCAGCACAGAGAGCATACCATCTAGCTGGTCACCAACAATCTCTTCAGATGGTCAGGAAGAATTCTTAGCTTCCGCTGGTTCTTGTTTGGTTGCACAGCCCGGAGAAGATGGAGGAGATAATTGGGAGAAAGTGGAAGATGGAGAGGTGGAGAAGGAAGATTAGAACTTGTGCCACAGGCAGGCTCCCCGGCAGTCGCATTCCAAGTCCTCCCTCTCAAACGCCTCGTTATCCAGATTCATTTTGTTCAGTGCATGGGGCGAGTTGCACATCCAGCATTTAAACATTGAAGAAGAGGGCGGAGATAAGGGATGGGAGTGGTCTTTTTGTTTGAAGATCCGGAGGGTGGGGTAAAGGGATGGGAGTGGTCTTGTAATCTGAGTTTTTCACTGTGGAAACCTCCCGATAGCAGCAACTTGTGAGTAACAGCGTGCCGATGTTTTCCCCCCATCCATCCAACATTTTCATCCAGTCCTTCACCAGCACACTCAGAACATTAAAAAAAATACACCAAAAAGTCTCCACAGAGAACTGACCCACAGGAGATTTTCCACACATTTTAAGTCACTCTGAAGAACCATCTGGTGGGGACGCTGCATTTATTCACCATTACTCTCTTTTCCAACTCTTGTACATCTTCGAGGCTCTGAGTCACTTTGGGGCCCTAGGTCACCTGAAATAATTCCTCAGCATCCCCACTCTGCTCACCCCACAGATGATCCTGCAGCTGTTCAGACAACGGTACTGCCTTGCCTCTCAACCATCGCAAGACCACGGACATCAGGATCCCCTCGTCGTTTGACGTGAACCAGGCTCCCATCGTCTCAGGACCGAATTAATCCCCAAGGTAAAGGCTTTAGAAAAGCACTTCACCACCGCAGTAGTTAAACTGATACCCTCACTTTTCATTCTCATCCAGACTCTGTTCCGCATGCAAATCCTCCACTGGAGGTTCTTGAATTCTGCATTTGAGCAACGCCAATTTTCTGCTGGGATTTCTGTTTCTCCGATTCATGCGGTGGAAATTAAACACACCACAACCCTCTTAGAGACGTGATTGATTGGCTGGACTGCCAGAAATCGCACTTCTGCCGTGAACTTGTGTAGGACCGTGTGTGTGAGGAATTAAACATTAAGGATGCATATTTTCATGTCAGAAACAACTCGTTTTTTGAGTTTATGGCAAGCATGGCAGTATTATCTGTTGCTGTATGTTGCGCCTCTGCTTATATAAGTCAGGCTGACAGTCAGAGTTTTGGAAACGACGGTGGCTC
>JAQLOL010013858.1:0-14547 GCA_029783665.1 Naso thynnoides
GAGAGCCTGAAGAAGTTGTTTGGGCCATCACCGCAGCAACGTTATCATCAGGCTAGCACGAAATTTCTCTGACATGCACGTTCATGCCAGGAAGCACGAGAGGGGGAAGAAGCGAAGAAGGAAAGAGGAGGAGATGGAGAGGGGCGGAGAAGGGGAGGGGTGAGTGAGCTCTGTCTTATTTGAAAACATTGTTGAACATCAGATGAAATTCCTGACTTAGACAGAACTTGGTGGAAATGGTGATGGAACCAGAAGTGTGTCTATTCCGCCTGATTAAGTGATTAAAAAAAAGTGGGTCTTGCGGAGAGGAATGGTGAGCCAGTCTCCGGTAAACGTAGGAGAGAATGGGTTAGTAAGGGCTCAGGTATGAGTTTAAATGTAAGAGAAAGATGGGGTGAGAGAGGCCGAGATAGTCAGTTTTGCTTTGTTTGAGGTTGAATGTGAGGGTGTCCTAGGAGTGGATGAAAATGTTTGAGAGACTCGGGTGTTGAGAGGGGTTATAAGTTGAGGCAGAGGTGAATTCTGAGCAGTGCAAGAAACTGAAGACGACAAGGAGCATCACTGACTTGAGGGTCGAGTCAATGGATGATGATAAGTAGCCTGCATGAAGGGTTTAGAAGCAGTGAGTGAGGAGATCTGCGGTCAGGGGTAAGCGTTTTAGTGCAGGCTGGGATTCCAATTTACGTAGGCCTTTGGGAAGCATGGAGATATGGGGATATGAAACGGACGGGACTGGAGATTCAAAGAGAAGTTTGACAAAGAAGTTGATACCATTGAGGTACACTTGGATGGTGGATAATCTGATTTTGAGAACTGAGTGGGCGTATGTGATGAAGCTTGTCAAAATAATGATGTCAATGGAGGGAAATGGCAGGCTGTGGTATAGCCGTGGGGGGGAAGAGAAATTGATGATAAGCCTCCTCTTGCTAGAGTACTTCCTGGTTATGATACCAATTGGGCTGACTTGGTAAACTGAGAAAGGTGTATTGGAAAATGTGCACATCATGATTTGATTAGTGACCTCTTTGGTCAGCAGTCTGTCAACTGTGTCGGGCTTGACCATTGCAGACTGGAGATTGCGGCAGGTGAAAGAGGAATTGGGGATAACCTCAATGCCGGGGTGGAAACCAAAGGTGAAGCTGTAAGTGAGGAAGCTGACAAACTGACGGATTGGGTGGTGTGCGAAGGCAGTCTTTAAGGTGTAAGATGTTTATGGTCATTTTGATTAACTGGCATAGTCAAAAACCATGTTTAGTGGGGTTATGAGGGCAGCTCGTCCTAGCGTGGGCACCGCCACAAAAGAAGCAGGTATGGAAAAAGAGGCAGCTGGATACATTGTAACCTAGGTTGTTGAAATTGTTGCAGACCATCCTGCTGTCCTGAAAGAGAAACTAATGGCCTCCGTCATTAGTCGACACCCTGGGGCACTGGATCATGGGCTGATGGAGGTGTACTGGCGGGTGCCGGGGGAGTAGGTTGAGGGGTTGGGGGAGGAGGTGGTGTGGCAAGCAACAGCCTGGATAAGACTGGAGGATGTGTGGGTGGGGCAAAGGAACAAGGCAGTGTTGTGGCTGGGTGTGAGGGGACTCCACACAGGTTGCAGGCCAGGGAGGACCATGCTGCAAGGTGCAGCAGTACAGCTCAGAGTGGAGTGCGCCCCAGTAGGTGCCCTGGTTAAACTGCTGGAGGTGGCCTGTAGCTTGGGAAGCAAACAAAACATAGTAATTATAAAAACCGGTGCCACCGAACCGCCAAATTCAAAATGATGGACAGGTAATCATTCAGCTCAGCCCTGCGGTGGAGGAAAACAGAGCAGATGGTGTTATGGTACAAAGAAAAGGGAAAAAAAAATTTAATTGCTGTGAGTTCCCTAAGACGTGAGGGTGAGGGCTATCTGAGCTGGGCTGAAGATGTGAAGAGCTCCCTAGGAGCAGAAGAACAAACAGACGGCTGGAAAAGGTGAGCCAGATCAACATAATTACCTGACAGGATTTACTGCCTGATTGAAGGAGAAATAGGTGAAGGCCGTGCAGCAGGGGGCTGAATAGGGGAGGAAGACAGTAGCTAGAGTGAAGTTACCAGGGACTACAGTGTTATTAATAGGCAAAGTGGGAGAGCAACCAGCAGGGGGGGGGGCGTAGGGACAAAAAAAACATTGGGGTGTTAGGGAAGGGGACAGGGAGGGAACCAAACTGAGGACGACCAGCAGAGGGAACAAAACACCCCCCCACCCCCCCCCCGCACGGAATCTCTGCTCGGCAACTTAACAAGGAAGTAACTGATAGATGGATTTTTGAACAAGACAAAGGCAGACTGCAGTGAAGGAGATCACATGTACGAACTGTGCCATCACACGTCAGCGTTGAGTTTAATTCAGATCTTTTAAAGAAATGAAGGGATTAACCGACGGGAGTTTAATTTTACTTTCTCTTCAGTAGTAGAGCATTGCTGTGAAAAGGTGTGGGGGACACGTGAAAACTAAAATATGCTAAAACTACAATCACTTTACTCAAACTAGGCAATTCTCCCAGTCTACTCTCAGTAAAGCTCCACCTCCTGGCGCTGTTCGACTTGATACATTTTTCCATGTTCTAGGTGCATTTTTGAAATTCAAGGATGCATGTCAGGCAAAATTCCTGGGCCTGTTTTATTTTTCACTTTGGTGTGCAATGTATTACACTTGTACATTACCACAAAAATGTCAGAGAAAATGTGTCTTTAAAACATGTCTAGTCGTGTTGCATTGTGGCCACAGCAGCCACAGAGTCATATTAAAAATGCTGGTTGCCCTTTCTAGTGCAGGACACTGTGAAACTAGCCCTCACAGTGAAGCTGATATTATAATTAGCTTATCTGTTGCGCTACCAGCCAGCTGGACAAATTTTTAATAATACAAGAGGCACTCGAGGAGAATGAATAATTAAATGAAGTACAAGGTGGTGGGAGAGATGTAGCATGATAATATTGTAAGGTATTATGTTTGCGGAAGATGTTGTGTGTGTCTCTCTGAGGATGATGGGGTATTATGTTGTAAATGAGCATGTGGTGTTTATAGGGGCCCCCTCTTTTGTTCAAGTGACCTTTGACCTTATGATGTCACTGTTAGCACTAATAATGAAATAAACAGATGGTGTCATAGCCTGCATATTTCCGCCACAGTGCCCTGTGACTCAGGAAACGGTTGAGTCATAGGTTTGACCCTCTAATGCTTCAACTCGCTCTTATCACCAAAACACAGGCTCATTTGGAAACCACTGCCAAATATAAATACATAATGTGATGACCCTAAGTGACCTTGCACTGCAGCTATCCTGAATCATTTTTGACAGATTTTTGTCTGCTTTGAGTCTCCCCTTTATGCATTAGTATTTAGTCAGTCAGTTACAGTGTGTTAAACAAGAAATCTATATTGGTCCCTTTAATTTTAGAAATTATATATATACATATTATTAGAATAAAACAATTGGTAATGGTAGAAATGAAATGAGATGTAAAAAAAGGGGAATTTCTTTCATATGATATGCGCAGACCACATGTGTTTTTGCCAACAAATATATTTTTGTAAATTAGAGCTGCCCCTAAACTGGAAGTATAGTCAAGTTATTGGTCATTTATTTAAGTAAATTCCCAAACGGTCTTATAAAGGGGAATGTTTAATAATGATAAGGTGTAGTATTGCAATGCTCAGCTGTCCTGTAATTATAAAGCAGCTGATACATTGAGGCCAGCTGTCAACTAACACTATAGCATATTTTCCAATACAGTGCCTTATGGTACATATGTTATTGGCTTTTTGGTTCACTCCAGAATCTGAATTTTTAAAGCATATCATTTTGCATGTTATGCGTTTATTATTATTATCACCCCCCCCCCCCCCAAAAAAAAAAACAAAAACCAAAAACAAACCCTACAGCATATTTTTTTTCATCACACTTCCAAAAATCATGTTTCCTGCTGCTAGAACAGGCTGTTAACAAATAAAGAATATAAAAATTAGATAGGAAAAATATAAAAATAACTGAGATACTATGTGCCAGAATGAAAGTTAGGCAATGACTGTAATTTAAAAGAACTTATTTTCATATCCATACATTCATCCATCCATCCATTCATTGTCTTCCACTTATTCAGGGTCGGGTTGCTGTGGCACAAAGCTTGGTTGGATAACACTGACATCCCTCACCCCAGCAAAACTCTCCAGCGTCTCCAGCTGAGGTTTTTCCAAAGTCAAATGATATAATTCCTCCCCCAAGTTCTGGTTCTGCCTCAGGGTCTCCACAGAGTTGAATGTGCCCAGAAAACCTCCAAAGAGAGGCATCCTAACCAGATGTGCGAACCACCTCAGCTGGCTCCTTTCAATGCAAAGGAGCAGCGGCTGTACTCCGAGTTCCCTCGTGTTGTCTGAGCTCCTCACCCTATCTCTCAGGCTGTACCCAGCCATCCTACAGAGAAAATTCATTTCAGCTGCTTGTGTCTGCAATCTCATCTGCAAGCGTCTGCAATCTACCCACAGCTCATGGCCATAGATAAGGGTTGGAACGTATATGGGCTGGTAAATCGAGAGCTTTGCCATCCGGCTCAGCTCTTTCTTCACCATGACAATCTGGCACAACGCCTGCACTGACACCACACAAAACTGTCTGTCCATCTCACTTCCTATCACTCGTGAACAAGACCATAAGATACTTAAGCTCCCTTACTTGAGGTAGGAGCTCATCTCCCAACTGGAGAGGGCAATTCACTGTTTTTCAGCAGAGCACCATGGCCTTTGATTTGGAGGTGCTGACCTTCACCCCAACAGCACCAGTTGTAAACTGCCCTAGTGCCTGCTTGAGGTCATGGGCTGCAGAAGCCAGCAGAACCACATCATCTGGAAAGGGCAGAGGGGCAATTTTGAAGTTCCTGTCCTCACATTCCTCACCACAGCTGCACCTGGAGATCTTGTCCATAAATATCACAAACAGGTTCAGAGAAACCCTGGTGTAGTCCAACAAGCACCAGAAATATGTTGCCAAGTATACGGACACATCTTTAACTTTTGTTGCATAGGTCCCATACATACCCCATACTCTGAAAATACCCCTAGAGGACACGGTAGTAAGGCTTCTTCAGCTCCACAAAACACATGCAGACTGGATGGGCAGCCCCTTATGAACCTCCAAGCAAACGTGAGTGTAAAGAGTTGGTCCATTGTTCCACTGCCGGGATGGAATCCGCATTGCTCATCCTGATTCTAAGGTTCAACTGTCGGCTGGAGCCTCCTTTCCAGCACCATGGAATACACTTTTCCCAGGGAGGCTGAGAGGTGTGATATCCTGATAATTGGAGTCCACTCTCCGGTCCCCTTTCTTTAAGTTGGGAACCATCACCTCAGTCTGCCACTCTAGAGGTACTGTCCTCAACCTCCACTTGACACTGATGAGGTCTTTCAGCCAAGACAGCTCAACAATGTCCAAAGCCTTTAGCATCTCCAGACGAATTTCATCAAACCATGGTGCCTTATGGCTTTGGAGCTTCTTGACCACCTCGGCGATCTCTGCCAAGGATATGGATGAGCCCTCCCCTAAGTCTTCAGACTCTGTATCCTCTGCAGAGGACATGTTAATCAGGACCAAGAACTCCTCAAAATGTTTCTTCATCAGCTATGCAACATTTCCAGTCAAGGTCAACAGTTTTCCTCCCTGATTGAACACAATCTGGGCCAAACCCTGCTTTCCCTTCAGAAGTTGCTGGATGGTTTGCCAGAACTTCCATGGGGCCAACCAAAAGTCCTCCTCCATACCCCCCCCCCCCCCAATTTTCCCACACCCCAGTTTTTTTTATTTCCATGACAGCTGAGGCTGCAGCCTTTCTGACCTCCTACTATCTGCTGCTTCAGGAGACCTCTGGGACAACCAAGCCCAAATGGTCCTCTTCTTCAGCTAAATGGCCTCTTTCTCCACCATTGTCCACCAGCAGGTCCTTAGGTTGCCACCACGACAGGCACAGGTGACCTTCTGACCACAGCTCTGAACATCCCCTTAAACTATGGAGGCTTTGAACATGGCCTGCTCCGATTCTATGTCCCCAGCCTCCCCTGGGATGAGCAAGAAATTCTTCTGAAGGTGGGAAATTAAGACCTGAAGGACAGGGTCCTCCACCATACGTTTCCAATTCACCCTTATTATTCGTTTGGGTTTACTGAGTCTGTCTGCCTTCCCTGCCATTTGATTGAGCTCACCACCAGGTGGTGATCAGTTGAGAGCACTGTTCCTCTCTTTATCCAAGTGTCCAAGTGGTATGGCCACAGATCCGATGATACAACCACAGAGTCAATCAACCTTCAGCCTACGGTGGCCTGGTACCATGTACACTTAAGAACAACCTTATGATCAAACATAGTGTTTGTTAACTGACAATCCGTGACTAGCACAGTAGTACAGTAACAAAGCACCCATTGAGTTCAGATCAGAACTAACTCCAAACCACTCCCCTCCATCATTGCCCATGTGAGCGTAGAAGTTCCACACAAGAACTATAGAATCCCCAGATGGAATCCCTTCCAGTACCCCATTCAAGGACTCAAAGAAAGCCAGGCATTCTGAGCTGCTGTTCGGTGCATGGACACAAACAACAGTCAGAGCCTTCCCCCAACGACACGCAATCACATGGAGGCAATCCTCTCATTTGACAGGGAGAACTCCAACACTGCAACACTCAGCCGGGGGCTTGTGGGAATTCCCACACCTGCACAGCGCATCTCATCCTGGGCAACTCCAGAGAAGGAGGGAGTCCAGCCCCTCTTCGGGTGTGTTTCAGAGCCGGCGCTGTACTTGGAGGTGAGCCCAACTGTATCTAGTCGGTACCTCTCTACCTCCCGCACCAACTCAAGCTCCTTCCACACCAGAAAGGTGACATTCCACATAGCAAGAGCCAGTTTGTGAAGCCAGGACTCAGGACACCCAGGTCCCTGCCCTTGCCTATCCTACACTGCACCTGACCCCATTCCGCTTCCCTGTGGGTGGTGACCTCACAAATACTCAAAATAATAATTGTTACATTTGCAGTTTTCATGCAGCTCACTCACTAGATTCCCATATGCCCATTTCATCTGTAAAACTACAGAGCAGCAGTTCATTGCATATGTAATGTCTGCAGCTGGAGGTATCTAGGTCACATCAATAAAAAAATGCCAATTTGATGATGCGTAGAGTAGCAAGGGATCTTGGGATTTGATTGTTTATTCTTCAACAGCTACCAGTGCAGATAAAAATCTTTCTCATGCGACAGAAAAGTTAACAAATGAAGTGATTTATTGGAATTTAATTGACTTTACGTTTGGTCAAATTTGGTGATTTTCTTCCTCAATCTCTGACTGGTGTTGCACTGGAAGTAACCAACAAGGGAAAAATCAAGTCACTTCGTTACTTTGAATTAAAAAAGGTAGTTCTACAGTTTTAAATATTATTTATCAAATATGGGATAATGTCAGTACACAACTCAACAAAGCAGTAACACTGATATAGTCATTTTAGGCAGTTTAGCGTGGAAATGTTACATGCATGTTTTAGTCCTCTGAGCATTTCAAACCTTTTTTTTTCAAGCGTTCACCAAGACACGGGGGATATATCTATGGACCTGGCAAAATATATAGTAAATTGTAAGGAAGAATGCATCAAGCGCAGTAGGGATTGGTGTTTCAAGCCAAAATACTGGTCTATAATTACTGGGAGTTATTTTACCATTATTCAAAAATCCCCCCCTTACCTGAAAAAGTCACATGTACACATGATTAAAAGAGCAGTGGAAGCACATTGGCAGATTTTTAGCCGTGGCATTGTTTTGGTCTGATGCACAGCACTCTGTATTTTCGAGTTGTGAATGCAATGACAAGAGACATGTAATTAACATTGTATGTGCTGTCCATAAATCTGTAGTTGGATTAGGGTCAGGGTAAGAAAACAAAAATCAACACGTCTGAGCACCGAGCATCACTGATGCAAAACAGTGCTTGACCAGCCAGAGGCTCTTTTCATCCATTTTGTTTCCTGTGACCAGATATTGACCAGGAGCAATCCTAGCAAGCTGGGTATCCTTCTCCTCCTGAGGTACACTGGCTGGTCTGGCTTGGTGGTCAGAGGGTACCATGGGCAGTTATTATCACAAAAATCTGCTGCTTTTATTCAAAAGCCTGTGCTTTGCCAATGTTGACAGGTGTATATCCCTCTTACATCACTCATGTTTCAGCAGTTGCAGAAGTTTCCACGTTTCTCCTGTTTGTAAACTGATATCTGGCTGATCTGACATCGCTATACCAATGATATACTGCTGTTTGTTTTTAAAAAGGGGTGCCACAGCTGTTATACACCTTATATTAATACAATATGATTAAAAAGTGGGAAAAAATATAAAAAAGAAAGCAGTAGGGAGTGCTACAGTCTGGGTCCAAGGATAGATGAAAAAATGTAAAAAAGTACAAATTGTAAAAATATTAGGTGCTCATCAAGACTTACAAAATTGTAGCAATAAAGTTGGCTGCAGGCCAAAGAAGGCAGTCCGAGGCAATAATCTAATGCAGTATAATAGAAATCCTTTATTGATCAGGGATAGACCAACATGTTTTGACGTTACATGTCTTCCTCAGGGTAAAAGATAATGGAGCACAGGTGTGTATTTAAAGGGTCTTTAATCATGTGATCACAGGGCACCACCCACATGACATGACAAAGATGAAAAATACACATTTCTTAAAAAACACAAGACAGGGAAATGCTGTAACAAAAAAAAAAAAAACCTTTGGTGCGCACCAGGAGAGAAATAGTTTTAAAAAAGGTGAAAAATACATAGATTTAAGAGTTGTTTTTAAAGAATAATTCTGAATATGACTATTTCTAAAAATTATAGAGTATTGTAAATAGCAATTTTAGAGAGAAACTTATCTCAATCTATTGTTTTTAAACGGTTTCTGGTTCATTTAAATTATTTTTAGAGAGAGTAGTTTTGAAGAGAAAACCATTTAGTTTGAGGGGATTTTTTTATTGTTATTTAACATTTTTTTAGTATTCAAAGAATGATTTTCGCAAAGCAAAAAGATGCAAAAGGATTTTTCTAATATAACAAACATAGCAAAAAATGTCACAATTGTTTTTAAATAATTTTAGAGAGAGGACCATTAAGTTCGGGGAAAATTACCACCTAAAACAATTTAAGTATTTAGAAGAGTAGTTTAGGGAAATAAATGTTTCATAGTGTGTAATGTAAGCGTGGTGTGTGTATGCATTAGAGAGTTCAGTGTGTTCATGCATAAGTGCATGCACACAGGGAGAGGAGTCAAAGTTTTTTGGTTAAAAACATCAGAGGAACGGAGAAAAGTCATTATCTTCATTGAGTCCTGGGACAGACGTAGCTTTGAGTGTATTGATCCGAAAAGTTTCTCTTTTCAGCAGGTGTTTCAGTCTGTCGCCTCCTCTCCCAGAGGGAGGGATTACTTCCACGGCCATGATTTTCAGTGAGTTGGGACTTGGGTGTCCTGCCTTCCTGTCGTGTTCTGCCATGGGGTAATTTGGATTCTGAGTTCTGATGGCATTTTTATGTTCCGCAAGTCTGTCACGCATCCTCCGCTTTGTCCGACCGATGTAAAAGCAGCCACACTGGCACTCGAGCCTGTAAACAACAAATGTTGCGTTACAGTTGGCGAAACTCCTGCAGTGAAAAGTCTTTCCGCTGGACACATCTACGAAGGTGTCAGTTTTATTAACATTGTCACAGTGGTTGCATGAGCCACACCTGTATGTTCCTGTGGGTTTGGATAACCAGGAGGTGGGCTTAGAGGATGGTAGGTGGCTACTCACCAGGCTGTCTCTGAGTGTAGGGGCTCTTCTACAGGTGAAGGCTGGAGACTCAGGAGGTGCAGCAGAGAGGGTGGAGTCGCTGAGCAGGATGTCCCAGTTCTTAGTGATGATGAGGATGAGGATGTCATAGGCCATATATTGCTGTACTGTGTGGATAAGCGGACTTGGGAGGGCTGTGGTTCATGAGGAGTGTTTTGAGGGAGCTGCCTTCTGTTTAGAGATGTTGTTCTTGTGTGGGCTTTATTAAGCACTGTTTTGTTGTAACCCCTCTGTTCAAATCTGTGATACATATCTTTAGCTTGGAGTTCAAAGTCAGTGTCATTATCACAGATCCTTCTCAGCCTTTGGAACTGGCCATGTGGTATGTTAGAGATGAGACTTTTTGGATGGAAGCTGTCGGCTCTTTGTATGGTTTTACAGTCAGTGCTCTTTCTATATATAGATGAGATGTTGGTCTACAGTAATGTTCAGGTCCAAAAAGTGTATCTCTGTGCTGCTGTATTCCAAACTGAGTTTTATGTTAGGGTTTGTGGTGTTAAGGCAGTTATGGAATGCAATAAGCTGTTGTTCAGATCCTGAAAAAATGAAGAAGAGATCGTCAATGTAACGTCCACACCACATCATGTTGTCTTTAAAGGGATTCGTGTGACTGTACACATACTTTTCCTCCCAAAGTCCCAAAAACAGTCCAGCATAATTGGGGGCATAGGTCGCACCCATGGCCGCCCCTTTGTCCTGCCTGTAGAGTTGGTCCTGAAACAGAAAAATGTTATTTTGGAGAGTCCAGTTAGTAAGGTCCATGATAAATTCAGTGGGAGGGGTTTCAATGTCAGGCCTCTGTTGTAGAAAGTGACGTAAAGCTTCCAAGCCTTCTCCATGATCGATGTTGGTGTATAGGGCTTCCACATCCATTGTGACCAAATATGAATTTGAGATATATTGTATTTCCTAAGTTTATTTAGCACATGGCGTCCTGAAGATATGGAGGGGAGCAGGTGAGCGGCTTAAGAAAGAAATCAATATGTTTGGATGCCGGTTCAGTGATGGCATCCATGCCACTTATGATGGGCCTGCCCGGGGGAGAATTCAAATTTTTATGTATCTTTGGAAGTAAATAAAAGGTGGCCAGTCTGGAGTTGTCGGGAAAGAGAAAGTGGTATTCTTTGTCAGTAATCCATTCTTTTTCAAGGGCAGCATCTAACATGGTTTTCAGTTCCTCTTTTATGATGGCAGTGGGGTTGGAGGACAAGGCGACATAATGTTGTGAGTCACGGAGTTGTCTGAGGGCCTCTCTTATGTACTGTGTCTCACCCCATATCACTGTAGCTCCTCCCTTGTCCGCCGGTTTCACCACAATGTCATCATTGTCTTTTAACCACTGTAGGGCACGTCTTTCTCCTGGATTGAGGTTGGAGTGAGTCTTTCTCCTGTTTGATTCAAACCGTTTACCCACGTCATGGTTTACTTACTGCACAGGTCTTGTTTTGTTGTTTTGTTGTTGCCAGTCTGATTGACACAGTCAAGTCAGTAGAGAAGCAAACAGGATGTGATGTAATCTGTACCTTCTCCCTCCTAGTAACTGAAAAAAAAAACTGTACCAAGGACAAACTTCAGAAACTTTTGTGTCTGTGAAGGGAGAGTGGGAGCTGAATGCACTGGTTGCGTTTTTCCCATGAATGCTTCCTACTCTTCCTCCCCAGGCAGGAAGTCACTGGAGGAGCGGATACAGGTCTGGTGTAACACTGACATTGTCTGGAGCTGGTTATTATCTCTTTGCAGCTGCTGCTTGATTCTGACTGCAAGACATTTACGTATACAGAACACACACACACACACACACGGGAACAATGACTCTGTTGCCTCAAAACTAATTTAGCATTTTCTTTTCTTTTCCACTCCAAATTTGGTACGCATGCTGGAGATGGAGAACCAGATTCATATATATTAGATCTGTTCATTTGATTCAATCCAGTGAATTTGTTCATATTTCTGTAACATACGAAGCAAATCCTCTCATTTAAAAATCCATAATGTTGGAATATACATGACAAGCTCTCATCTATGGTCTGCACTTACGCCCTCTATAGGCCTTTTTCTGTGGATTTTGATTAAAAAACAACGTTTCAACTCTCTTTCTGTAGATCACTTGTGTATTTTTGGTGCAGCCGTCTCTGCCTCCAGTGTGTCAGCTGCTGTTTGTTGCTTCACTTGGTTAACAGATTGATTCCTCATCACAGGTTTTTAACTGTTGCTCTGCAGAGACAAGTGACCTAACGTGGGAACATCTTCCCTCTGCTGGCTGAATTACTGACTTTCAGCTGAATAGTGGAAGTACTTCTCATGACCACCAGAGGGCGACAAAGAGCAAACAATTAAAAACAAAAGGCAGCGTTCTCCCTTTATTACCTTTGGCACCTTTGCCTCTGCCAGGTTATTATTGATCATTATTAATAAACAAATGAATTAAATAATTAGAGTTACTCTGTTATTAGATAAATTATGATTTTTAAAAACTTTTATGTGTGAAGCAGATTTTGAATGACCTGGTGGAAGTTTTACTGTAATGCCCTTCCTGTCACGTTTCCACATTTCACCTTCTTTGTTTCCCTACATTTGTTTATTCCAACCCTGAATCAACCACAGGACCAGCATGCATTTCACCTGTTAGAGATGGGGAGGGAGCGTCGCCCTCACTGCTCACTTGTTTGGGATTAAAGGGCTCTGACGTAATTATCCCACAGGTTAATCTCTGAGCGCTGGGCCTGGAATAGAATGTCTTACAATACGTTACTCTCCTCGAGCTCTCTCCCAGGTGTTGCAAATGCTGTCCTGGTTTTGTGCACAACCAAGTGTTACAAAATAATTATTACAATCAATTAGAAATACTGATACACGGGTGTGAAGAGACTCTAGTGAAGAGCAGTGTCATGTTCAAACCCCTTTCTGATGATTCAGCTCGGCCCTGCAGCTTTTTGGGGATGATAGGATTTGACCTCACATGTCAAATGAAGCTTTGCATGAGGAGTCAAACAAATGGAATGCAGAGTCTTCAGAGAGTGTGATTTATAGAAATGGACAGTCATTCCAGTGAATTCTCCAGTCCACTTAGCTCTTCACAGTGGAGTCTGTGCAGATAAACAGTCTAAAATGTTCTGCACTGTGCACGTTGCGTGTTCAGGCTCCCTCACAGCGTCGCTCTCCATCAGTCCGATCAGTCCAGAGCTCCTCACCTCCTCCCTCGGTGTGCTGTGAGGTACATTCTAGGAAACACCAACATTTCCCAGAGATCGGGCACATGCCAAACCTCACTGTCAACTTGAGCCCCCCCACAGAGAATTTAATTCAATTATCTCTCTCTTTGACTGCTCCATCCTGACAGATGCACTGAGAACCAGCACCATACTTGATTTAACCCTGTAAAAACGCCTCTTCACTCCAGCACGAGACACATTTGTCCTTGTCATCCATCATATCTGTCAGAGTCTTTAAAGTGGAACTAGTGAGGCTGGTGACCCTGACCCAGCAGGAAGAAGTTGATTGTTTCATGTGTCATTTCCTCTTTTCCTCTTTCCTCTTCTCTACGTCTTTGTTTTCTGTTCAAGTTGTCTTGTGCTGCTGCAGTTTATGATGTAAGACTTATGCGCTGAGACTGAGGCCTGCACAGGGTGACACTGACTTCACATGCTGTGTTTGTTTGCAATGATTTTTTACCACACTGCACACTGACCAAACATTCCTTCATCACGCTTCAAATTTTTTCCAAATACTGAAAAAACATGATGAAGGGATTTGATCATTTTCTGTGTCTATGCTGATTGGCATGAACCCCTCACAATGAAGCTTCACTAAAGAATTTCTCTAATAAGAAATATTCACTTTATTTTTAAAAATAAAAAATAAAATGAGCCATCAACCTTTTACAGGTAAACTGGGTTAACCAAAAACTAAACAAATTTGATCTCAGTCTATTAAACATCATAATTAAATGATAAAAAATAAAATTAAATATGGTGTCTTTAACAATGATTCTATGAATTTTTATTTTAGGCATCAGAGGGCCTGAGCATAAATAAATGACTTAATAATTCAGTTGTAGATCATTCATAGGAACTTGTGTGAAGTTTGCACATTGTTCAAATCTCTGTGGTTGGTGTTTAGTTAGTGTGCTAATCAATATTTGCTGTCTGTTAATAAAGCCTAATTTTTGGTAATAAATTATTATCATTGTTGCAGATCTTTCCCAGAAAGTCTCATTATGGATTATTGATGAAAAAGGTTTCAAATTAAACTGTATGAATTTACAGGCTGCTTAATGTGACACCTGCTGGAATAACAGGACTGTCCTTACAGAGGCAGGCATCACTGCAGAGGAACTACAGAAAAACTGCAGAGGATCTACAGAGGAACTACAGAGGATCTACAGATAAGCTACAGAAAAACTACAGAGGAACTACAGAGGATCTACAGATGAGCAACAGAAAAACTACAGAGGAACTACAGAGGATCTACAGATGAACTACAGAAAAACTACAGCGGAACTTCAGAGGATCTACAGAGTAACTACAGAGGATCTACACATGAGCAACAGAAAAACTACAGAGGAACTACAGATGATCTACAGGTGAACTACAGGTGAACTACAGAGGATCTACAGAGGCTCTACAGATTAGCAACAGAAAAACTACAGAGGCTCTACAGAGGATCTACAGAGGCTCTA
>JAQLOL010013859.1:0-10000 GCA_029783665.1 Naso thynnoides
AACTGGCTGGAAGATGCCCTGAGAACCTTTTTTTTATCCAAATCTGTGCAATTCAGTGTAAAGTATTACTAGAGGAAGTGTCATGTATACTGATGCTAATGACAATAAAAGACCCAAGTTGCTGACAAACATGGAAACCAGGATAAATTTGCAATGATATTTAATAAGACTAAAGCAGGAGTCTAGGAGGCAGGTGAATAATTCAGGCAGCATGCATTCACAATAGTAGGGCAGATCGGAGTGAGTCAAAAGCAGGTAGAGTTGGCAACAGGTAAATCCAAACAGTGAGTGCAGGAGAGTCTTGCATCAGAGAGCGAAGGACAATCTAGCAAAGACTGACTGAGCAAAAGATGCTTAAATAGTGGCAAAGACAATGAGCAACAGGTGTGGGCAGGTTGACCTAATTACAGCTTGAGCAGAGTAGCAGGTGTGTGTGATTGTCCTGACTCCGACAGACCACAGTGGAGCGCGGTCGTGTCAGAGTCTGTGAGTGATGTGATGCAAGAGTCTAAATGTACGAGTGCAGCAAGAAATGTAGGAATGACAGGAATAAGATGACACAGCTGTTCTTTCGGGTAACAGTGATGGTGTGTAGCGCGAGTAATTTACATCCTCATTTTATAAACCTACAGTAAGACAGTGTAAAGCATGGCAATAGATAGGGGAGCTAACTGTGAAAGCAGTAACATAATGGTACATTTCGTATGTTAACTGTACATTGGCTATGGCGGCTGTTTATTCTTGTTACTTGCACTTGTGTGCTTAGGTGCTGACTACATACATAAATAAGTTTTGAGGTCACATTCCATAAACAACCAACCGCATCCTTCTCTCTGGTTCTTTATTTTTATTTAGTACTATTTAAAACTTTTAAAGTTTTATTGAGTTTTTTTTTATTTATTCAAGGTACAGAAAGGCAAACAGCAACTTCTCAGCATGAATGGATGGTGGATGTTTCGCGGGTGTACCCTGTATACCAACTGTATCTATACACATAAGGTTTTGGGTGAGATCAAGACAAGACCAACACAACATGCCATTTTAAAAAATCTTGAAAAAGTAATCATACCGTACTTTTTACTTGTAGCACTCATTGACATGTCTGACTCAATTACATTTAGACATGATGTGTCCCATTCCAGAGCCATTCTCCAACAGAATCAACAGTTTAAGAATTGTTTCATCATTTTTGATGGAGACAACTTTCCCAGTTCAAAAGCTTACCAAAGAGAGCTGAGGAATGCTGCCCTCTGAATCTGACACAGCCAATGTATTGCTGGTTCTCAACACCCCACAATCCTTTGCACATATGTCACACAGTGAATGATGTTTTTTGGTCTTTTTAACCTAAAAAAGTTTGCTGTGACACATCACAAATTTTAAGCTTGCGTAAACCTGCTAGCCTTCAGTCCTTTCAGTGACTTACATTCTTTGACTAATGCATCCAGTGAAATGTAATACAGCATTACTGAGTTCATCGCAGTACATTGCATTGAAGTGTTTACATTTGCTATGCTTGTAAAGTTGGTGGTCAGTGGATCCTTTTCAGAAGATATCCTCTGCCACACAGAAAGTGATAATGTTTGGTACTCTGTTTATCCTTCTACCAAGACAGAAACAATGATTATGTCACTTAAGCATAGCAAACAAGACAGAAAAAGTAAAGTTTGTTTTGTTGTGCTTTCTTTTTTAAAAAACACAGCTTTTTGGTTATGAAAATAGCTCAGTTTCTCTCTGCTTCCTTCAGTAAAGCACACATGGATAAAGAATACAGTACAAGCAGAGATCTGGATCAGATAACACAACACTGACCCTGCATGTGTAAATGATAGCCTGCAATGACCCAATAATGTCAAGTTTGCATGCAGCTACAACAGTTAAGAATAGAGCGGACTAAGGATGCAGATGAAAGGGGTAAAGTGTAGTTTAAACTGACTACTACTCTGTGGTAGAGGCTTATGATATAATCTATTGTGATGACAGCAAATAAGAATGATTAGCAGTACCACTAATAATTGATGGATGAAATAAGTTTGACAATGTTTTTTAATTCAAGATCCTCTTCTTACATTTTTTGTAGGGAAGAAAAACTCACATGAATGTGCTCAGTACAGTTCAATGGTTGTAACTGCCATTGAATTTTTGTTGTTTCTGTATCAAAAACATTTGATATATTTGATATATGTATCAAAAACATTTGATAAAGTCAACCAAGAGGGCCTAAGGAAGATGATGGTCAAGGTTGGGTGTCAAGACAAGTTCATCAGCATAGTGTACAAACTCCATGATGGTATAATGGCCAGCAAGAATTCCCTGATTCATTCCCAAGCTTGCATGAAGTTCAGCCTCTTAATCAGCACAAAGAAAACTGAAGTTCTGCACCAGCCTGCTCCTGGCAAACCCTACATCAAGCACATCATCTTTAAGCAGATGACAAGTTTAGTTTACTTTCCTTGGAAATACTCTGTCTCATGCTGTGGACATAGATGATGAAGTCAACATCAGGATTGTCAAGGCCAGTCCAACCATTGGATCTCTACGCAAATTGGTACGGGAAAGGAGTGGCTTCACGCAGGAAACAAAACTGAAGGTCCACCAGGCTGTTGTATTACCAACTCTTTTATATGGGTGTGAGAACTGGACAGTCTAGATGCGCCATGCCAGGAAACTGAACTATCTCCACCTGAGCTGCCTGTGGAAATTGCTAAAGATCGAGTGACAGAACATAGTCCTAACAATGAAGTCCTCAACAAGGCCAATATTCGCAGAATTCCCAACCTGCTTGTTAAGACACAGCTCTAATGGACTAGCCATTTGAACACAATGGCCTGCACAAGACTGCCAAAACAGATCTTTTGCGAGCTGGAAAAGGGGAAACGAATACAAGGTTACCCCAACAGCGCTACAAGGACATTCTTCAATCCTCTTTGAAGAGTTTTGGACTTGGCCTGAGTGATTGGGAACCCTGTGCCCAGGACTGGAGAAGAAATATCCAGGAAGGAGCAGTTTACTGTAAGAACGATGTTGAAGAGTCAGCAGCAAAAATCTGCTAAGAAAGGGTCCATGGCTTCAGCTCAGAGCTTTACACCCTTCCTGACCTGCCCAGTGTGCCACAGAGAATCACAGGGTCAGATCAAGCAAATATTAGTATCACTAATCTACACTCAATTCCCAAATCCTTTATTTTTGGCCATCAGGGACTGAAATCTAAATAGATTATCAGAAAAAGCTTCATCGATGTACAAGTTGAAAACATAGTGACATATTTAAATTGTTCTTACGCCTTCAGCTAAAAACAAACAAAAACCTCAGGAAATTTAGAGATGTTGAATAACAGATCATGGGAGACATCTCGCTGGCATCAGACATGAATGCTTGTGTATGATTTCATCCTTTAGTAACACCTTTTCAATAGCAGCAGCCACACACACACACACACACTCACACACACACACACACACACACACATTCATTCATATTCATTGGGACAGTGGGTTCAGTCAGCTTCGGGAAACATTTGAAGTGTCTGAGCTGGTGTGATTAAAAACGATTAAATAACTCAGGAGATGTTTAAGCCAGACATCATCTGTTACACACGCTGTGTAAATCAGTGTTAACTCTCCCTCTACAAATATGTCCACTGTGTACATCATAGTGAGAAAGAAAATGTGAAGCATTCAGACAAAAATGCTTGAGTTTGGACTGGATCGACATCACCAGGGGGAAGCAGTGATAGTGTCCAACCAACCCAGACAGCCATTCTATTATCCCAAAGGACATTCAAAGCCTATTCTGTCTATAGATTTAATGCTACAACCTTTCTGAGACAAACTTTTTTTGTTTACTATTCATCCAAATCTCTTTCTGTAAACATCTAATAAAAAATGGACTCTGCCTAAATGCAACCATCCTTCAGAAACATTATATCTGGTCCTGAGCCAACAGCTGTTTGTAATATATACAAGTATACAACACCCCAAAAAAATGATTAATAAATTTTAATGTGCTGAACAAAACAACGATATTAGCAGTTTGAAACTATGCTGTTCATGAAGCTTTACCAGTAGTGGCTAAAATGGAGTAAGTCATATCAAAGACCACCGAACTGGAGGCCTGATTGTAGCTCTATAATATGACATGTCGATTACATTTAGGAAAGGTCATTAATGATGTTTCCATCGCCCTTTTTAGATTCCAATCTAGACGTATTGCATCGGAAAATTCTAATGGAAACACCGTAATTCGAACTAAAATCCCCTGATTCGCACAAACTAAAATACGCTCACTAGAGCCGGGTTTTGGTTGATTCGAAAGGGATGGAAACAGATATATTCGAATTAAGTCTGACGTAGCGCACTTTCACCCCAACTGCTTCCGCTGTTTGCGGGTCACTCAGAAGACAACAACATGGCGGACGACAACATTAGATTAGTGTGGGCGGAGGACGAAATTGTGAGTTTTTTAAGATTAATTAAAGAAAAAAAAACATAACAACCATCCTCGACAGCGAACAGCAGAGGAACGCCACAATCTACCAAGAGCTGCGAGCGGAAATGTTAAGCCGGGGCTTCGATAAACCGTGGATTGCTTTACGCAACAAGTGGAAGAGCCTCAAACAGAAGTACATGGTCGAGAAAAGGGCTCTCGGCAGAAGTGGCTCAGGGTCGAAAATGAAATTTAGGTACCTTAGGTGATGTGCATCTCCCACTGATTCAAATCACTTTTGGATGGAAACATGACTATTGTTCTGACACCCCATTACTCCGACCACTCCAGTAGTGCAACAAACGCACAATTTGTCTGACATCCCATAGATCAATACAGTCCAACAATACACCCATCAGTCTTAGTTCTGGTTGTGCTGGATGACTGTTGTCACTCTTCAGGCCTCAGAGTCGGTTTACATGGCCTGTGCCTCGTCTGTACCCGCCGTGTGACACGTCCAGAGCATTACATCATATCCCTGTAATTTTCCTTAACCTTAGTCTTAGGGGAAAAAGGAAAAAACAGAAATCATAGACTCTGTCGATGTAAAATAAATTAAGAACAGGAACATAAAATACGATAACCTACAGAGAACCAAACCTTAGGCTACAGCTTAAATACAATAAATGACATAAGACTGCCGCAGATGAATGAGACTGGGGGGGCGTATTGTTGGACCAAAGGGGTGTTAGATGATTAATCGGTTGGAATAATAGGTGGGCGGGACAATGGGCAGTCCCCTGTGGTCCGAGGCAGTGATGATGTGGAGATGATCATGGTGTTGGGAAAGTAGCCCACACAGAAGGCACAAGTAATGCTAGAAAAAAATTGATTTCTACGTTTTTGAGTCATTTAACTGTCATCCGCTCGAGTGAAATGTTGTCCCGTGCCCAGATTTTCATTTGGTTTCTTGTGCGACAGTGGAGCTGCGTTGTACAGACGACATTATGAGCTCCTCCACATTTGCTTCCAGATGCAGCTGCCAGAAGTTCAACACAGTGAACTCTGAGCACCAGGGCCAGAGCTGTGCACATTCACGTCGGCGGCAACTGCTTCCTGGTTCTACCGCCGCTGTCAAAAGCACTTCTCCTCTGCCGCCCTTCACTCATTAAAATGACTGGAGGCGGTGAGTTGCTGCGCAGTGGCATGATTAGGTCTTTAGTGGGTAATAGAGGCTGAGTTCAGTCCTGCAGCTGAGTTTGCTTGGATCAGCAACTAAAGCCACTGCTAACTCCGCTCACACGCTAACAACAGCTGCTAGCTACAATCAAAGAGAGTTGTATAGATGCAGTTGTGTTTACTCTGGTGATTTAATGATGTGTTTTCCTTTTATCCTCGCCTGAAAAATGCATATATAAGATTGATGCAGCTGTACTGGTTGTTTTAAGTGAACACACAGCTACTCTTGAAATGGGTCTGTCTCAAAATGCTGTGGAAAATGTTTTTTCTTGTTATTCTTCTTGAAGCTGGTTGCAAAGCCTTATTATTGACTATCATCAATTTACTCACTCTCCATATTTCTACTTTTCAAGAACACAAGAAACCAAAATACTAACTGTACAATCACAAGTTATTTTTTGGAGAATGTGTTCAGCTGGTGTCAGACAGACAGACAGACGGATATAAAACAAGGAAACAAACCAAAATACAGCGACATAATATGAAAACATGCCACTGGTCCCTACTCTTTCAGTGCTGTGTTGTAACCCTGCTGAACCTAGTGTGGCCTCGATGTAATGCTGAGATATGTTTTACGAAATATTTAAAAACTTTTGACCCATTTAATTACAGTGAAGTCGTGTTTAAACTGTGAGATTTGAAAGGTGCCCGTGAATTGTTCAGGGGAGATTTTAGGTCCATGACGATCAATGATGTCCAACACTTTGATATTTACTTTCAGAGGCGATATTGACCAAAGCATAAAGAAAGCACCAAAATTTATATGTTGTCACACTGTCTACTAAATAACACCCTGGATAATATGCAAATAAATGGCTGTAACTTACTGAGGAAAAGGTGAATTTGCACCAAACTTTAAACGGAGCTTTAAAACACCTGAATACAAATTTCCACATAAAAAAAAACTAAAATTCCCTTGCTGACTGTGGAGTTATCCAACAAAATACAAGTTTTTTTTTAAATGAGTGTTTTCTTTTTTAGGAAAATACGATATGCTCACACAAAGGCCATGCATGATTGTGACTTTACACTGCGTTGACATGAAAGAATTGGTTCCCCTGAATCATATGATGAACGAAACTCGATGCTGAGTGAAATAATAAGCTCAGGATTGGCAAAAATATAAAACTATGTCAATGCGTTCCTTTGTCATATATAGGTTTCAGCCCCATTGAACTCCCGTCTTAATGTCTTACCCTGTGACAGCTCCATTGCTCAGACCTTTGGCGTTTTTTTAATGTCTTCTAATGGATCAGACAGTGTAGCACCACACAGGTCACTACACATGGGATCTTATCTTATTCATTAGGAACATGGATCACAATTGCACACTGAATTATTAAGTTTAAGTTGGCAAGAGGGAGAATCTCTGGAATCTTGCTCTTTTGCCCTCATTCACCACCCAAGTCACTCAGTCCTGTTGAGAAAAGGCGATTAAAGCCAGTCAGTGATGATACACGGTGACTCAGGTTGCTTGTGTAAGTACAATCTGAAAGCAGCCTTGGGGGAAATGTAGAGGAGATGTGCATGGGCTCTCTAGCTCATTCAGAGGTGAAAATAGGCATGGCGGATCTGCCGAGAGACAGGACTGTTGGCAGGTGTCCCATATCAAGGAGCATGAAACGACCCCATGCTGCACGGCGGCGTGACAGAGGAGGTCAGAGAGGCAGTTGGGAAGTCACAAGCTGCAAACCCAAGGCCTGCTGGGAAATTCTACGTGAGGACAGCAGTCGATTAACATGCTCCAATCTTTCAACACATTTCTGTCTCCAGTAAAGCACTGAAACCTCAGTTGTCCAGTGTTCAGCAGTAAGAAGATGCCAGTGGTTACAAGTGTCCTTGTGCAGTCTCTCCCAAGTTAAATCAAGGTTATAACATAGAAGCAGCCAACAGCACTGAAGCACAAAACCTCACAGTACCCTGCACACAGGTGCGATGAGTACATGGCAACCCTGTTGGTCATGATTGGAGAAAGCATTAGAAAGATGTGACCCACTTCCTGTGTTCCTTTACCACTCCACCAGCTGTGGCACAAGAGCAAAGGTCTGGAAAAGTATGACTGGTTGAAGGACAGAACACAAATGATGTTTCAACAGCCTGAAACCCTCCCAGGTGCAAAACTGAGTGATTCAGATGATTTTTTGTCCCAACAGCCAGAAGCCTGTTCAACAGTGCCTGAACTGCCTTCCAGCCACCACTGTCACCATCGCCTCCATCATGAACTTTTTTTTTTACAAATTTCATATTTTGATTGCAGACATGATGCATTTTCTCCTGTATTTATTGTTTTATTATTTAACATATCTTTTCTACTGCTGTAACGCAACAGTTTTCCCTTTTAGGTGGTTAATAAAGTGATATTCTATCAGAAATGTAGGAAGCTGCTCTCACCAGCAAATAGTTGCCAAACAGTAATAAGCTGTAATGAAAGCAAGAAATTTTAAATGTGGTTTCAAAATATGTTTGGATGGTATCTAATCTAAAACTAATCACTGGTTATACAATTAGTTGTTCCAACTAAGCAATCTGATGGTCAACGAGACAATAGCCCAAATCAGCACGACAGCACAGCTTACTCACATTAAAAATGTTACTCTGCCACAGCTGTGGCAACACTCTTTCACTGAAACTGAGTTTATGTTTTTCTGTGTTACGCTGCATTCACGGTAGACGGTAGACGTCAAACTGGATGTCATGTAAGTGGACGAGAGCAGGACAGTAAAACTTGATGAGGCCAGTAATGGCAATGTTTTAACTTTCCGCTTTATGTTTCATTAATCCTCAAACGCCTCACGCAAGGAAAAAAACATGTCTGATCTCATCAATGAGAAGGTGATTAATTTGATGCAATAATACCTGGAGTTGTAATTACCACAGCCTGAAAACCTGCTGAGATGTCACATAAAAGGCTGATCCATGGAAGGCAATCAGCACAGAGCTGATGGTCCACCAATTTAATTTTTACTTTAAGATCGCAAGATAAAATTAAGACGAAGCTTCTTTTACAGCTACATGCATAACTAGAAAAATAAAATAATAAGAGTCATGAAATGATTTCGTTAAAAATGTTTTATTCCATTTTTTGTGAACAAAACAACATCACCATAGCAACACATCATAAGGTGTTTCGTTTTGCACTCCTTCCATTCTGACTGTTTGTTTTTACCCGTGCCAATCGCGAGGTGTCTCCGTCTGCGTCCACCGTCTGCCTGATTCCACGTGGATGCAACATTATTCGCGCACGGATGATGTTTGTTGTACGGTGTTACGGAGCGTTAAGAGAGAGAGAGAGATGGAGAAGAACGCTGTGTGACACATTTGTTACTGAGTCGTGTCGCTGTTAGTTATGGTGAATGCAGTCTCAGAAAAAATAACCTTCTTTAAAAATAATTCATGGTGATGTGAGATCACTGCTAAATAAATAACTTTAAAAAAAAAAAGGACTGTGGAATATTTTGTTCAATATATTCTTGTTGTGAATTTTGGAACTGCTAACATCCATCTTTTTTCACCTAATTGTGACTTTGGAACTTCTGCAGCAATCAAATGTTTGGTTTCCTCTATGAGCTGTGAATGAATGCATGGAAGGTTTGTGGCTGCATCGGCTCAAAGCTCACTCGTTTGGACACAGAAATCCTCTGTTGCTGGGTCATTACCAAGGGTCAGACTACTTGCTGGAGTTGTAAACTTGGTTTCAATACAAATAGAAGTTCACAAACATGACTGATTGCTTTCCAATTATTAGTCAGACCCCATATGTTTCCATAGTAACCAATATCACACTTGCAAAAATTCTGTATTTTGAGAGCCAATTGCCCCACAACATTAATAAATTTTGATGTGGCATTTAATTTTGTTGGTAATAGTTGTCTAATTGCAATATTACACAAGAGAGTGAGCTTTAATGGAGCACGACAGTTATGTTTATGAAGAGCATCACTAGCCATGTTTCCATCCAAAAGTGATTCGAATCAGTGGGAGATGCACATTAAAAGAAATTCGAATCATGTGTGTTTCCATCAAAAGCACGAACTTTGGTGAAAACTACTAACTCCCCGAGTTTTTTAACTCGCGCGAATTTTCCACAGGTTACGACCCGCTTTGGGCTGCATTCCCAAACAACCCGACTCCGAGAGGACCGGACCCCAGCGTGACGGGGGTCGTTATCGGCCTCACACCGTCCACGGGCTGAGCCTCGATCAGAAGTACGCCACATTTCCCACGACCGCCCGCCGGACGGGGATTCGGCGCTGGGCTCTTCCCTCTTCGCTCGCCGCTACTGAGGGAATCCTGGTTAGTTTCTTTTCCTCCGCTTAGTAATATGCTTAAATTCAGC
>JAQLOL010013860.1:0-14533 GCA_029783665.1 Naso thynnoides
ACAAACGGATCCTGTGTGAATTGGCGGACGGCGGAGTACGCCGTCGTTCCGGAGCGGAGCCGTTCCGGAGCCGTTCCACATCCAGTGTATTTTAGGGGTTAGGGTTGGTGGTTGTGTGGTCACCTGCAGGGTAAGGAAACGACACACTTTCTCTTAGTCTTTCCCTCAGCCATTGAACTATTGATGCAAAATGTTCTGATTGATTGATACAGTTGTCGTTAGTCTCTCAGAACATCCAGGGTGATGAGAGGAATAACAATAAATTAACCTTCCCTTACAGAAACACCACATGGGTTTTACATGTGCAAAATAACATGTGATCACATCTTGTGTTCTTTGCACATGTGAATAATGTGAATTGTGAAATGCACATCGGTCAATCAACATTTATTTAGCCCTTTACAATAACGTAAGGTGACCAAAGTGCTTTACAATTTAATCAAAATAAAAACATGCAATAAAATCAGAAAAAGCTACATAAAATACAAACATAAAATCACAGAGCACTACTTTTACAATCGGTAAAATGGGCAACGTGGTTTTGGAACATTTTGTGTTGTAATGTGTGAAGCCTATGTTAATTCCCATGTGAAACTTATGGAATTCATGTGAAACATGTAAATCTTATGTGATCCACATGTAATAACTTGTAATATGTTTTCGCCATGTGCTGCATGAGATACTACATCTTTTTAAATTTGCCTCATGACTCTCACGTGTAGAAACATGTTACCCCATGTTACAACATGAAGTAACATGTTTGTTATATGTGATAGCGTGTTCCCATGTGGAAACATATAAGAACATGGGAAATCCATATGGTATTTTTGTAAGGGGGGTAAAAGAAATGGAAGGAAGCCAAGAAATAAGCTCAAGCAAAATCCAGGAATCAAATGTAAATGGCTTATTAACAAAAAATAATCATAAAGCCATTGCTGAATAAACTCATATGAAAAAAATGTGGCCAAAGGTGGCAGGTGCAGCTTCTTCGAGGCTCTTTTACCTCTAGTCCTTATGAGCTATTAAAGATACCTGGGCAAACACAAACATATGGAAACACACACTCACACACACACAAAAAGCCAAGGCACATAACAACGTCTCATTTATTTAGAAAGATTGCTATCTTCCCCTTGATCTTGAAGTCTCTCATTTTTGATGTGCTCTGTGATTGGTTTTAGGAAAATGTGACTTGCATCTTTGAGGCTATGATATCAGAAAAGTCACAGAGAGGGCCAAAGGAGCTGGCTCACTTTCACCAGGACAGCGATGTCATTGTCCTTAGGCATGAAATGCCATATGCTTCTGTCTCCTGCAAGCGCGGCTTGCTGCTGCTCCAAAAACTTGGAAGTCATTTCAAGTATTGATTCCCACCCACTGACCTGGTGAAAGCTGGTGCATGCTCAGGATTTTTTGTTATGCCTGCTTCTTTTTAAGCTTTCTTTCACTTTCCAGCTTTAAGAAAAATCCTTGCATCAAATGTTGCAGTGCTCTGATGGCAGATTTCACCCTTGGAATCTGTAGGACTTTGATAATTTCCAGATTTCACTTCTGATCAAAACAAGAAAACTGAACTCGAGAGAATTGTTCAAAGGCTTCGTTAATGTTTTTGCTATTGTCGCCATAATTCCAAGCAGACTCTCTTTCTTTATCTTCCAGTCATGCAGCGTGTTTTTCATTGATGCTGTTAAATGCTCTGTTGTTTGGTCTTCTGGAAATATCAGTGTCCCATGGCAGTATGACTAAAGGTGCCAATCAGCGGAGCTCATAAATAATTGTCCCCCACAACCAGTGTTGAGGGTCTTCACACACAAGTCTGTTTTTCCTGGATGCATCACAAAACATCACGCAAAGTAACCTTGCACACGGAGTCCTATGCATTTATTTTTCTATTCATTGTGAAAATTCGCAGTACGAGACAAATGGAGTTGTCTAGCAGTGAAGATGATTTTTTTTTGGTTCTGTTACCTCTTGAAAAAAGGAAATACCTGGTCCATCTTATTCTGAGAACAAGACAGGAGTGAGGAGAGCTTCGCCTGTTGATAAAGGGGCTGTGAAACTATCCTGATTGCTTCTGGGTGTAGGATATTCCAGGATGTCACTGATCCAGTTTACACACTACTGAAACCACGCAATAAAAAGAAGACCACCAATTTCTGTGTATCAGTTGATCCTGAACAGCCACTGGCAGTGCGTCTGAGGTAGGGACACACACACACACAAACCATTGATGCAGATTGTGTCATCGGAAAAGAACCTGGATCTGAAGATATTCAGTCAAGATCACGGTCAATAGTTGTCCTGTGGTCAGTCTGCTTTGTCACAATTTTCCACCAGTCTCTAGTCAAACAACCAGTGTGTAAACATGACTGTCAAAACATGATTTTTTTTTTTTTTTTACATGCGACAAGGACGAAAAAACGGACTCAGTATGCAAAGACCCTTAGTCTACAGGTTACACTAAACCCACACCCTTTTCCAGGTGTTCCTCCACACTGGCTCAAACCTCCCTGTACATGCTGGGGTTTTGTTAGTGGAGAAGTAAGTTCTTGTTGAAATTTTGTAGTTATTTAAATACACAGTGTGTAATTTCTTCTGCTAGGGGGCTTTTAATCAAAACAATACCAAAACATGTTTGATGACATCATAAAGTAGCGTGGGATCACAGCAGTTGGTGTCTTCATCACATCATTGCAGATGAAAATGGATAAGTTGTGTCTCATTGTGTGTGTAGACAGAGAATGTTGTGTAAACAACATGTTCAGCACAGCAGTAGAGTGTTTGCTTGCTTGTCTAGTAGGGTTGCCACACTGACTTAATTTTCCACGCACTGATAGAGTGGCTAAGTCATGCCCCTTCCAGTGTACCCCATGGGAGCTTATTTCAAAATAATTTTGAGCAAAAAAAAGTTAAATTAACAAATACATTTTAGATGGTGGCATAATTTAAACAGGTTTAAGAAGTAGTTATTCTCTTTACATTGACTGTTGTTTATACTTTTTCCTAAATAAGGTCCCATGGACTGGAAGTAGAAGGACATCACAAAAGTTGCATGAGCCTCAGAACGTCACCGACAGGTGGCTGAGTAAAATGTTCAATTATTTTTTATTAAAATAAATACTTTCTCTGAGTTTAATAAATGACAGATGTTATTTTTTCACAACTCAACAATATTGGTTATGGTGTTTTTAATGTTAATTTTTTAATGTAGAATACTTACATATTATAGCTTTAACTAGATGAAGGAATCCATGATGAGTGGGATGATGGAGTAATAGGTCACATCATCATTCATTTCTTGGACCTGTTCTGAATGAACCATAAGGTACTCACTTTGTCAATTATCCTGCAACAGAGTGTTAAACTGCATGTAGTAATGAAGGTGGTCTTAGGCTAAAAGAGAAAAATCAAACAAGAGTTAAAGTTTTATGAGCATTCACATACACATGTGCGTGTTTGGTGTTTACCTCCGGATGTTCGCTGCACATGGAAAAAGTTATGGGTTTATCACGAACACTTAATAGTGTGAACTGAGCCTGTGTGATTTACTGTGTGAGCAAAAACTGCACATGAAAACAATTGAAAAGCAGAGGGGGGCTGTCAACATGGACTAAAAAAAAGAGAGATGAGTCAATAATTCTGCCTTTAATTTACTGACCCTGAAAATCTGTCACTGCTGTTGGCTAGCATCTTTATTTGTGTTTGCTGTGGTTAAGAGCATCAAAAGAAACAATAATCTTGAATTTGGAAAGACAAAAAACAATCATGGAGATCAGAGTTAAAAAGCATTGTTTGGGTTTCATAACCATGGATTCATATGCATGCTGTGGCTCAAGCAACCAGTGCCTCACAGACATTTTTCTAGCAGTGTAGTACCTTAGCTTGATGTTGTTATGGTTATTTTCCTGTATGTGTTTGTCTACTTCCACAGTGGATATTCCTGCTGCACGAAAGTAATGACATTCACCACAATTACTATTCAATATCTTTAATCTGAAAGTATGCTGTAATTGTATCAACCAATGTCTGAACCTGTCATAATGTTTTTAATGGTAATGTCTTGCCATCAGTCATTTTATGAAATTATGAATTGTTGTTTTTTTCTTTTAATGGTAAAGGTTTTACTTTGGACTAAAACTGTTCAAGCATTACCATTTGTTCATTTCCTTCTATGGTTGTGTAATCTGTACTCTGAACCAGGAATTAAGATAACAGTAAAAAGGCAGCTGCTGTCACTGAAACAACCACACTCTCGATTTTGCACAAATTTTATGTTATTTAAATGAGGGAGCTATATAAAAAAATAACACATGTACCCTTAATATAGCTGTCATGAAAGGGGAATTATGGAGACTTAAAGGAGAGCTATTATACTCATTTTTGGGTCTTGGATTTGAGCTTTGAGCTAAACAAAATTGACGGAACTATTGAGTCTGCAGATCTTCAGAGAACTGTGACTCGTACCCTCTCTCCTTCCTTGTATTTTCTGCATTCTTTCAAAACGACCTGTGTCGGTTCCTTCTCCCACTCCCACCATGCATGCCTCTGCACACCGCTGTACTCACAACTCCTTTACTGACACACAAAAAAACACCTGGACCACTGATTACATGTTACTCACAGTTTGTTCTTCTGACTCTTCAGCATGACAAAGCAACATGCGATCCTTTAGCGGCAGTTTAGCTGCTAATCCAGCTAACAAAGTTTACTGTCCTTCATTCACCCCCCCAAAAAGCCGCCACTTTATTGGAGCCATCTTGAACAAGGTGCTGAGAGCAGAGTGCAGCGGTGTCTGAGCAGAGGGGAAGGGGCCTGCAAAGAGCTGTGTACACCAAGTGATATGCCCATATAAGGAAGCCCAGCACACGTTAACATCACTGGATAAACACAGTTAAAAAAAACACTGTGCAATGCAGCGAGCAAACCAACTGAAACAGCCTGCAGGGATCACTTCCAAATAGGCATATCTCATTATGTGACTAGTGATGGGCTAAAATGACTGAAAAGAATCTGTTTGAACAAATTTTTTAGTGTCTGAAATGTAAGTGTCCAATATGTAGGCTTATCAGGTCAGCATGTCGAACCAAAGTCTGAACACTCACTTGAAACTATTAGACAGTAATATATACTCATACAGCCAGGCTTGGTCGGCGAGGTCTGTGTCCGTCTCACCTCTGACTGGAAACGCAAAGCTAACATTGGTTCCAGGGGGGTCGGACGGAGTCGAAATACAAAGCAAAACTTGAAGTGAATGAGACTGAATGAAAACTCGAAAGGTTCAAAACATTCACATGTATCAACTCGAAGGAATCGGCACTGTAGAAAGAATCAGACCACCCATTACTATATGTGATGCTACGGCATTGGATGATACGAGAATCCAACAATCTAACAACATTTATGGATGGAAAAACATAATAGCTCTCCTTTTATAGTTTTTTTGTACCAGGCTACAAATATGTTCTATTTCAGCTGTAAAGTTGGGCAATTTAATATGGATTCGACTCGCTTTTGGTGTCCACCTCAAGTGGTCATTCAAGGAACAATGTAACAAAGTATTTTTTGTGAAGTTTGTTCATAAACGTTTGTAATATCAGCCTCTCATATAATTTTCAGTAAGGTAGTGAGAAAGCTGAATGAACTCTGTGTGTACACCTCTTTGGCTAAGCAACTGTTGATGCATTGTTTGAGGATCTTTCGTGAGCTGAAACAGTTACAGTGGGAAGGACAAGTTGCCAAGCATACCACAAGCCCTTAAACTAATTTCCTACTTTCCAAGATTAGACTGATTTCCTTCAGTAGATAATCAATCATAGTAAGGCTAAACTTGTCAGTGTTTGAGTATTGCATGATGAGTGACAGTTAAGTTTTTTGGTTGTTAAAATCCAGGGCCATTTATTAGGCCAGGTTTTAGTTTATGCTGTCAAACAGAAATGATTAATATTTAACGTTTACCTACCTATCCACAGCATACCTGTTCATTTTGGTTTTGTTGTCTGGTTTTGAGTTTGTCATAAATGCAGTACCTAACAACAGATGACAATAAATTCTTGTGTATTCCAATTCAACTCCAGGCCTCAGTGTTTCTTGACCTCCACATATTAAACAGTGAACCACACAGCCACTTTAGGTATAAAAGGGATTTCAACGGACTGATACAAGTCACCCTGAGAAAAAATTAATTCTTAAACTTAAGGATTAAATTCGACTTTTAACCTACACATGACCCAGGTCTGATCTTTATCATTTCAGGCAGCAGTCACAAAAAACTTCCTAGTGCATTAATCCCAGCATGGATTATCAACCATAATCTAATTTCTGCTAAACAAAGATTAATTCCAGAAGGCAGACACATCGTGAGGCAGACTGACCCCATACTGACCCCTTATTATAGATTTGTCTCGGCAGAGCTGATCTCAGCCTTTGTGAGTGTGTTGATCTAAGATTACTGGCTATTGTAGCTTGGTGGAATAGCAGCCAGCCTGTTGATCTGATGTGCAAAACCTTGCAGTAATACTTAAAATGTTAGTCTGGTGGTATTGTTCAGTTAAGTGTAACACAATGATGGATTGTCAAGGACCATTTACTATGAGCACCACTCCCTGGTCTAAATTCAGCACCCATTTAAGAGGAAAATGATGAAATGCTGAATTCAGGGAGTGGTTCTGCCTTCTGGACTAAATTACAATAACACCTTTTTTTAAAAAAGCTCTTGTCAATGTTTCCAAAAGTTTGTAAAGAAATGTCTTATAACACAGCCAAACAAATGACACAGAGACCAATCTCTATTGTATAAAAGATGTTCCCCTGACAAAGGTTGTTCTTTAAAGACATCCACCACCAATTTATATTTTAGATCAGCAGGCAATGTTTTTATTTAAACTTTATTTAAAGGTGTCTTCTGCGCTTCAGCCCCTCCACAGATGGAAGTTGGTATTCACAGATCAGAGACACAGCTGTTAAAATCATCAGAGACTCTGATGAAGACGCAGTGCGCATCAAAATGTTAGTCCTTTGCACCTAAGAAAATCTTCTAAAGTGATCTGAGTGCTCCAGTATGTTCTTTGGATTCTGCCAATGGTAAGGGATCCATTGTATTAATTTGATTTAAACTGACTTATGTGTCACTGTCAATCCAGGAAACTACGTTTTCATTTAAAAAAGATGTACGTCCGTTCCATGGCAAAAAACTTGCCTTTTAAACAAAAACGTAGTAACGTTAGTGTTGATGTAGCCAAATGTGTGCGCAAAGGTTTGTGCGTGAAGCATGCATGAGCCACATCGTTGGCAGGAACAAGAGAGCGGAGCAGAGTGCTCACGACAGAGAAATGCACAATAGATGCTCATGCTTTGCTGAAGTAAAATGAATGGGCATTTAATTTCAGGAATAAAATATTTTGTGCCTTTCTTTTTTGTAGAGGCGGCTGCTCCTCCAAATGAAAGGCAGAGGAAACATCAGCAGCTGGTTCCCTTGACTCGCAGAGGTAAAGGGGACTGTTGGCTAAGAATTGTGGGGTTTTGAGTCGAATGTATGACCTTTGCGCATCTTGAACCGTAGGAAAGACTACAGCTGCCAAGTAGAATCGCATGGCGCTATGAAAATAAAGTTTTCCCTTTCACACAGGCAGTTGGTAAATATTATACCTGCTAGCCACACATTTCAGAGAAAAGACCAGTCAGGGGTGATGTAAACTGATGCACAAACAAAGCTGTGTGAGTTAAAATTGTTTCAGCATTAGCCAAAATCACCAACTCTTTTGTTTGGGGGCAGCTCTCCCTCTGTCTCTGAACTCAATGTAACTATTGGATTCAAAAGTAGTTTACCGAGAAAATGGCTTGAAAAAGTAAAATTTAGTAAATGGCTGTTGAAAAACCATGACTCCATGTTAACTTCTGCTCTAGTTTACAACAAAAGGTAGGAGCTTTACAACCTGTTATTTGGGGTTTATTTATTGTAAGATTTATGATGCGTAGGGAAATATAATATTACAGCAGCCTTTATCTGTAGTAATAGCCTAAAAAAGGCATTATAAAAAAGTTGAATATAACACCATTATATTTTGAACATGTACGTCATGCTGTCATTTTGTGCAGACAGTGTGTCTCTGCACTCAAAGCTGAGCACAGCTTTAGAAAGAGAGTGTAAATACATGGCAGTTACTCATAAAAGTTACTATTACAAAAAGCATTTTCTGTCCTAATCTACAGGGAAGTCTCTACCTATTATTTTCTTTTTCTTTCTCCATATTGTTTACATTTTATGCCACTATGGCCTGAACTTATCTTTTTCTCGTATTTCTCACCATCACTGTGCCAACTAATAAAACATAATAAGTTCTTGATGGTAGGTGGTTGTACATTTATCCTTCATCAATCCCACTTTGTTACTGTGAGCAAGTTTTCCAAAGTGTTACAAGCCAAATCCTTTTATTATTACAAAAATAGACCTGAAACAGTTATCATACAGCTTTATGTGATGCAAAATCATTTCTCGTGTAGGGAAGGAGAAAATACATCAATTTTTTTGTGAGGTGTATCTGTAAGCCACACAGCTCACGAAAACTGCTAAAATATACCGCACAGCTGCCAACAAAAGATGAGTACTGTAAACAGTCTGAAATCACACACAGTGAATTGTTCAACCGTAGAAATATTGCTAAACCAAAGTATGCTTTCTTTTCAGGTATTGAAAGTAACATGCAGTCTTGGTATCCTGACTGATGCTGAGGGTACAGCAAGTGTTGCACTTACTAGAGATCTTCCCATACCTTTTTTCCCTTCCCGATTGCGATTCTGAAACCCAAACTTGTGGATCGGCCGATACCGAGTACCACTCCAATACTAGCACATAAAAAACAATTCCTTACACATCTCCTGTGACTTACCAGTGTAAAATATTGCTGAATGCAGAACTTTTGCTAGCTCTGTTGGCTCTCTCCATTCTTCTTTGTTGCTCTTTAAAACAGTAGTTGCCAGAGGCAGGACAGCCCAACTTCATGAGGACAGTTTTAGAGTGGCAAAGAAAAATTGATTATAGGTATGTAATGTCAGTCAGAGCTAACTGAGCTAATTGGGAGGTAGCTGGGTACCTTTTCTTACAACTAATGAATAATGTGGTATGGTATCTGATTGGTGGTGTACTTGCAGATACCGATACCAGCATTTTTGGTGGTATCGGCAGCATTTTCCGATAGTGGTACCGGTATGGGAACAACTCTAGCACTTTCTTTGCAAGCAAGCCAAGTGTCAAAATTCCATTATTGGTCTTTGAGCCACTCTATAGTATAAAATTTGTGCACTCTCCTCTCTGCCACTCGTGAATTCAGCATTTCACTTCACCATGCTGTAAGAAGGGGCACCCTCCCCTAGTACTGCCTGAATCTCTTCTGGGACACCTTTGAGACAGGGGTAGTGGATCACTGCGCAAAGGCTGACATTTTCCACATCCTCAGACAGTGCTGACTTGCTGGTGTAAATTAGCCAAAACAGAAGTACCACACGAGTTATTAACTTCAAACTTTATGCATAATCATTCAAAGAGTTGAACTGCAGATACATGTAATAAGAGCTGTATAAATGATCTCCCTCTACCCTAGGCCACAATCTTCTCAATCACCCCCCACATTAGCAACCACCTGGTGACTGGTGAATTAAGAGCTAAGAACTCAGTTTAGGCTATAAAATCCTAAAAAACAAAAAACAAAAAACCATTTAGCACAAGCTTAATTGGAAGTGAGTCATCAATAGCCTTGTTGGGGTTGCATAGCTGAAGCCTTAGTCAACACATCTGACCTCTGCTCTACTAACACAATTTTCTACATACCGGTTTGTGGCTTAGCAGCAGATGTTGTGTTTTGTTTTGATTAAATGCTCTCCAAACTTGGCACTGCAACTTTCACAGAGTATACCCCAACAATCTGATCTCAGATGTCCATGCCATACTGGTGTTTGTGTTGAAATGCTGAATGGTGTACAAAACCTTAAGTAAACATATGTAATGTAAAACAACCTAAACATCAAGCAAGAAAGAATAATACCTAACCATACCTTTGCTAGAGTAACCTGCTTTGGATCAGGGTTTCCTCTCAAGTGTTTCTGCCTCATCGACAGAGCATGCAGAGCATTAAGCCACAGTAAAAAAAAAGAAAAAAAAAGTTCAGCTTCTTCTAGTTTATAGATGGCAACGTTGAGATAGCATTCACCTGAAATGCACTGAGCAGTTGTGTGTTGCTCACAGTGAGCCTATGTTTTGATGAATGTGCATGGAGGGGTTGGGTTTGACTTGAGGAGGAGAATAGGTGTTATTGGGAGGAATGTGAAGGTGTGTTCATGGTGCTTATGTTGCTTTTTTAGGTTTCTTAGGTTTTTGTAGTAGCTTGTCATGAGTTTTTGAAGGGCAGTCAAGTGAGGAGGCACAACCTCATTACTGCATTTGCTATATTTGAATTCCAATTGAAATTTACATGTTACGACGTGGCCATCCATCAATCAATTCTCAATCCATCCATCGTCAACCAATTCTCTGGGCTTGGGTTGCTGAGGCAGCAGCTTCAGCAGGGAGGCCCCAAACCTCCCTTTCCCTGGCCACATCAACCAGCTCTGACTGGGGGTTCCTGAGGCTTTTCCAGGCAAGTATGGAGATATAATTGCGCCATCTGGACCTGGATGTGCCCCAGGGCCTCCTCCCAGCTGGATGTGCCAGGAACATCTCCCTAGGGAGGCTTCCAGGAGGCATCCTTAATAGATGTGGGACACATCTCAACTGACTCCTTCCAATGCAAAGGAGCAGCAGCTCTACTCCAATTCCCTCAGGGATGATTGAACTTCTCACCTTATCCTTACTGCCTCCTACAGACTTTGAGATTTATTAATTTCATAAGTTTAGTGCATGCCACACCTTGCCATATAGATCTAACAAACTTGGGTAAGACACATGACTTTTCAATGATACCACCTCCTGAATCACATGCTGCAAGGCAAGTCAATTAGATGTCATCAGTGTGCATCACATTGCATTAATGCGCATCATTAATCTACGCTGCTGGTAGAGGTAAACATGACGCTAAGTAAGATTTCCTGCTGCATTTCTATTGGTTGGTAAGTAAACACAAGTCATAGTAGCAGTCACATTGTGAGATGGTTATCCTAAATTTATGACACTGTCACACTTTTGCCCCAGGTTATCTTCTGTTGATAGACCATGATAACAACCGTCTTTTAGTTTTCTCACAGTGCAATGTAGGACCACCATTTTGAAGCCACAACCAGAGATATCACCACATTTAGTCATCTTTTGTCTGAGACAGCCCAAAATTGCACAGTTTATACCCGACACAAGGGAGACGCCAGCCACCCTCTGAAGAAAACCCATTTCAGCAGCTTGTATATCTGCGATCTTGTTCTTTTGGTCATGACCCATCCTTTATGACCACATGTGAGGGTATGAGCAAAGACTGACCAGTACATTGAGAGCTTTGTCTTCTGGCTCAGCTCTCAGCTGTTTTGATTCTCTGGCAGGTCTCCTGCTATGTAGTCCCCTCACTCTTGAAGAAGATCCAGAGATACTTGAACTCTTTCTCCTTGAGTAACGAACCATTCCTTTGAGAGGATATTCCACTGGTTTCCTGGTAAGTCCCATGGCTCTCAGATTTAGAGGTGCTGATCTTCATTTCAGCTGCTTCACATTGAACTGCAACCCTCCACCCCCATGACTGCACCTCTGGATCCTGCCATGATATGGCAAACAGGATTGCTGACAAGGGGCAGCCTTTGTGGAGTCCAACCCCCACTGTGAACGAGTCCAACTTACTGTGAAAACTTGAACACAGCTCTCACTTTGGGTGAACAGAGATCAGATGGCCCTGAGAAGTGATGCCTTCACCACAGACTCCTGCAGCACCTCCAACAATAGCCTCCCAAGGAATCTAGTCATAAGCCTTCTCCAAATTCACAGAGCACATGTGTAGACCGGATGAGCAAAGTTCCAGGCCCCCTCCAAAATCCTCGCGAGAGTGAAAAGCTGGTCAGTTGTTTCACACAGAAAATCTGCATTGTTCCTCTTCAATTTGAGGAAAATTGTCCATTATTCATATTCTTTGTAGGTTCATCACCAAAAGCCCCTTTTACATACAAATAGTCATGTGATACATTATTAATATTGAACTCTTAATTATAACTGCATTAAGCCAGGAGCATTTAAGGTATACCTAATAAAAGTGTTTTGTCTTTTCCAAACAGTATTCTTAAGGCTCTAATATTTAAAGAGGGATGCAATTTTCATAGAATTAAATCTTTGCAGTAGCTTCTTCAGTAATAACAGTGTCATTAAATTAAACATCTGGACTTGCTTGTTGACCTTTAAAATAATTAATTTTCAGAGAGCTTTTTTCCTCAGTAGGTATAATACAAATCCAGTATGTGCTCTTTGGTCTTTTAGGGCAGTAATCATAGACAGGTTCAAAGGACATAGAGGAGGTCTCTGGTTTCCTGGTAACCCTGATCAACACTGTGCACTAACACAAACAGCATACAGTATTACCAGTAAGTTTATCTGAGTTGTCTAGGAGGTTTCTGTGTGAGCAGAGGGATGTCAGCCATGACTCCCCCTGATTAAAAGAGAGGAGAGAGAGAGAAGGAAGGAACGGTGACGCAAATTAATGTACAGTGTCTCATCTCTTTAAATCACTGAGAAGTAGCCACTGTTGCCACTGTGTTTTTCTGTGTCTGCTGTATGTGTGTGTGTGTGTTTGTGGGGCTCAAGGTTGATCACTCTCCAACTGTCTCTTCACCCTCTTAACTCCCCCTCTCTGTCTCAGCGTCACTTCTGTCACCTTCAGCTCTGTTCTCTTTACCTCATAGTGAGTAACTGACAGTCAGATGTGTATCAATTAATTAAATCTCCTCACTCATCTATTAGTAATTGAAAACAGTGAAGCCCCTGCAGGTGTCAACTCTTGAAAGGCTTGAGGTCAAAGATGTGTTGTTGTCATATCCTGGTTGCAATCAGATATCACAAGCACTTTATAGTCTCAACACAATCAATAGACGAACTTGTCAATGTGACATTGTGTCCGTGTTTACATACTTAGGATCTCACTGTTTTTGAGAGTTAATTTATAAAGGAAAACTATTACAAACATTGGCAATATGCTTTCTTACTCTTTTTCAGAGGAATATACAGTCCAGTTTGGGTCTGTATATTCACCTGAAAATAAGAATTCTACTGTTTTCATTACTTCAAAATGAGACCTTTATATTTACAGTGGTAGCAGGTCCTGCCACATTTCTGTCATGTTGCACTCTTTCTACAGTAATCCTAAACAGTATTATTGCCAACATAGGCATTTGGTGAGCAGCAAGATATTCATTTGTTGCAGTCTGAAAGCTCACTGACAAATCTTGTGCTAAATCGTAAATGCTAGATTTTAATATATGATGGGACAAGTTTAAAGCACGTAGGTTTTACATGTAGTACATCATCACTACAAAATACTCTAGCCTATTGTTCAAAACAGTAAAAGAAATGTTGACTACCTGCAGTGTGCTCAATAATAATGAAAGACATTGATGCTGAATTTGTGTCAGTTTTGACATTCTTAAATGGAATTTATATGGCAAGGATGAGTATTAAAGCACATTTTAAAATAGTTTTTTGAAGAGAGTACTCTTTATGTTGCATTTTCAAACTGTACCTCTACTCTTTACTTAAAAATCTCGAAATGAGCTCATTAAGGTAAATAATACTTGTGACATAAAATCTCCATTGAGGTGCTTACAGCCATGATGACAGCGGTAAATATGAAGGTCCAACCGGTCCAAAGAGTGGGAGTTCCCGGGGCTTTAAAAATTGACTGCTGCCAGAGTCAGCGGAAGGTAAAGGAATGGTGCAAAGAAAATAAACTGCTTCTAAGTGCTTCTAAAAAAGCACTACAGATTACCTCTAGTTGATACAAAGCACACACAGTGACAGATAATAAGCCTTAAAGAAAACATTCTGGTTTGATGAAAGCAAAGTGACAATACCTGTCAAGTTAGTTGCCAGGTGCATCATGTGTTAAGGGAATTCCTAAAACACGCACACACACACAAACACTTGTGCACACAGAATGAGCTGCTCGCTATGTTGACGGTCTGCAAATGAATAATCTTTACTAAAAAACTGTCTAAAGTTATAGGACAACTTCGGTCATTTTACACATGCAGCTCTTGCACGAGCTACCTGAGACTTGCTATTACCAAAGACGCGAACAGCATTTGGTCGAGCCACATAGCTGTCCTCGCACGGGGATGCAGCACTTACTACTAAACCATGGGGGCAGGATTTTTAACTGTGTTTTCAATGTCTTAACATTCTCCAAATCAAACCCCAAAAGATATGCAACATCAGCAGACACCCTACAACACGGCACTTTAGCGTGTATGGCTCAAAACGAATACAGACGTGGTTAAAACAGTGCGTTTGTGCAAGCAGTCTCTCACCGGTTTGTTTACAGGCAGGTAGTCGAAACTAGTAGATCCTCGAGCAGGGTATTAC
>JAQLOL010013861.1:0-14533 GCA_029783665.1 Naso thynnoides
TGTAAAAACAGTTAAAGGTCAGCTCAAGCACGCTGCTTTCAACTCGTACCAAGTCATGATTCAGGTTATTTTTTGTTGTAACATGCAACATGTGCATCATTGTCACGTTCATGTTTTTGTCCAAATGAAAGACTTTTCTTGATTACTGTCTGTGATTGATTACTTAGTTAGTTAGTCAGTCAGTTAGTTAGTTAGTCAGTTAGTTAGTTAGTTAGTTAGTTATTTGGGGACCTCTACTCTTCAACATAGGTTGAAAATCAAGAAAAGACAACTGATGTGCACAAACAGCAGGAATTAATATCAACAAACTATGATTTCAAAAGATAAGATTCACAAATTTCCACAAAAGGAAAAAAAAGCATCCTTGTTTTTCCAATGTGTTTACAGTTGCCCAATGTAGCCATGGCCCCTGTAGTGCAGGGAGAGCTCGCAGGACAGTTTCAGAGAGCTAAATGTTGGGCCGATCAGTGATGTTATTGTCTGTATGTTCCAGGTTCATGGCAAACACCCAGCAAATAGGGTCTGAGGTCAAAAATACCAATACCAACACGCAACAGTGGACAGTGTCCTCAACAAAGGAAAAAAATGAGGTCATACAACAGTTTTATAAGGAACTACCTCAGACACCACCACCAAACAGGAGGAGATGACAGGTTTTTCTTTCCAATGTTAGTAAAAATTAATGAAACAGCTGGAATTATTAGAGTCCAATAACAGACTGAAATCAGGAAAGCTGTCTCACACGTGAAAGCAGGGAAGCCAAGCAGTACAAAGACATCCTGACACTGATATCACATTACGTGTGTAACGAGACTTTCACATCAGGATCACTCACACCGACATTCAACGAGGCCTTAGTGTTAGAGAATAATCTCACTTTAGCATCAGTAATGCCAGAAAAAGATAGAGATACAACAAACCCCTCAAACTTTTGAGCTATAAGTTTAAGTAAACTCAACTACAAAATTTAGTCTGAGCTCGTGACCAGAGGGTTGCCGGTTCAAACCCCTGGGCGGCAGGAGTAATCTGGGTGGTAAAAGTGAAGAGAACTGTGTGCCTCACCACTGAGGGCCCTTGAGCAAGGCCCCTAACCCCAGCTGCTCCAGCGGAGCTGCTCAGTGGCTGCAGATCAGAGTTGAGTTGTCCTGTGCAGCTTCCAGGTGAGTCTGTGTGACTGTGATCAGGACCCACCTGAAAAAGAAAGCCCCTGGACTCCCACCCCCCCCACCCCAAATAAATAAGGGTGAAAAATACAAAACAATTTGAATAAGGTTTTGTCAAGTATCATACATCCTGATTAAGTAGGATTTATGGAAAATCTGCAGACAACATGAGATGATTATTACATTTGAGGGATTTGACTGGGTTCAAGGCAGCTTTAACCAATGGCATGATGTCACCTGTATTTGACCTTATCAGAGGAACCCGTCAGGGTTGTGTCCTGTCAACACTGGAAACACTGAAGATTGAGATCAAAACAAAAATGAATTTTAAGTGGACAGAAGGAGGTGGGAAAGTGCTCAGACTGTTATTGTACGCGGACGACATTTTGCCGGTAAAGGACCCGTTGAACTCGACACCACACATGATGGAAACATTACAATCTTACACTAAACTATGAAGGATAGAAAATTAACTGGATGATGTCGGGAGGTATGACTCGATCTGGATTTTCTAACCCAAACTCATTAACAAGACTTTGCCTTAAATGGTCACTGAAAGTGATAAAATTGATACTTAGAATGAAATTAGGTGGAGATGTGGAGGAAGTGGACAAATTAAATGTTGAACAACTGCTACATAAAATTTAAATTGACTGAGATAAATGGGGAAAAATTTATCTCACATCATTATATAAATGTAATATCATGGTTGTGGCACAACCAATATACAGTGTCGCTGCTTGCTATAGCTTCTCAGATTTTCAAACAATATGATGTGATAATTAAAGAATTTTTATGAGGGGGGGAAAGATAAGGAATGAAACTTAATAAAATGAGTTCTCCTGGGGACAAAGGAGGTGTGGGGTCGCCATATTCAAGATTATACCACATTTCCTTTAAAACAGCCAAAATAGCTACCCAGTTAGTGGGTCAGTATTGAAAATAAGTTGTCGGTCTGGTTTGCAGAGTGTAACTCGTCGTATTGTAAACAGCTGTATTCTCCCTTATTACATAATTCTCTGATCAGCACTGGAAAAACATCAGTGTTTTGGAGAAGTGGCATGTTAGTGGGCTGTGTGATGTTACGTGTTTACATGAGGAGGGTGTGTTTATGTCATATGCAGACATGAGGAGGATACATAACCTCAGAGGAAAAGAACATTTCTGGATATATTTACAAATCAGGAACAGTACAACCCCCAGGACCCAATACAGAGATGCAAACCACATCATGGACTATTTCATGTTACCAGAGGAGCAACATTGTGCTTCTTGTTTCACAGAACAACTAACCAAACGCTTGCCAATGACTGACAATGGTTGACAGTTACATCTATAAAATGAGAAGTACATAAGGTAAGCTATAGAAAAACACACAGATTCTATTGGACACCATTACAATGCAACAGAATGGGTTTAATAAATAGCATATACATGGGCACATAGGTACTTTCTGCATCTGGGAGTCACACAGCCCCTCTATAGATCCATTACAGGATATACGAGCAGCTGGTTGAGAAGGACGTTGCTATTATTGCCAAGGCTTTGTCTCCTGGCACACAGAACCCAAATACACAACATTTCGGATGGAGAATTTTCAGTGATCATGTTGAGAATCACAGTGACCACCATATTCAGCACGATGACGAGAGCAGCTTCTAATGAGCATATACCCAACAGGATGAGTGACGGAGCAACAGAAAAACAGCGATGTGAGCTCTCAACTTCACTCTTATCACACTGACTGATGAAAAAACAATATCTCACTCAAATATGACCATGTATCATTTTATTTAGGTTAAAATACGTCATTAAAGCATTTGTTTTCCACTAGAATACGCCACCTCATCACCATGGTTACATATTTACCAGGGACATGAGCCACAACTGAGCATGTAGCATTCAAAAGCCCATTAAGACAAGACAAACTGACAGTTCAACCCCATCAACAGGCTTGATTCCAGATGAGATGAGGCAGGCGCAGAAATCCATTTACATTCCAAGTTTCTGTTTGACACTGTCGGCAATATTGTCTCTCCTCCATCACCACTGTTTCCCCAGATGATGAGTGAAACACTTTACTTCTCTTTGTTGTTAGTAACATAAATGACATACAAGCCAGCTTCGTTCATTGCCTCCTTTTTCGACTCCACTGCCCGTCTCTTCCAGGATTGCAATTCCAGAAAGGTTTTCCCCAGTCTCATTACGAGAGCTCACAAATGTATCGAGCACTATGAAAACCTCCTCTAGCCCCCTTGACATCATACCTAACGACTGCACTGTTCATTACATTGTGCTTTCCTAGTCTTTTGACGACTCAAAGTGCTTTTACAATGCATGCCAGCATTCACCCATTAAGACACAGATTGAAGCACTAATGGCAGAGGATTCATATATGCCAACATGCCCATCAGGATCACATGCACACACATTCACACACCGACAGAAGAGCCATTAAGTGCAATTTAGTGTTCAGTTTCTTTCCCTTGTTTGTTTGCTTGTTTGTTGTATGTCTGCATGTCTCCATGCATCCATCCATGACCCTGAAAGATATGACTCAATGTCTGAGCAATGCATGTGGAGACTGATTTTAAAGAAATTAAATAAATAAAATAAAATAAAATAAAATTTTAGACAGCTAGCTGAGTCAGTGCTTTTTGGGTTAACATAACAACATCCACCAGAGGGTGCTGTCTCATCTGAATGACCTCAGTGTGTGCCACGTATTTTATTAAATGACATGACATCATATGATGCAGGGTTTTTTAAAATTATTTGATATGATTTGATTTCAGCATTATTGCTGAATAACTAAAATATTAATTCCTAAATCAAAAAATTTGGGCAGAGCATTTTAGCAGAGAAAATTATGCACTTACTACTACTACTAATAATAATAATAACTTTATTTATATAGCACCTTTTATACATAAAATGCAGCTCAAAGTGATTTACTTTTAAAGCAATAAAACAAAAGTAAACAAGTACAGCGAGTTAAAATAAACAACATGGGTTAAAAAATTACAAATAAAATTAAAACTTTGAAACAGATAAGATGGGATGAAAGTTAAAATTCGTTTAAAAGGGAAAACTAAATAAAAGCAGGTATACAATGCAAGGTAAAACATGGATTAACTAAAAACTTTGTGATAAAGAAGCGTTTTGAGCTCTTTTTTAAAAATGTCCACCGAGGTTGCCATTTGATATACAGGAGGAGAGAGTTCCACAGCTTTGGTGCATAAACCACAAAGGCTGCTTCCTCGCTTTGTTTGTGGATTGCTTTGGGTACGACCAAACGACCAGATGTGGAGGATCTCAGAGCTTTCTGTGGCTGATAAGGTACTAAAAGTTCAGTAATGTATAAAGGTGCTATACCATTCAAAACTTTGTGGACAATTAAAAGGACCTTAAAATCAAAATTAAATGAAACAGGAATCCAGCGGGTCAGCTAAAACAGGAGTGATGTGGTCCCTCTTTTCGGTTTTGGTAAAAAGTCTTGCTGCAGAGTTCTGAATAAGTTGTAATTTCTTGATAGATTGTTTTGGGAGACCTGTAAAAAGTGCACTGCAATAATCTAACCTGCATGAATTAATGTTTCAACATCCTATTTCAGTAAAAATGGTCGCACCTCGGCAACATTTCTTAGGTGAGAAAAAAACTGAGTCACTTGAACGTAACACTCAAATTTAAAACTCCTCCTAACCTTTTTCCTCCACATTGACTCGTAGCTCTGAATGTTATCATGTCTGTAACTGTCTGCGGGGTTGATTCAACTGGTGCAGAAAAATTTCCAGCTGATCAGTTTTGTCACCATTAGTTGTTTTAGGGTGACACAGAGAGACATAAAGTAGGTAAAACACCTTGCAGGTCATGTGCGTATGAGTGGAAAGGAAACACAGGTAAGTATACTTTTATCCAGATGTAGGTGTTGTCTCAGAGAGAATTGATTTTCTTAGCAAAAAACATTTTTTACAAAGACTTTTCAAAAAGATACAAGTTATTCTACAGTGTGAGTAAGTGATTTGTAAGTTGTCTGCTTCATCTCATTCAGCTCTGAAATCTAGTTTTAAACTCTGACTCCTTTAATTGAAGAAAACGCACCTCAGATCTGATCCCTTGCTACTATGTACTTTTCCCCAACCCCCCTATCCTCTTTTTTTTTCAAGTACTTGTGTTTCTTATCAGGGATTCAGTTGGTGGAGGAGCAGCGTGAGATCCTGTGGGCAGGATTACATCAAATGACGAAGCCGCCTACAGGACACAAGTAGAGAACCTGGCGAGCTGGAGCCGAGAAAACAACCTGATCCTCAACACAGCAAAGACAAAGGAGATGATCCTGGACTTCAGGAGGAGACAGAAGTCCTTCGTCCATCACCCCATCACCATCAACGGGGAGACAGTGAAGGTTGTGCAGAGCATCAAGTACCTCTGAGTCAACATCAGCCATGACCTGACCTGGTCCGTCAACACCACGGTGATGGCCAAGAAAGGACTTCAGAGGCTTCACTTCCACGCCTCCCAAAACAGCTGCTGGTGAGCTTCTACAGGTCAGCCATTGAGTCAGCGCTTACATACTGCATCACAGTGTGGTACTCTGGTTGCACCGCAGAGAACAGGAAAGCTCTCCAGCGCATCATCAAGACTGCAGAGAGGATCATCGGCACCCAGCTCCCCGGGCTAGAGGACATCGACCAGACCCGCTGCATCCCTCTTCCCTCTCTTCACATCAACACACAAACACACACACACACACACACACACACACACACACACACACGCACACACATACACACAGCACTAATGACACTTTAAGGAATTTAGACTTTCCTGCACAAGTTTACATTTATATTCCTGGTATTGTGCCCTGTTGTATATACTGTATGTCTCTTTGTTGTTTTACTTATCTTTATCTTTATATTTATTATAAGCCTGTGCAGCTGGAGGACTGCTCCAACAGAATTTCATTGTTTTGTGCAATGACAATAAAGATTATTCTATTCTACCAGATGCAAGAAGCAAACAGGGCTGCCTTACCAGCACAAAGCTGCTTACTGTAAACTAATGCTGAGGTTTGGACGGCTCTGACTGAAAATGCACATGGCTGCTCTTTTCCCTACGGCACATGTCAGGAGTGGGCGACATTTTCTTCCAGGAGGTCACACTGAGGTAGAAAAGCGTGGAGTGGAGGGCCACACATTCTACAACTGAATCGAAAGATGAAATACACCGTACTGAATTAAGTTTTAAGTAGCCTACATGAATTCGGCAGACATTACAAGGTGCTTTACAATAAGCTGTTTTTCAGCCCAGAAGTTATGAGGCTAAAAAAAAAAGAAAGAAAAAGAAAAGTGAATGAATTAGTAATGCAAAGAGCATTTTATCGATCTTGTCCTCATCATCAGAGAGCTACTTCTCAAGTCAGGACAAAAAAAGTCTGAGAAATGTTTAAAAAAAATAAAGAAAAAAGCTTGACAGATTATGACAACAGCTTCAGCCGGTTTGCATGTAATGACTAATGCCTAGATTTTGGTGGGTTAAGACTATTAAACAGAGAAGTAAAAGACATTTTGACCGACATGACTTAAGTAACTGATCATGTAGGAAACAGCAGACAGCTGTATTTACAGTTTTTTTCCCAACTGTTTTGGCTTATTTTTCAGAACAGTCTTAACCTTCCTCTAACTATACGTGCAATTGTCACAACAGTTTCATGGTTCGTCAAAATTCTGCTGCATGTTTGCAAAAGGTGGTAAAGTCACCCAAAATATTTCATTTATGTTTCAAAACCTAGTTTCAGTGTCGGTTCACTGAGCAGTGCCACCAAAAGACATGAAAAGTTGTTTTATAGTTCACTGGTCAAAATGTATGAACGCTTTTTAACCATGGCAGTCAAAAATTACATCACGACTATGGAAAGGCAAACTCTAAAACAAACAAACAAACAAAAAAAATCCACAACAATGAAGATACCTGTAGCAGTATAGTGAAAAACAACAACAACAGCAACAAAAAAACCTTTGTTCCTCCTCACAGTAGACTGCACAACACGACATGTGAGTTCTGATCTTCGTGGACATCCTGTCAGTCTTACTGGTTGGCTAACGAGTTTCCTCGACATCACATCTGACCCGGCAGGTTTTTCACCAATTTATTGTGGCAGACATCACAAACACTCCGTGTCATATAACATACACGTTTGTCTAACAGGTTTTGATAATTTGATGGATCATTTCACGTGATGCTCAAACAATGAAAGAATGTTTATTAGCTTGAATGTTTGCAAGCTTGAATGGAGGAGGAATTCTAATCTGTTGTGAATGACAAATTAAATTTTTTAGAGATTTGGGCTTAATGTTTTAAAAAATGCTTTTCTCATTTGAGAATTGAGCCGAAGCAACTGAGAAAAACTGTGATCATTTATATGAATGCATACAGCATTTGCAATACTTTTAAAAGAATGAGAAATTGTGTTTATGATGTGTGCAAGTCGCTAAAAAATGTGCAGGATGAACAAGTAGCGTTACTTTGGAGAATTTCAATGATCTGAGGACCAAAGCGACAGAGAAAAACCGTAACACTGACCACTATTTGTGTTGATGTGTAAGATGTATCTGTCCATTAAAGATGATGATTGTGACAAAGTGCATAATTTGCAATAATTAGCAAACAGCTTTGTGCTAAACTGGAAAAGCCCCACTTACTGTCACAGAGGGGAGAGGGTGTCACACTGGCATCATCATGTCAACTGGGAAATAATAAGTATGACACTATTTTAAGTCTTCATCAGAATTCTACCTAAACACAGCAAAACCAATAATGAATCAATCCTGCTAATAAGTGATACCTGCAGCAAGCAAAGTGATTTCATACAAATGCTACAGAACAAAGTTAAACGGGGAACCTGTTTTTAGAAGCTGGGCACAGTCGTGGCTGCAGAATTTAAATTTAGGATTCTGTACACAAAACAAACTAATGTCAAATGTACCAGCAACAACCCACATAACACAGCATCATTTCGTAACCTCCCTATTTTAAACAGAACAAACCCAGTGACACATCTGATCGGCTCTTGAATTACAATTGGATTGAAATGCTCAACATTTACAAAACGTACAAATTTCAGTTCTTTTGCAAAGCTTCGATTCGACTCTATATTCTCCACAAAGATAATTTTCTATGATGTTTATGTGTGTGTCTGTTTCAGACTGTTTTGCCACAGGTGATAAATTGAGTGTGTCTTTGTCGCCATGTTGCTGTTGAGGAGTTTGATTTTTGTCGCTGTGTTGGTGAACCTTGTCAGACCAGCGCTGACCGGCTGCACTGGTTGGTGGCTTGTGCCGCTGCTCAGCTCGTGCCCAAGATCTCATCTCGTCATTTCAGTAAATAGTCTGAAGACCCTCGTGATCGGGTTGTCTGTCTTTGAAATGTGCTGCTGCATCGAGAGAGAAAGACACTGAGATCAACATGAGGAGCCACGTCATGTTTTCTGAGCATCTTAACTGAGTTTTTTATTATAGTCAACAAAACAGAGAAAACTTTGATGCCATTTCTGCCAGGAGTCCCTGAGCGTATCGTGACGTTGGGTCCACTGTGGGACGGCAATCATGACCTCACTGGAGCAAACACCCATCATGGGGATCGGTGGCGATTCTAGGATCAGACATTAAGAGCTGCTTTCCCATACAAGTAAAATTCTATTGTGAATGAAATGTTGATTTTTTCCTTTGGTAAAAGGTTTCTGTTTTGTTATTATAAAAATCCTGACGTCACAATATTTTCAATTTCTTACTTTGATCTTCTTGCATTTGCTCTCTGTCAGTGTCCTCTATCTCCTTCTGTCTCTCACAACTATCAGAGATGGGATGAAACTGAAGTACAAAAACTTTGTTACTCTTATTAAAGGAGAAGTTCTTTTTTTTTTGCACATGAAGAATTAGAATAAGGGTATTTCCTATCATGTACAAATTTCTACAGCATTAATATGACAGAAAGGTTGGGCGGAAATGTTCTTCCGAGGGAAACTTTTTACTTTTGTACTTTTATACTTTGAGTGCCTTTCAGAACCTGTACTTTATTACTTTTACTTGAGTAAGGAAGTTGAGTCAGTACCTCTACTTTTTTTTACACAAGCATCTTTTCGTCTACTTGAGTAAAGAATGTGTGCCCTTCTGACAATTACACACGACATATTGTGACAAATTGTATGCAGCTCTCAAGAGTCATATCTGGAGAAGGAGCGGTCTGAGGAGGAGCAGGAAGTGGAAAGAGACTGGTTTGACTGGAACCTACATATAGGACTGAGTTATGGGCTGCGTTCAAAGCCGACAACACGTATCAGAGGTTTATTTAAATGGGAACAGTGGAATGTTGTGTCACGCAAGTGTTGCAACTGTGGCAGTTGAAGGAAGCACACTGTGCGTTCTCTCAGAGGAAGAGCCTGATGAATTCATTCTAAATATGTGATTAATGATACAAAACAAGCTGCGTGTTACAGTCAGAGCTGCTGCTGTCCAGAATAAGGGAGAACATCCCAATCAGGTGAAGGAGTATGATTTTATAAAGCGATCCAATTTGCGATGTTTTTCAGATGAAGAAAATTCCACTTCTTCAATCTGAGAATCTGAATGAGAAATGAGAATTTCCCATCACATATATAGAGAAATGGAGTAACGGGTTGGTTGGACCTATTGTGCCACTGCCTTTTTAATATGGCACAGTTTATATAGGCCACATGTTGCAGTTGAATGGGCAACTGAAACACCCACCAAACGAGAGAAAACACACCTCAAAGGCCGTTGCACACCGTGTCAAGGAAACAGGTCATTCAACCAGGAAACCATAGCAAAAAAAAAAGAAAAAGCACCATGGTGTGACTTTGAACTCGCTCCAGGTGTGAGCTCTCTTCACTGCAGCAGAATCCTGAGCACTTTGTTTCTTAGTACATTTATGGTTGCAGTAATATGTTTAAGTAATATATGTTGTATATGTATATGTATATGTTTGAGTAATTTCTGTTAAGTTAGAATGATATTAAAGTACACGTTTATTCATGTCAGCATAGGAGTAAAAATTAAATGATGAATCAAAATAAAATCAAAATCCAAAGAACGACTCTCTCTCTCTCTCTTTTTCCTTGTCTCGGTTGTTCTCTGCATCAGAATTAAACACTGTGTTGCTGTGGGGAATGCATCAGTTTGACTTCACCCTCTTGAATGAACCACAGAAAACATACAGATTGAATGTGATGACCTTTGAAGGGAAAAATAACAAGCAAAAAATTGCTGATGCCTGTGTTTTGACCATTATTTCACTCAGATTAATCTTGGAAAATTTAAGCTTTTTTGTCAGTTGCTTCCTGTATCGTTGTTAATGATTGATTACAGCTGTGAGGTGAGCATGCCACATCGAGTCAGAGAACCACTGCATTAATGTAATTTGTCTTAAACAAAGGCCTGCATTTTAAATAGACTCGACTTGAATCTGGCAACATGCTGGCATGAAATCTTGTTTAATCACTCTTATAAACAGTTTAAAATGTCCTGCGGGGAAGACAGCGGCAGGTCTCACCTGGCAGGCTACGGCTCCTCGCAAGTCCAAAACTTCATGACAGATACAAACAGACGCTATTTGGATAAACTGTCAACATATTTGAAATCTACAGGGTAACATTCTGGCCGAAAAAAATATAAAACTCAATGTAGTAATATATTAACCGTTCTACCACAACACTTAAAAACAGCTTTTTGCCTGCCCACAGTCGACAGACTGCAGTGAGCGTAGCTCCTTCCTCTTGGGACCCTTTTGGAATTGCCTCGTACTCCAGAGGAAGGGTAACCAAAATAGGTATGGTACCGTGTGGTTACTTTGGTACCATCCACAACTTTTGACAATAGAAACACAAATACTTGTGTGCAGTAACATACCAAACCAAACTACACCGCTCAGTGGAAACAGTGCTTTGGACAATGACAACGAGATGGCAGAAAATTGATTTCTTGTAAAATTTTGTACCGCATTGTCCCCATACATACAGAGAGTTGTACAAAACATTCTCATTTTTAAAGGGATTGTTCACATTTTGTAACCCGAGCTCTAATTCTTAACTGGCAATAATATTGTTGATTGTCAGAGTCCTTCCAAAGCACAACACATGCTGCTCCCCATAAAGGAGTCACACTCTGTCTGCACAAACTGACTGAGGCTCACTGAAATTTACTCCAAATCGCACACAGAGTACTTTTCAGACTTCAGCTGGCAACTGGCCTCACTTTGCCATCTTGTTCCTGAAACAGGGCTGCACCAAAGCGGCTGGGACTGACATCAACCTTAACATAATAGGGAAGAGGGAGGTTAGCAAATGCAAAGACAAGTGTGCTTACAAGCTGGGCCTTTAACTCTATGGTTGCAACTCTTCAACTGTCTAATTTATTTATTTTTGATTTAGGTAGTTTCAGTCCTCCATGGCTCAAATGCAGTACCAGACTGAAGGAGAAGAGGGTGTCATCCGGGGACAACAGCAGTAAACAGCAGGGTGGCTGTAGCTCAGGAGGCAGAAGTGTCCTCGGGCAACATACTGAATCCCATATGGCTGTTCCATTGGTGTATGGCATTTTGTAGAGAAGCTACCTGCAGTGATTGTGTGTATGTGAATGCTGACTTGTGTTGTGAACAACTTTGTGTAGTGAAGGCTAGAAAGGCTTTTTGTAAATTGGGTCCATCTACCATTTAATTGGCCATGCTGTGCTCTGATGCGGGCCTGGAAAATACGGTTCACAATCAATACAGGCCTACTTTTGTTTTTTGTCACAGCTCAGGCCGTGGCTAAGTGTTTCAAGTGTTATTTCTCTGTGTGCCTTGGGTTCTCCCCATCCGTCTCCCTCTGTGTGTGTGTGTGTGTGTGTGCCGATTTGTGTTCCTTCTGGCTGATTTAGCTCCTCAACTGTGACTCATTATCATCAGTCCTTAAGCCCAGTCTTCATCTCCATTAGTCACCAGATTGTTTCTTCAGTGGTCTTGACTCTGTCGACCAAACTCTCGGCTTGTGTAGCTGCAGTAGTTCCCCTCAGAGTTAATTTCAGCCTTATTGATTTCTTCCCAGTCTTTATTCTCCGTAGTTCTGGTGTGCTGCAGTCAAGCCGGGGAACAGGTGCACATCTGCATCTGTGGCTTTTACGGTGTTGACTCACGGCTGAATCGTAATTAGCCGTGATAGGACAAAAGTGGTGTATTCTGGTGTGTGTAAACCTAATATCTCCTTGTGCACAGGATAAAGCTGACTCCAGTCATCAGCCTTCCTTGTCGTCTCTGCCACGCCACACCACGCTACGCCACACCACACCACGCCACGCCACGCCACGCCACGCCACGCCACGCCACGCCACGCCACGCCACGCCACGCCACGCCACGCCGCCTTGTTCCTCGCCAGCCACACAATTCAACCCGCCCTTGGCTTCAGTGTCTTTCATATCTCTTGGCCATTAGGTTCAATATACATACTAACTGTTACAGTAAATTTCTTCATTTTTTTTTGTGAGCAAAAGTCTTCATTCGTTGAGACTCAGTTAATTTATCAAGTGAACCCAATAATCCAAACTTTTATCTATACTCTGTCTAATTGATGCTGTGCTGTAGGTTTTCTGTAAACTGCATTGTAATACTGTGGAACAGAATAACTGAACATTACGGCTACCTTGGTGTGTGTGTGTTTGTGGGTGGGTGGGCACTCCTGGAATGAGGAATCCACTTTACTGCTGCAGGACTGTTTTGATAACACAGACTGGGAGCTGTTTGCACAGAGCACAGACTTGGAGAAAACTCAGGTCATGCGACGCTGCCTACAGGTCGGGGGACAGGCTGGCTTACAGTAAGGCCCAGAGAGATCTGAAGAAGGGCATTTAAGAGGGCAAGTGCAGATACCAGCGGCACATCGAGGGCCACTTTGAAAACAACAACCTCTGTAGCATGTGGAGACCCATTAAAGCCACAGCGGACTTCAAGAGCAGTACCTCACAGACCAGACATGACACCACACTTCCTGATGCCGAACCAGTTTTTAGCACGCTTTGACAACCACACCAGCAGAGTGAGAGCTCAAACAACATCATCCAGGAGGGTGCCTGTACTTGTCTCACAGCGGGAGCCAGGTCATACATGAAGTCATGTGCTGACCAACCGGCAGGGGTGTTCACCAGCATCTTTAACCTGTCCCTGCAGCAGGCTGTAGTCCCCACATGCCTTAAATCTGATCTGGACAGCCGCCAGTCTGCCAACCATGGAAACAGATTGATGAAGGATGCAGTCTCGACTGCACTTCACACAGCCTCTGTCTGATCTGGAACATCCCAACCCATACATCAGGATGCTATTTGTCAGCTTTAGCTTCACTTTCAATACAATAATACCCCATAAACTGGTAAACAAGCTCAACAACCTGGGATTAGGGGCGCCCGTTGGCTCAGTCGGTAGAGCAAGCGCCCCATATACAGAGGCTATGGCCCCACGCAGCAGACCCGGGTTCGATTTCACCTGTGGCCCTTTGCTGCATGTCATTCCCCCTCTCTCTGCCCTGTTTCCTGTCCACTCTTCAGCTGTCCTATATATAAAGGCACAAAAAGCCCCCCCCCAAAAAAATCTTAAGAAGAAAAAAAGGAGCTATTATGCTTCTACGTCTTGTATGACCTACGGTATAAATGTTGTTACAGTGTTGAAGAGTCGTGTTAAACGATGCCAAAGCGACACATAATGATATATGGGCATCTGGAAATGAGCCCTGCTGGCTGTTTCGGTTTGCACACTGTTTTTAACAATGTCGTTACACTGATGTCAATGCGTGCTGGACTTCCCTATATGGGCATGCCGGCTCCATGCACACAGTGCTGCGCCCTTTATTAATGTCCTGCCTGTGTTCATTTTGTGCAAGATATCGGACAAAAGGGGTTGACAGTACAGCTGAGTGCGGACGTGTGCATGAGGGAAAGGGGGAGGAGGAGGCTACACAGACCACTTTAAGAGAATGCAGAAAATACAAATACAAGTCACAGTTTTATGAAGATCTACAGACTTTACTGTTCAGTCAGTTTTGTCTAAAATCAAAATCAAAGACCCGAAAAGCAGCAAGCACTGTGCGATTACTGCAGTTTTATAAGTTCACTGTAAAAACAACACCTGCTGATACGCAGGCTAACACACGAGCCAATGAAACGTCTTACGTGTGTGCTGCATCTGTGTGTGTCATACATGTTGCCCCTATATTGCTAAAGAAAAACAAACAATGAAGCTAAACAACAATTGAACTCCTGCACTAGTCACATTTACATGTGTGAAATAAGCTAAGAGGAGGAAGAGGAGTGACAATGTTGACGCAGTCATG
>JAQLOL010013862.1:0-14525 GCA_029783665.1 Naso thynnoides
GAAGTTTGGCGACTATTTCGGAGCTCGCCATCTAACTTCGAACGGCTCTCACGCCCACATGCTTGATCCTATCAGCTTCAAACTTCCTGGACATGACGATGGCTCTGCCCTGATATATTAATTTCCCACTTTACTCATGGTGCCTCCCAGTGGTAACAGGAAGTGACCTGTTTCTTAAACATGTACTGATGACACATCGTTAACTCTATCAACTTCATTCTACTTCTAAAACATGCAGAACAAGTTGGTGAAGCTACATTATGAATGCTGTAAAGCTACGACCAATGGTGTCCATGTGGTGATGTGGCGACTATCGATCACTTCCCAAGAAAATACGTTCGGCTTTTTGATGGCTTTATTGACCTCGTATCATCATGAAAATTGATAGGCTGGTCAAGAGTGGCAAGGTCTTTAATCTGATAGGGGTGACGCCCATGGGCGGGACTAAATGCCTCTGTAGTGCCCCCTTGAAATTTTCAAAAACCTCTCCCCTTAGGGTTTTTTTTGGAGTTGGAATATGAAATTTGGTACGCGTGTATATTGTCCAGACGGACAAAAAAGTTTCTTGCACCAATGGTTTTCTCCTAACAGGAAGTCGGACATTTTGATTTGAACTTTCGCCGATGATGTGATTTTGGCCATTTCCACACCTTGTATTTGAATGAAAACGTCCTAGGTGTTTCACCCAATCGACAAAATCAAATTTTTTTCACATAATCAAGACCCCATGGTGACCTAAAGTTGTGCTCTGCAGGTGTGTAGGTCACAGGGCGTGGCTACTACAGCTCAATAAACTTTGGCGACTGTTTCAGAGCTCGCCGTCTGATTTCAAAAGTCTCTCACTCCCACATACTTAATCCTATCAGCTTCAAACTTGCTGGACATGACAATGGCTGCACCCTGAACACTGTGATATCTTAACTTCCCACTTTACTCACGCCCCCCCCAACCCAACTCCCACCCCGTGGTAACAGGAAGTGACCTGTTTTTACTCATGTACTGATGACACATCATTGACTCCATCAACTTCATTCCACTTCTAAAACATGTAGAACAAGTTGGTGAAGCTACATTACGAATGCTTTGAGGCTACGACCAATGGCGTCCATGTGGCGACATGGCGACTATCGATCTCTTGCCAAGAAAATACATTTGGCTTTTTGACGGCTTTATTGACCTCACATCATCATGAAAATCAATACACAGTTCAAGGGTGTCAAGCTCTTTGATCTGATAGGGGTGATGCCCATGGGCAGAGCAATGTGCCTCTATAGCGCCCCCTTGAAATTTTCAAAAACCTCTCCCCATGGGGGAGGGGCCTTTTTTGGAGTAGGAACATGGAAATTGGTACACGTGCGTATCCTGTTCAGATACACATAAAAGTCTCTGCCAAAACAGGAAGTCAGCCATTTTGATTTTTGACTCGCCATTTTGGAGTGATAACCACCATGTTGCATTTTAACGAACTCATCCTAGGGATGTTCTCCAACATCTTCAAATTTTTTACACATCATCAAGACCCCATGCTGACCTAACATTGTGCTCTGCCTGTCTGTAGGTCAAGGGGCATGGCCGCTACCCGCCGCCATTTTGGATCCACCGCCATGCATATTCCAGCAGCTCTCTCTCACACATACTTCATCCAAACTGCTTCAGATTGTATATACATGACAAGAGCCACAACACCTCCATATGCTTTTAGGCAAACAAGATCATGTCGCTCCCTTGTGGTAACAGGAAATGCCTATTTTACATCAACATTGACCGATTTGCTCGAAACTTTACATGTGTGATCAGGATGGGTCTCTGAACGCAACAGACCACGTTTGGTTACACTGCTGCTGCCCCCTGGTGGACACACCATTAACCATGATAAACATTTTACTACTTTTTCCCAAAATATCAGAATCGTAGGGCATTCTCATAAGCAATGAATCAAAGTACCTATCTCATTCAGACATTGAATACAAACATCAGGAGTGTTGGGGGACATATAATGAAGTTTAACAAGGGTTATATAGATTCTCATTAACCATTTATACTGAATTAATTTTAATCTTGTGTTAGTTGAGTGTTTTTGAGCTTTTAGACCTGCCATTTTCTGGTCTTCTCAGTAATATCCCCTGCATGTTTGTTCTCCAGGCAGTAAACTATCTGATGTTGACTCTGTTTAACACTTTGCCAAGAGGTTATAAAATCTAGATATATGCTTCATACCATCCAAATTATTAAGCACAATTTCCTTGATAGCTGATAGTGGGGGTATGGTCATTATGGTCTTATGTTTTGATGTTATCAAACTTCTTAATTGTAAATATTTGAAAAAATGTTTTTGGGGAATTTGATACCTGTGACCAAGTTGTTCAAATGTAAGAAGGATGCCCTCAAAATAAAGGTCCGAAACCATCCCAATTCCTATTTCTGCCCATAATTTGAATCCCCCATCTGATTTACCAGGTTTAAATTGTCCATTTTCCCAAAATAGGAGTAAACTGTGAGAAAGTTATTGTTTCACCAACATATTTATGTACTGCATACCATATTGATATTGTGTTTCTCACAAAAGGATTCTTTGTCTGCTTTTTCCGTGTCTTAATATCGGAGGAATATAAATACCATTTTATGGGCAAATCCAAAACTGATTTTTGTTTGATATTTACCCAAGAAGGTACTGTGGATGAAGAAAATTAAGACATCGCAGAGCTTAATTGGGTAGCCCAGTAATACCATTTAAGGTTCAGGACCTGAAGTCCTCCTCTTTCGCAAGGGAAATATAGTAACTTAAGCCGGAGTCTAGCTTTTCTGTTGTTCCAGATAAATTGTCTAAATATGTTGTTGAGTTTCTTTTGAAAATTAATTTGTGAAGGAAGTGGTAGAGCTTGAAAAAGATATATAAATTTGGGTAAAATAGACATTTTAATGAGATTTATGCATCCAATCACTGATATTGGCAAATTAGACCACCGATCCAACATCTTAGCCACTGTGTCCACCAGAGGGTCATAATTTACAGGAACAATGTCACTTAGTTTTTTGGTTATCTGAACACCCAGGTATTTAAATCCATCCTGTGTGGCCATAAATGGTGTGTTTAATTTGGGGTTGAGCCTTTATTGTTGATTAAGAAATGATAACACTTATTTCGATTTGTTAATTCTATATCCCGAAAATTCGCCAAAATTTTCAACTAATGTTGTCAGATCTGAAATACTACTCTTCAAGTTCAATTATATTATCAGCGTACAATGATATACAATTTTCCATGTCCCAAATTTTGATGGCAGATATATATCTGTGTCCTTATTACAATAGTATTCTTAATTCTAATCGTAATAATACAATTTACGATGTGGTGCAACCACAAGGTTCCAGACCAGAGAGTGAGAGTGACCTGAGAGTTTGCTGCTGAGCATCAGGAGACACATCGGACAGGTACATATGAGGGTTGTAAAGACTAACAGTGTTGACAGTGTTGAGCTCAAGACACAAAATCATATTGCTGCCTAAACTAGTAACAGGAAACTATATGAGCAATAATGTGTTTTTTATTTCGTTAATCCTTAGAATTTAAACAGTTTGCAAGTTTGAAAATGATTTGTGGTTGATTAAATGACCATATTTTACAACACTTAGAAACATGCTGACGGGTCAGGAGTGATGCCTGATATCGGAGTTTGGGGGGGTGCCCTTTTTTCAGGTTAGAGCAACAGCCCCTCAAAATGTCTGTGCACGTTCCTGCACTTAAAGGAATAATCCAGCAAAAATGATCCCAGGGTCTTTTTCTGAACGGGCACTCATCAAAGAAGACTTCTAGAGTTTTTTCGCTCATCGACCTGAATCAGGTTTGATCGGAGGAAAAATGCAGCCCAAAAACGGGTTAGAAAACGGCTCAAAATAGCACCATGCGCCTTCAGTAGCATGACTAGGGTCTCTACACACATACGCAAATTCAGTAGAGAAGAAATGTGGATAGCTCTTAAAGCTTAATTCCATGAAAATGTATCAACAATGTCCATTTTGTTGTTAATGATATATTAAAAAAACAATTAATCCACATTTCTTCTCTACCGAATTCACGTTACATGGATATTGTGTTCAGTGATGGACTTTTATTTCAAGATGGCGGGGACGGGAAGGTAAGACGCTGCCTACACAAACATACGTTTTACTAAACTCTGTGTGCACCAACAATGTTTTCTACCCTGGTTTCTATGTGTAGAGACCCTGATAATACTTCGTAGGAAGTGTCATGTGATGTTGAACCTTCTAAGTGTTTTAAAACAGAGTTTTGTATGCGTCACTTGAAGTGCCCCGTCCTCCGCCGTAGAAAGCCACCGGGCTCGAAAACTACGAAAATGGCCAACCTCGGTCAAGCCGCGACCTACGTAATTTTATCTTTGCCCTAACGTTTGACTAATGTCCATGAAGAGAAAAAGCCTACAATGTAAATCCGTGTGTGTATCACTTTAACTTATTCAGACAGAACACTCGGACACTCGCTCTCTGGTGCATTAGTGACAACAACAACTGATTTATTTCCACGTGCCATTCATTCTGACAACCCATGCATACTGGTGTGCGCATGCGCACTGCAGGCTTAGCCTACCATACGAGACAGGCTAACTTTTATTATTCACTTCATATGACAATGGCGAGTGTGAACACTGTGGAGTTCTGGAGTCTGTTAAACACATCTTATTGTACTGTCCGTGATATGTGGGGGACAGGAGGCTGTTGTTCACTGGATTAAGTAAACTGGGAATTTAAACATTTTCTTTGAGAACTTTGCTGGGTAATGGACTGAATCAAAAAGAATATATATATCCTAGGAGGCAACATCAGTGAATGTTATCTTCACCGGGGGGGGTAACAATACGCTAACAGTGCGTAGCCTGCTGGAAAGAAACAGAAAATGAGAATTTGCTTTTTAAAAAAACCTTGCGTGCATACATGCATCAACGTTGACCGCCCTAAAACAAAATAACCAAGCCTGTTTGTGTTAAAATGTAGCAGTAAAAAGTCGTCAGAAAATTAAATATTCAAATAGGCTGCATATACCTGAAAAACTATTTAAAGTAACGAAGTATTAGTACTTAGTACCTTCCCAACTCTGCTCTCCACCTCCACCCCATGCATCCAGAGGGCAGAGGGTTCAGTGTGCCGTGATTTCCTAAAGTCCACAATTCTTTCCCTGTTTAAGCCTAGGTTGTTATGGGAACACCACTGTGGCAGATGTTGAACCTCCTCTCTGTAGGCTGTCTCATTATCTGTCATCAGTCTATGATGTTGTCATCAGTAAACCTGACAATGGGGTCGGTGAAGGGAATGCGTAAAGAGGGAGTTGTAGAAGGATCTGAGGACTCACCTTCCTGTGTTCAGGACTAGAGAGGATAGGGTATGGTCTTATTCTGACACTTGATCAGAAAGTCCAATATCAACACACACAGTGAACCATTAAGGCCCACATGGCTACATTTTTTAACCAGTTTATGGAAAATTTTGGTATTAAAGGCAGGAGTAAAATCAGCATTCTTACATATGTGGTCTAAATGTGATAGGGCAGTGTGAAAAGCTGTTATAAACGCATCGTCTGTCGATCTGTTAGTCTGGTACCGGACTGATGTTGATTAAGATCTACAGGGATGGCATGGACGATCTGGTGGAGCCAGGACTGTAAGAGGTTCTCTTCAGAGGGAGAGGGTATTTCATGACTGCAGTCATTCGCTGGCTTTTTCTGACTATACTCTCTATGAGTGATACAGATTTTCAGCTGAGGGGAATACGTTATATTTGCAAACTTCTTGAGCCTATGGAGTCTGAAATCCCACCAAACGAAGCCATGCCTTAGCAGTACCACAGACTGTCTGCATTGCGTTGTGGTATTTTACCTCGGGAACCTACATGGATTCCGTTGGTGATGCAGAAAATCTGAGCAAGAACACTGTGTGCAGTGCTATTCGCACGGTTGCTCTTGCTCTAACTGAACTACTGAATATGTTTGTTCGGTTCCCTGGCCATGTGCCCATGCTGGCTATTAAAGAAGGCTTCTTTAAAATTGCAGGTACACATTAGACCTAAAAGTTCACTATTATTAATCAGTACGCTCACTTGTATATGAAATATATCTAATTGCTTCATAGGATTCCCTAGAGTCAGTGGTGCAATCAACTGCACCAACATCTCAGTCACTGAACCCTTAGGGGAACATGAGGGTGATTCTATTCATATAAAGTCCTTTCACAGCACAGTAACCATTAAATATTACATAAAATGAAAATGCTTAAGTATTAGAAGATGAGAAAAATAATGTTACTCTGCTAATTCAGCTGACTTGTTGGTGATGTACGTTATTCCATGTCACATTTAAACGTCTGTCTGAAATATTCACATACAGCACAGACTTTGTTACAGTACTTCGTCACCATTAATAGGTTCCCTTTCAAAGGCTTTCACTGGTATCTTTGTGCTTTTATTGTGAAATTAACCTAGGGTGTCCGCGTGCCATGTGTACTGATGGACACCTTTATGCCACCAGCCACAGTCACTTCCGTTCTTTCCAGCTCTTGTTTCAGTGACTGTTTTGCGGAATAGACCGACTCACATTATGTGTGTTATGATGTACAAACGACATTCAAAGCGAGGTGCATGTGTGTATATTATTTACACTAGCAACATGAGAAAACATGTGTTTCCTGGTTCATGAATGAGGGATCCTTAGGCCACGCATACGACACGGCTGAAGGAGGCTGAGTTGAGAATCGGCATCAATCATGCACAGCTATGTCAGCTTCTAACAACGAAAATCAGCCATAATTTCAGAACTTCATAATTGTTATCATTTTAACTCATAATTCAAATCAGAATATTTCATGTTCATATCTCATAATTAATCAGATAAATAATAATAGTGAACCAGATAAATTAAAACCGTCATCAAAACATAAATCAAGCATTTGGCTACAACATGACATTCTATTAGAGATTGTTTCATGCTAAGTGTGTAGGTTTATTAAGAAAATCTTGTAATTAATGAATCAAATAAAATAATTTACTTATTTATTTGTTTCGTATTGATCAATAAGGACACTTGTTGGATTATGTTTTTGCAATAAACGTCACGTCAAAGGAAAAAATTGTGTTGGCGCTGATCAGAGATAATCTGTGTCAGTGTTTGTTCGCTGATGAAAGTGAAAGTGACGTAGTAACTTGTTACACATGTTGCGGTGGTCGGACCAAAGTTACACACAAAGGATTTATTTATTTATTACAAAGAAACAGTCAAGAGTCAAACTGCACTGAAACTGCAGCGCTGACCTGTAATTCAAAAAACTCCAGACGTAAAAAATCAACTGATTTTACAAAGTTGCTTCCACCATTTTAATACTACGTGGTTAAAGAGGAAATGACGCAGTTAGAGAACCAGTCAAAAGCATCAGACATTTCTAAACAACCGTGACTGGAAATGGCAGAAAAAGACGTTGTGCACATCAAAACATGTAAAGCAACAAAATGAACATTATTCAACATGCAGCTTGAGCTGTTACAGGAAATATTCAGATGAACCTCCTTTGTGATAATGAACGTTTTCATAAGTAACTGTCATTTCATTACACACTTTTTCTCAGTAACTATAATAGATTACAGTTTTATTTTATAATGACATCATGTAACTCTGTCAGATGTAACTTGTTACTCACCAACACTAGTGATGGGAATTCTGGCTCTTTTCACTGAGCCGCATCATTTTGCTCAGCTCACCAAGAACATGCAGCTCTTGTGGCTCCGTAACGACTCTTCATTTCACCACTTGTGCCCTTTATAATTCAGCTGTTTGGACCGATGACTCGTCTGTGTGCAAGTATCTCACTGAAATGATTCGATTGAATCAGCTCATACTGTGTAATTTCACCCAGCACACACGTCCTCCACACAACATCCAGTCACAGTGCCTGTGTCACGGAGAAGATCATCCTTTCATTTTGCATTTATTCCCTGAAAAATCGTCCACTTCTACCAACAGATGCATCACTACGTAAGTTGTGTCAACTTAGTTTTCTCGTGTTGGCCATTTTGTTTGTGCTTGTTTTGCACATTTCCTACAACAAGAAAGTAAGCCAAGCCTCTTCAGTCTTCACCAGACTCTCAAACTCTGCACCGCTGAGTAAAATAATGTTTGTTTGTTTATTTTTTGTTCGTTTCTTTACATAAAATCACACAAACTACAATGCAGTCATTGCCTGCAGATTTTTTTTAACAAACAAATCCCAAAAACCAAGCTTGAATTTTGAGTCTGTAGGATTTTGGCTGGGATCTGTTTTGTATGATGTGTCTGAAATAGAACAAAAACATTCATAAGCATTTTTCCAAGTCAGACTGAACTGTGATCACCTGACTCTTCCTCTGTGTCTCCTCTCACATAATGATCTGCAGGATCCTGCTGCTCATCACACTGACCTGCTGTGTCTGTGGTCAGTTCACACTTCACTTTATTTGACAGAAAGAGAACAAACTAAGTAATCGTGTCTGCTCCTCACTGTCCCTCTGTGTCTCCTCCACAGGAACATTTGTAGTGAATGTGACACAGAGCTCCTATCAGGCAGAGGAGAACAAGAACGTCACACTGGAATGGACGTTCACAACTACAAGTCACACTTCAACTGACTCCATTTCTATTTATTGTCACATGGTCAGAGACCACAGATCCTCAGGTCTGTTCGGTCTATATGGAGGAGTCGAGGTCTCAGAGTCTCAGGATGAAAAGTTTGCAGGACGAGTCCAGTGTGACAAAGACGTCCTCAAAGAAGGACGAATCAGACTTCACCTGTCCAGACTGCACATTAATGACTCGGGCCTGTACGTGTGTGACGTGAGCACCAGTTATGGTGAGAACTACAATGAATGTCGTCTCAATGTCACAGGTAAGTAGATTCAGTAGAACGTCAACAGGTTCAAATCAGCAGCTTTATGGAAGAAAAAAAAAAGAACCAGGGGCCTCATTTATCATTGTGGATACACGTTTTTTTTACATGCTCTTTCCCCCGTTTTGTGCGTACGCACTGTTCTCCGTCTAATTCGGGATCTGTCAAACCAAAACCTGTCGGGAAAAAGTGCAGACATTTACGACCAGTCTGACCACGGCGTACACGCTTTTTGAAGAACAGGAGGAATTGGCAACGCAGCTGCTGTTTCAATTACAACGTTAAATTAATTTCAATGTCAAATATCAAACACGACATTGAAAAAGTTGTCCCTCTATGCAACTGAGACAAAAATTACACACCTCCTGCCTTGTGACAAAAGATTCAACAAGAAGAAGGTTCATTTATCTTTTTTATTCATTGTTTCTGTCAGTGCTGTGAGTGCAGCTGTCAGGGCCACAGTGGCAGCGGCGATGCTTTCATGGCGGTGGTTCATGGGGTTCAGTTGCTCCACCACAGCACCGACTGCTGTTGCTGTGTCCCTCTGGGCATGTAGCGTCTCCCTCTGCGCCTCTGTCAGGACCCCCTTGCCCTGCTGGGGGCTGAGCTGGGGGCCGAGTTGGGGCCAATCTGGGGGCCAGAGTGCTCGGACTGGCGATCGCAGGGGAAATGACGCTGAGGTCAAGGACAATGAACCCCCTCTCCTCGTCATCCACCTCCATGTCTGAGGAAATAAGTGCGTGCTATGTGTTCGTGTCTGTGCACATTATTTTCATATTCATTGGAATGAATTTTGTCTCACTGGACAGCCAAAGTGGCGAATGACCGATTGAAACTGTGATTTACCGGGTTTGTTACTTGTCTGGGTCTCCCCCACGTCCGAGTCCCCCTCCTCGACCGGCACCACACCCTCCATCGACTCGGTGCCGATGATGTCCCCGATCATGACGTCCACTGGGGTGAGGTCAGGGGTCGCCGGGCCCCCACCAGTGGCCGCCACACTTTGGCGGTGGGTGGTCAGGTGTTTTTTTGCTTCCCTCCGTGAAAATAGTGACAGTGTTGACATTATTTCAGTATGGATTTATATGACAGAGCAGGTTATGGCATATTACCGATTGAAACTCACTTTCAAATCGGTCCACTTTTTCCGGACCTCACCCTCAGTCCTCGCCGTGGCACCAGCAGCGTTGACCGCCCTTGTCACCTCCTGCCACTCAGAGGTTTTTCTTTTGTTGGTGAGGCCGGGGCTGTGGCTGATTAGATGAGATTGTTTAAATTTCCGGAGGAAAAATTGTTTGGTCCATTGTTAGGCAGAGGCAGGCTAATGCTACCCATACACTCCCAGCAATTGTGCTAAGCTAATTAGCAGTGGGCGAGCTCTGCCCGTCTCTTCGTTGTTACTGCACGCACTGTCGAAAGAACGGTATCTAACTGCCTGTCATGGACTCGGGAGTGAGGCAAGACATGAAAAGAAAAAAATGTTGGCATATCCCTTTAAGAGGACTTTTACACGCTGTTTGATAAATGAGGCCCCAGAGGAGAAAAATATTGTGGATGACCTCAATTTGCAGCATCTGAGAAATATGTTACAGCTTCATCTGCTGTGAATGTTCAGTTTTCTTCTTTAAAAAATGTTTTTGTTCACATGAGCCACAGATTTGTTTTTATTTTTGTCTCTTCACAGCAGCGAGAAATCAGCCTGAACCTGAGAGACCAAAGACAGAAAGTCGAGGAAGGATCGCCCTCTACTGTTCACTTGCAGTAACAGCATCGGTTTGTCTGGTTGGTTGTTACTGTTTATACGTTCACTGTCGACCAAGAAGACTAGTTTTATTCATGTACTCTTTGTGTGGTGGGTTACAGCCCTCCTCACAGTCTGGTGTTGGGTTGGGAAATGTTTACAGCCCAGCAAATGATCAGAAGCAACAGTGTGACCAAAAATGTGAATTAGAGTCTGTTACAACTGAATCTGGTATCACAGAAAGAGAAAATGCTCTTTCCTCATTGGCTGACACATCAAACATATCAGCAGGCGACCATTCAGACACATCAGTGAGGGAAAATGTCCTCCATGGAGTCCATAATGTGGAATGAATGGACGACGTGGAGGCCTGAACCGCTCAACGTCACTCACCAAAGAAAATAATAATTAGACCATTCATTTATATTTTGATGGGTTTTGTGGTCAAAATAGGAAGTTTTTAACAAGCAACAACTCTGTTTCCTCAGCAACACCTGTGAGCCTGACTAATAACTGGAATAATCATCTCAATCCCATAAGGCTCTTGTGTCAGGGAAACGTAGTTCAGTACTCTTGGTTGGGTCGTTTACAGGAGGGAGCGAGGGTCCATCATCTGCTCCCAAATGACTGTCGAATGGTCGGATAAATTTGTGATGTGTCAGAAATGTTGGTCGGCTGACTCAGGCTCTCACACAGCTGAAGCGGAGCAAAGACTCCATTCTCCAGCGTCAGTGCCTTTTCCTTCCTGTGCCTGTTTAAAGTGGCAAACAGAGCATCTGAACACCGCGGTGACACGCACACGACAAGGAAAAACATGAAGGTGCTGTAGTTACTGTAATCAGAGTTTAGCTGCTGTTAGCTATGAAGTTATCAACATTGAAAGTAGCTAGCATGCCTACAATTTTCTGTGCAAAGTGGACAAAGCGTACTGTTGTCTTTGTCTTTCAAGCCACCTGTGCCTTTTAATGTGAACAAACCTGCCTTGGAACTGTCCAACAAATCTTTATTGACAAATGTCAGTAACCAGGACGGTCTGCAGGGGCTGATGGGCCGTTTTTACACGAACAGTGTGAGCACTCAGGTCACGGCTGAAGATTGGACCACACAGTGGGAGCACATAAATCGTGAGCTTTGACTTTACATCACGGCTGATGTAAACAGGATTCATATAATCCTTCAGATTTAACTCTTAGCAACAGGAGATAAACTAGTCCACTCAGCTGACTGAACTTCTCAACTCAGCTGTTAGCCAGCGAGCTAATGTTATGCTAGCAAGATTCAAGGTCAGTGGCATTGTGCACAGTGGACAAACAGTAAATGTGATTGTCTAGCATGTTAACAGCAGGTCTAGCTGGCCAGTCAGCCATGTCACTGTCCCCAAATCAGCAACTATCTATGAATCTGCACTAAAAAACACATCTACCTCATATTTTACATTATATTTTTGTGTGAATTTCATTCAGATTCTACCGATACCTTATCTGTCACATGTTGTTCAGGTTGAGTCTTCAGTTGTGTCTTATTCTGTGGTGTTTTGCACATGAACAGGAAGTTGTTGTGTTGTTGTTTGTCATGTGGAGGTTGATCCATGGTGATCTGCTGCAGCAGCACATTGTCGTCGTCCATCACAGTGTTTCATGGTCCACTTCGCCCAACCCTCAACTGCAGCTGTGAGTTCTGACTTTGTGTCCAGAGTTCAGAGACAGTTTGAACTTTTCCACATGAAGCTTCAACACGCAGAACTTCAACCTTCATGTCATGAGACACTTAAACATGAATTAACTATTAGTCTCTATGTTTGTTTATCACTCTTTGTTGTTGTTTACTGTCTGTCTTATTTGTTCTTTCATTGTTTGTTTTTAACACTGTTAAGAACAACAAACAAACTGTTTTCAGTCATAACAGTCACCGCACACAGACGCCTCTTCAGACCGAGAGACTGATCACAAATTTGTCCATATTCAAATATTATTTTTGTGTTTACATTTTATCTTTTATAAAAGTTGTTGTGTTGTTCATGTGTTGATCCACATTGATCTGCTGCAGCAGCACACGCTCGTTTATTAATTGACATCATGAAAACTGTCAAACTGCAGCTTTAAAATGTGATTTTCTGTCCTTTAACTCATATGGAGTTTTACTTTTTAGCTTTGTTTTTGTTTCAAATATGAAACTGTAATTTATCCTCACTGTGTTGAGGTCTGACTGTTTGGATTTGATCCAATGGACTGTTGATTGTAACTCTGCCATACACTGTGTCCCAAATCGCATACTTTTGTAGTAAACACTAATATTCTGAGTGCATTAGTGTGCGAAGTGCGTTCACACTGAAAAGTATGTGAAATTGCAGTGTACTACTCGTTCACTCTAAACAGTCCAAAAATTGAGTGTGGAACGATGGAAACTTCATGCCCTCGACAATTTTTCACGTTATGATTTGGTGCCATTAGCATGCTAGCTAATGTTAGCATCCACTAGCTAACTAACATGCTGCTAGCTACGGCAGCTCATTTTAATTAGGCATTAATGTTGTGGTGTGAGTTTGGTTTATGTGTGATATCTTGTCAACGTCACTGTGGAACATTCTTAAACAAATTAAATGAATGAAACAGTGTCAGAAAATAGCTGTCAAATATTTGTGATAGTCGCCCACCTACTGATTCCAGTTTGCTATTTAAAAAAAGTAGTTGAAGAAGAGGAGGTGGTTGACAAAAAGACGTAACTTCACATAAGTGCCAAAAGATTTGGGACAACACTACCCTGGTCGAGATTAGTACACTTAACAGTAAGTGTACTGCATTGAAGTGTACTGCATTGAAGTATACTAACCAAAGTATGTGATTTGGAACACAGCTATTGTTTCGGTATGATTTGATTTGTGATTGTAGAAGGGAAATTGATGCACTCTGATTTGTTATTGTTTGATTATGTTACATGGTCCATCATATTTAACCTGCACTTTCTGTATTTTTAAGTGTCATATTTGCTTTTTTTCCTCCATGTGGTCGCGATATTCGGCACTGTTTGCCCAAACACAGGTACAGAGAATTCTCTCTCTCCGCAGTGATAACTGAGAATATCTGCCCAAAGAGAAGAAAGTAAAGATGCTGAAACAAGTTGACTGCTAACAAACAGTATTACTCGTACTACATGATGTAAAAAGGTGTACGGAGGGACTGAACTGTATGTGTGAGCTTTGAATCGTGTAAGAAAGTTACACAAGTTTCTGTATGAAACAAGTGAGTCACTGCATTTATTTGATTAAAAGTTCTGTAAAGACAAATTACTCTAAATCTGGGTTCTTCTTCTTCTTCTGCCAACACTAACAGCAGAGAACTGCCACAACAACGTCGCCACCTGCTGCCTCACAGTTTAAATATCTGTAACTTCTAAACTCACTGTTTTCTTCTTCTAATTAAACAGTTTATTGTTCATTCATTCATCGTTTAACTGGTTGAATTTTTGACCTTTTGCATATTACATCATCACTGCACATCAGTCAACAGATAAATAACACGTTTTTGTTACACAAATCACACTCACATTCTCTGCAGGTTCATTTTCAGTGTGTCACGTTCAGTGATTTCACCTCCGTACAGTCAAAACTTCATATATTTATATTATCAGACATCTAATAAATGTTCACTGATAAATATATAGTAACAGTGTGCTGAGTAAACTGTGGAGCTTATAAAATCTCTCCATAAAATGGAAGTTAAGTTATTTGCTGCTTCCTGTTGTCATTTACCGTGTGTACACATTAGAAGGTGGCCCAACAAAACTTGAGCTTGAAATCTGAAGGACAGGTTTGTGTTTTATTTACCATGAAAATCATTCACGTTGTTTTTCTTCTTTTTGGCCTCTGT
>JAQLOL010013863.1:0-14519 GCA_029783665.1 Naso thynnoides
TGCTGTCTGTTTAATGTTGTACAAGAATGAATGTTGCCGACCTCTTCACTGACAAGAACTCTGAAAACCTTCAACCTGTACTAGCTGTTACCATGGTGATTTGATTTTAGTTTAAGTTAATTATTGATCAAATTCCAAATTGACAGTCAAGTATTTTTATGAGACTGAATCAATGAAGTGGCTCTTTTCCCTTTTAAGGGTGGTGCTCCTGAGGCGATCTGATGTAAATTATTTCTTATTACTTAATATAAGTAATAATAATCCATGATAGTCATTAATTAATTGTAATAGCCAAAATATTAAGGTGCAAATCCCAACATTATGTTGTTAGTTTAATAAGCACTATAAGAACCTTGCATAGAGCTGTTACAATTTTCCATGTAATTAAAATAGTAAGTTTTATGGCAGTTTATGTTATGTGAAATAGTGAAACACAGTGCAGATTTGTGTGTAAATGGGTTTCATTTCTTATTCAAAATGTAATTGTCTTTTCTTTTCCAACAAAACTTTACGTTTACATTGTGAAAGTAATTAGTCCTTTTGCTTGCTGATGACTTCCACTACAGGGCAGGAGCTGTGTGTTTTGCCATTTGGTCCCCACCAACCAAATTTATGTTTCTAACAGCTGATGTTACAAAAATAAATAAACACCATGAACCTGAGAGAAGTTGTTGAGTAGTTTCTCTAGTCTGTTGAGTTTGAACCAGAAAGAGGGGTAAAAGTAAAAACATGAGGGATATGGGTTTTCCAACATATTCAAAACTCTTTCAAGCCCGTGTATGTCCTATGCTTGATTACTGTGCTGGGGTCCAAGGTCTTAGAAACATTTCTGTGTGTGAATCAGTGCAAAACAGTGCTATTTATTAGATATTTTTGGGGGGTGCACAAATATGCACCAAAGCTACCTATGTTGGGGACATGGGTTGGGAACCCTGTGAAGCTCGTTGGAAGGTAAGTAACGCTCAGTAATGGAATCAGTTACTTCATGTGACAGAAAGTGGGCTGACTGGAAAAAAATCCATATGGTATAAACAAATTCTTGGCTCCTGGTCAAAAGATGTGTGTACACTGTTTTATAATCTTGGGTTTGGTGAGGAGGCATTTCTGAACAATGAAAAGATCAATCTTCATTTGTTTAGAGAATCAGTGTTTGTTCAGGTTAAAGAGCAGTGGGCTAATGATATATGGACTGAACCAAAATTGCTTACATTCAGGATGATAAAATAGGAATATAGTACTAAGAGTTATGCTGAATATAATTTATCAAAAAGCAAATATCTCTGTGCCCAGTTGAGATCTGGTCTTTCATCACTTGATGTTGAAACTGGGTGATATACTGGTTTGATAGAAGAAAAACGGATTTGTTCCTTGTGTTGTTTAAATAATGTATAAAATGAATTTCATTTTTCTTTTTATTGTCCTTGTTATGAGGAACCGTGTGATACTTTGATTAGTAAAATCAAAACAAATATTGATTTTGTAAGCATGTATGATGCAGATAGATTGAGCTGGTTGTTCATATATGAAACATTTAAAGTAGCCAGTTACCTGGAGAAGGAGCAGAGGAAACGGGCGTTTTATCAGGATAATTACTAGCAGTATCTTACCAGTGTATTAGAAATGTGTTATTTCAAATGCGTAGAACATAATCGATGTTACACACAATACAGTAACCCCTTTTCCTCCATTTTTTCTGTAAATGTGACCGGAAGCTTATTATTGTGTTTTGTAATGATGGTGTGTTGTAATCCCATGTGGAATGGGCCAGAAATGGCATGACACAAAATGAAAATTAGCTAATTATATATATAAATAGATCCTTTTATCCTACTCTGTTTTCTATATCTGTTTTAACTTTATACTTTTCAAACTACCTGAGAGACCTCACAAAATTTCATTGTACTACATGTATATGACAATAAAGCTCATTTAATCATTCATTCAAATAAGGATGTGAGCATAAGACACAGACAGTAATTAGCTGACAGCTCTGCCCCTCTTTTCTTCCCAGTGTCCAATGGCCTCAAAATAAGTGAAGAACCTTTGGCTTAGGGTGTTCCGGTAGCAGATACACTTCTGAGCATCGGTATGCTCGAACATGGTGTCTGTTATGGACAATAAGTGATCAGCACAGAAGTCCATAGGGGCTTGTGAGTATTCCCACGCGCCCCTGGTGTCTCACAACTTGGGCAACTCCGGAGAAGAACAGAGTCCAACCCCTATCCAGGAGTTTGGTTCCAGAGCTGACACTCTGTGTGGGGATTGAGCCTCACCGGATCTAACCATGTGGCCATGTAGCTTCTTCGGGCTGTGCCCAGCTGGGCTTCGTGGCAAACCCTGGGTGCACCCCAGCTAGCCCTCCTTCTGGCCCTCATCTGGCCCTCCTCCAGGCAAGGTCACTTTAACCACACCTCATTACTTCACGAGGTCTTCTGGAACTATTCTTAGTCTGGCCCCTCACCTGATGCCAGTTTGCCTTGGGGGACCCTAGTAGAAGCACAGGTCTCAACACAGTTCCCAGGTTCATAGGGGCACACAAACCTCTCCACCACGATACAGTGATAATTCCCTGGAGAGGTGCTATGATCTGAAAGGGGGATTTGTGCTCACATGATGAAAGCACTGAATGAGATGGGGTCAGTGTCTGAGATGGCATAGTGCATTACGCTTGTCCCAACAGCTGAACAGTAGGTGAAACATTCCACACTGTCTCTTTTGAAACTTCCATCTGATATATTTATAAGCCCGAGACTCTGCAGAGATGCACCTCTTTTCTGTTTTTCTTCATTTTCCTGTCAGGGTTGTTCCTCATGACAGTGACTGCAGGGGTCAGGAGTGGCTCCTGTGTGGTCTGTACAGTCAGGTTCTGAACTTGTCCGTGCACACAGAAGTATTTTGCCTTGAGCTTGGAAGTAAAATATCTCTGTCTGCTGTGAGTTATAGAAATCTTCCTCACGGTATGGTGACTCTGATGGAGGACTGTATGTTGCACAATAACATAAATCTTCTTCACAGATGGCTGTTTTTATTTTAAGCTGAATGTAGTTTTTGCCTTAACGGTTGTGATGTGATTACACAGATTAGTTTTGAACCAGATGATTATTCCCTCTGACTCTCACCACGGTTCATTGTGCTCAGCTTAACTGAAGACACTGTGATTTCATGATAGACTGAGGGACACTGAGTAACTGTATCAGACAGCATGTTTTTAACAGAATCAAATTATCATTCATTTCTTTCATTATTTAAGAAATCAGGGTCTGTGGTCTTAAGATCAAAGGTACTATAGAACAAATCCTGAACATTCCAAAAGCTTATCATGAAAGATGTCAATTTTGAAAAAAGAAAAATCACCTATATGTAACATTAATTGTGTGTGTGTGTGTGTGTGTTTTCTCTTTAAGCTGTCTCTGTACCTTGAGTTTGCGAGTCTTTTACAGAGTCTGAAGTATCTTTTATCGACCCTGGTTTGCACATTGCTGTAGTTGATAGGAGAGTGGTAGGGTTTTTTTTCACCACAACCGCATAAGTCATCTGTTTGTGTTGGTGGAGGGGTCCTTCTGCTGAGTTTGAACCAGAAAGAGGGGTTGCAATTGGTAAAAGTAAAAACATGAAGGATATGGGTTTTCCAACATATTCCAAATCCTTTCAAGCCTGTGTATGTCCTATGCTTGATTACTGTGCTGGGGTCCTCTGTTGCTGGCTGCGTTAGGAGATAAGAATATGGGATGGTGATGTGGAGCTGCAGGAGGACATAGTGCTGCAGGGGGGCTTGGGGCTGCAGGAGGATGCAGTACAGCAGTTGGGGTGTGGTGCTGCAGTGGGCAAGCTATTGCAGTAGAGATACGCGGACGGGATCATCTGAATCTGTGTGTACAAATTAATATTTCACCCATCGTCCATCGAGAATAATTAATTATCCCATTTACAGATCTGCAACCTGCAGTCGCTGGTGTGGGTATTTCAAATAATTATTGTTTGTAGTATTCCCAAATAGTTGTTGTGAGATCACTGAAATGCATTGCTTTTCTTTCTTTCATGATTTTTTGTGCAGCAGTGACCTCTTGGATGGCTCTTCCTCTTTCTGTTTTGACATTGTTTCCTCTCCTGTTGTGCTGCTGGTGCTCAGTCCGTCTCTTTGGACTTCTGCCTTTAACGTGGGGAGGAGTTCTTCCAAAGAGTTGAGATTTTCTTGATCTCCCTGTATTAGCACTGTACCTTTTTTAGGATAGCATGTAACAGTTAGCAGAGAGTTGTCTGAGTTGACAGTTTCATCTTGATATACAGTTAAAGCAATATGTCAACATTTTTTTAAACTTTTTGTTATTTGTTTCACTTCTGAGTTCTAGACAAGAAGATAGATACCATTCTTTCGATTGTGCGTGCAGCAACAAGGGCAAGACGGGCAGAGTTTGCCCACTACTAATTAGCTTAGCTCAAACACTAAAAAAGTGCTAAAGTCCGGAAGTGATAGGCTACCTCCACCTTATGTCATCAGATAAGCTTTCCAACAACTATAAACAGTCCTGTGTGCTTGTTGTTACTCGTTTACTTACCAGGTTATGTTATTTATCAACTCAGATTAGCACTTCCAAAACATACCTAAAGTAAACCGCAGGGTGCGTGTGTAAACAGCTACAGAGGAGAGCAGAAGAGCAGAATAAGAAGAAGCTCTCATGCATTAGACTGGTGAAGCAGTTTGTAGGACCCTGTGACTCTGTTTTTAAACTTTACAAAGATAGAGTTAGAGTTAAAGGTGCGTGGTTGCACAGGATTGCAACAAAAAGCAGAAGAGGGTCAAATCCCATTATTTACTCAATTTCAATCAGAAAACGGGAGCAGATCAAACTAAAACTAGTTGCCCTGAAAATGGATCCCAAAACCACACAAGAAACAGTCAAAATGATGTTAGTTTGCTCAGAGAATTTTTTTTATTGGACGACGACTACAAAAAAAATGGAACTCAGAGCCCAAACAAGGAGACTTTTCTTGAAGGACTCGTCCGCTGTCCCATCACTCAGCGTCACACAGAAAGTATACAAGGTAAGTACTTGTGTTATGTTTTCACTCTGTAATGCTTAGCACAGCATATTAACTTGCACCATACCCAATGAATAGGGCAGCCATTTTACTGTTTTTGCCCAGTTATTCCTGGGGCTCCATCCTGTAACCCCTCTTTGAGTACAACTATGTTTGCAGGTGAAGTCAGTTTAAGAATACAACTTAGTTATTTTCATCTGTAAATCGAAATAGTTTATGGTAGCTCTGAAATACTTGAAGTAAGCTACATGATGGCCATACCATATTATTGTTACAAAAAAATAATGTATGTCTACATTAATTGGCACAAGTTTATGGGCTATGAAGCTGAGTCTACTGAGGTTAGTCCAAATTAATTTTTCCAGGGTTATGCAATGGTTCAGAATCTGAGGAGCATACATATTAGGGGTGTAACGGTGCACATGAGTCACAGTTTGGTTCACACTTTGGTTTACACATCACAGTTTAGTATGACTTTGGTACAATTGGAGTAAAAGCAACAATTTAGGTGTCATAATAAAGGGAATACTTTTTATGTATATTTACATATTTCATTTTCAAGCACAAAAAATACACTTTTAGAATGAATATCCCTTTGAAATAATGGAGTTGTAGCTTCAGTTCTATAAAAAAAGAACATATTCAAACATCTAAACATTACCTGTACCAAGTTTAATGCGAATGAAGTGAAGCATGGAAAATTTCATACGTTTTAGTACATAAATGGATCTTTAAACCCATTTAAACAGCCATTTAAATGCATGTTGTGCATATGGTGCGGCCATCTTCTGGTTGTAACTCAACAGTGGTGTTTTCCCTAGACAAATTATTGACACCTCCATCAGAGGCAGTAGAATCAGCTAGTTACAAGGGAATGCATTGTGAGGCAATTAAAGGTTGCTGCTTTGTCCTTACAAACCCCTCCCCCCATTGAAACTCAACGCTGTGACGAATTTACAGTGATTTCAAAGCAAAGCAGCCATGTTGGACTAATTCACACCAGTGCTTATTGTTCTTAAACGTGTCATCACAAAACAGCAAAGATAAGACATAATTTTTTGGTAGAGCTGTAAACAAGTGATTTGTTACTTTTGCTGTTCCTCAGCTGCTGGTTAAGTGAGTTTTAGGTTAGATTAGATTAGATTGACTTTATCAATCCTGAAGGAAATTGAAGGGCCAAGCAGCTCACAGTAAAAAGAATAACAAGACAATAAAAAACAAGTTAAAGACAACAGATAAAAACAACAAACAGATCAAAACACAAGCCTAAAAGAACACTAAGGACTAAAACCTAAAAAAATCACAAAAAACTAAAAAATCGAGAGCAACACACTTGGTGTCACCGGAGTTGTCACAGTTTCAGCTTTCATACGAGCCCTCATTTGTGTGTGTGGCATGAAGCAGCAGAGCACTAGTGCTGAAAATGTGTCAAGCAGGTTGACTGGGCGGCGCTACAGAAATTTTGATATTTGGTTATTAATTTGCTCGGTGTTTGTCTTGTGTTTTGTGTAGATAATAATGGTGTAGATGAGTTTGTGGCAGAGTTTGTTCTGTGTAATTTGTTTTGCAGTGTGAGTGGTTTTTTTATACAAATAGTGTGCTGTTCAATACTGTTTATTGCAGGGCTCGCCGGCAGAGCCTAATTGGGGTTCATGCAGGCTCGAGAAAAATAACTTTTACTTTGTCTAGAGGACAGTATTAAGTCACCTGAATGCCTCCTCCATGTGGCTGCAACAAAACAACCTATCCAGTAATAAAACATTAGATTAAGTAAAACGTGTGCTAGGAATTGACGGTTATAGGGTTGGAAAATAAACATTGATAACTGATACCAATAATGGCTTTAATATCAAGGACTATTATTGGGAATTGATAATTAACCAAAAAATAACCAAACCTGTATACAGCCTCACATGAATGAAGGGCTGTTCATTTAAAATGTCAAAATGACATTTACATTTACAAGTTTACAGTGAAAGTGCAAATTTAAGCACTGGCCTGATAGCGCAGCTATAACCATAATATGCATGCACAAATAATCAAAGGCTGTTCTTTAAACCTACAATAGTGTTTATTAACCAGAAGAAGAAGAATGATCATTAATCAACAATCACGTAAATCAACAGACATCTATTAAGCAACTACATCTGCAACACATACAGTTCCAACAAATGACTAGGCTTTGAAAATAATGGCAAGTAAGCAAACGTGTCTGCGTGTGTGTGCAGGTGGGGGTGGGGGTAAGATGGCGGACGCAACCACTTTGGTGATGATGTCACGCCAGCCTTCAAGGTGGCGAGTGTGTCGTGGAGCTTGAACAAAGGTGCTGAGCAGCAAATTATGGAATGTGCTTTCACATCCTCAATGGCAAGACAACATGGAGCAAAGCTGACTTATGCTCTATCACTGTCTGCAGGTGTGTGAGTGAGCAAACAGGTGTGTGTGTGCGGGTTCGTCACAGAGAGAAAGAAATGGCGCTGGAGAGAGTCAGAGGGCAGCAATGCCATGGAGGATCAAAATAGTTGCCTTCCTGTCACTCAGAGGCTGGTAGCTGAGCTGGCCTCTCACTGGTCTTTGTTTTAGACAGAAATTCTCTGCATGGAGAATTAGATTGCCCGTTATGCAAACAGCTGATCTAATTAAGGATTTGGGTGTGTTCATAAACACACACACAGTCTGTCGCTCGTTCAGTGAGTGGAACACTGCAGCCCTGGTGTAATGGTCTCACTAGATGTTCCCTACGCCTAGACATCCAGTCAGCTTAAACATGAACTCACATGACTCCAGGTGAACAGATTCTGTATCACACATCACATGAAGTTCTTTTATTGTAAAATTGTGACAAACAAATAAAATGATGTGTTGATATTACAACTTCATGGAGGTAATCATACAAGAAATACAAACACAAAATGGAAACTATGCTACACTAACACTAGGCTAGACTTGGTACATACTGCAAACCAAGGCTAGGGAAACTAACGAGGTAACCATGGTGACAAGCAGTTAAGAATTAAGAGGTTAGCAAAAATGCTAATTGTGCTAGGTTAACTGTGAGCCAACATGCAAACAGGTAAATATGAAATAAGTATTAGCAGAGAATGATTGCCTAGATGTACCAGTGTAGATGCAATAATATATCGTTGAATAAACATCATTCACAATCAATCAGCACAAAAAAATACCCCATGTTGAACATAAGCGTACTTCTAACAAATTTACTTACACACAATGCATCAATTAAGTATCAAAATGAAGAATGAAACAAGATTGTGGAGACATCATCTCTTGACTGCCACATGTTCAACTAACAATGGATAAATGCAACTTCCTGTCTAGCTACTTCCTAGCTACTTTACAGCAGGATGTGCTATTATCAACCTCCACCAGGGGGCTCCAGCAACAACCAACATGCAAAAATCACAGTGTCCAGAATACCAGGCTAAATAAAATAACAAAAGGGAAGAGTCTGATCAGAGCGTGCATCTTTACAGCAATTTAACATGGCAAGGACAGGCAAGAGAAAAGCGTTGCTCACGTGCAGTAACTCATGCAGGATGCCTCTGTGTCCTTCATAGCGACTCGTTACACCATTAAAGACGGAGTAAAAAGGGGGTTTCCCAACGTATATCAATGATGATGTCATGGCTTTACCTTAGAGACCCCCTGGGGTTCCCATGACTCTCATCCAATGAGAAGCCAGCACTCTCTCAGTGTTTAGAGAGAATGCTGAGGCCAAACATGTGCCTGGGAGTAATCATACTGTGATTAACTTAAAGTAAGTCAACGTTCAAGTTTTCAAGTTTTTAAATTCTCAAAAACTGGAAATATAAAATAAACAGTATACAATATAACTAATTATGATATAATTATAAAAGTAAGAAACTATGCAAAATAGGGAACTCTTGCAGTGAAAATTGAAACAACGTAATAAAATGTTGAATGAAGTAAAACCTGTGCCTCTGAGCTATCACACTGTGATGAACTCAACTCAACCTCAACTCAATTTTCAAGATTAATCTTCGGAAAAAATTATGTGTCCACACTGTTAGTCGTAAGGGCAGATGTCTTGGCTGTGACTACGTCACCTGCTGTTGAGAAAACCTTCTCACTGGGGACTGAGGTGCCTGAACAGCCAGGAAACATTTAGCCAACATGGCTAGATTAGGAAAACAGACTCATGAGCCTTCCACCAGGCAAGTGTGTTGGAATCAATTGAAACTCACTCTTTGTGTACGTAGACATACACTCCTTGTGTCAGCTGCTGCTTTAAATCAGGCTGGTTCCTCTGGCCAGTTTTAAAGAATGAGATTAAAAGTTCTGCCATGGCTGACTTCTTTGAAAGAGGGGGAGATGCTCTGCAGTCACGGGTGACGATGAAGTTGATGGACTGGCCTCTAAAGTCTTTCTGGTCTCGCTCTGCAGTTTTGACAAAAACAAAAGCAGTTAATAATTTTAAGTGAGTTATCAGTAACCATTGTAACCATTATATGTTAATATAAGTCTTGAGATAGTGCTTTAGCAATATTAAAATATCAATGTTAAAAAAAATTATGATACCCATTCTGCTCTGCTGAGACTGTGGTAACATCATCACGGATACTCTGATTGACAGGCAGGATCCAAATGAGCAGACATCTTGAATCTTGGATCCAAAGCGGTGCATTTATTCAGAGTGCCTTGAAGATCAGGCTCAAATGATCTATTTGCAGGCTTTCCTTGTTGACCTGCTTGATCTTTCTGGCAGTGTGGATGTCATTATCTTTTTGATCTATGGCTTTCATGATCATTGTTTTCGGTGGTAAAATCATTGAAACTGATGGTGTAGTTTCTGTGCTCAATATTGTTGTTATCATTTTCAAAGGCTTCATGATTTCAACTGCAAATCTGCAGTGCTCACCTCCTGCTCAGACAGATGGGCAATGTGTTCCTTGTTCTCGCAGGTTTTCTCTGTTAATGCAGAGTATATGGCAGCTTGTTCTTCAGTATACCATCCTAATGTTTCAGACTGTTCCAGCATGTTGGCACATCATTGATCAACCAGTGTTTTGGCAGGTTAAGCATGTCCGTTTTCTTGTTCAGATAATTTGCTGCTGTTGCACTGTAGTGGAAGAAAGACACTGTTTTTCAGGTTTTTTCCTCAGTAGTTGGGGTGTCTGCTCCACTGCCATCCATTTTTAGGATGGTAAATTTAAAGCATGGGCAAAGCATCCTATGTGTGGACCCAGTCCTACTTCATTGACATCACTGACCATATTTCTGGCATTGTCTGTGGTCACTGTAATGGTGGTTCTAGGCTTTTCCAGCCACTCAGCTACTGCCTCTTGTAACTTCTCAGTGAGGTGGGTACTTGTGTGCTGTCCATACATTACACGCCTTTGCAGAATTAGATTTGTCATTTCCCACTCAGTGTTGATAAAGTAACAATAATAATAATAGATTTTATTTGTAAAGCACTTTTCATTCGAGAATCTCAAGGTGCTACAGGTAAAAACAAATAAAGAAAACAGGAAACAAAGTAAACAACAACAAAATGAAAAAAACAATTTAGATTTAAAACTCAGAGATGGAGAAGCGGTGAACAAACAGACGCCAGCTTTCTCTCCTCTCTCCTATCCTTAACAATTAAAAGCTTTTCTAAATAAGAAGGTTTTAGGGCCTGTTTTAAAAGAGTCCAGATCCCGTGGACACCTCAGCTGGGCGGGGAGACTGTTCCACAGGTGTGGTGCAGCTGAGCTAAAGGTCCCCCATGATGGAGAGTCTGGTTTTTGGGACCCGAAGGAGCAGGCTGCCTGTGGATCTGAGGAAGCAGGTGGAGGTTTGTGGAATGATGAGTTCTTGTAGGTATGTAGGTGCATGTCCAGTGATACATTTGTGAGTGAGCAGCAGGATTTTGTAGTTGATCCGGGTTGATACAGGGAGCCAGTGCAGTGTGTGTAGAATTGGGGTTATGTGTTCATGTTTACAGACTCTCATCAGGACCCTGGCAGTGCTGTTCTGGATGTACTGCAGTCTCTGGATGTTCCTGCCAGGAATCCCGAAAAAGAGTCCATTACAATAGTACAGCCTTGAAGAGATAAAGGCATGGACCAGCTTCTCTGCATTTGGTAGGATTAAAGAGGGGCGAAGTTCGGAGATGTTCTGGAGGTGATAGAACTAGGTCTTGCACAGTTGTTGTATGTGGTTGTTGAAGGTGAGGTGGGGGTCAAACTGAACCCCCAGATTTGTGACTGAGTGGGATAGAGGGATGACCTGGCTGCCAAAGGTGAGTTGGGATATGGATGAAGACTGGACCTAATGTGGTGTGCCAAGAAGAAGAGCCTCGGTTTTGTTACTGTTCAGTTGAAGGAAGTTGCTGTTCATCCATGCCTTTATCTCCTCAAGACAGGTGGTGAGAGAAGACAGGGCTGCAGAGGGAGTAGGGGCAGTTCTGATGTAGAGCTGTGTGTCATCAGCATAACAATGGAAGGATATCCCATGTCTGCTGATGACACGACCGAGGGGGAGCATGTATGTGATAAAAAGGATGGGGCCGAGGACCGACCCCTGTGGGACACCGCAGGTGACAGGGAGCAGTCTGGACTTACTAACTCCCAGTGACACGTATTCAGTCCTGTCTGAGAGGTAGGACTGAAACCACTGCAGAGCACTGCCTGAAAGTCCAACAGTGTCTTGGAGGCGCTCCAGGAGAATGGTGTGGTCCTGTGTCAGCTGTCATCAGTATGTCATTCGTCACCCTGAGCAAGGCTGTCTCGGTGCTGTGGCCTGAACGAAAGCCTGACTGGAATTTTTCAAACAGGTTATGCAGCTGAGTGTCAACGACTTTCTCAAGCGCCTTGGACAGAAAGGTGAGGTTTGAGATGGGCCTGTAGCTAGCAAGGACTTCTGGGTCCAGGGTTGGCTTTTTGAGGAGGGGACAAATGACAGCAGTTTTAAGGGCAGGTGGAACATGGCCAGTTTGAATTGAGAGATTTACAGCCTGGGTGATGACTGGGCTGAGGATGGGGACATATGATTTGAGCAGGGCAGTTGGGATGGGGTCCAGGATGCAGGTGGATGATTTTATTCCTCGATTTCCTCGATGTAGCTCTGCTGAACCCCAGTGAAGCATGAGAGAGCTGGCGAACTCCCAGGCGAGGGGTGGAGGCAGGAAGAAACAAAGAGGAGGAGCTGGGCATCAGCGAGCGGATGTTGTTGACTTTGGATCTGAAAAAGTCAATGAAACTGTTGCATCTCTCCTCTGTGGCTTCAGTGGAAGAAGGTGGTTGTGGCCTGAGAAGATAATTAATGGTGGTAAAAAGCTGTTTGGAATTGCCAGTGTTTTTATTGATTAGAATCGAGTTGAATTTTGACTGGGCATCTTTCAAGGACTGTGAATAGGCCTTTTGATATTCACGAAAAGCGAGCTTGTGGACAGTTAGCCCAGAGTGTCTGGCTCGGCGCTCCAGGGCACGGCCAGCTGTTTTCAAGCTTCGCAGCTCCTGTGTGAACCAGGGGGCGGAGCGTTCAAAGTTGACCTCACGTGTCTTGACAGGGGCATGGTGGTCAAAACCGCTGCTTGGTGATGTGTTGTAGTAGTCCACTAGCTCATCCATTGTTGAAGAGGATGGGCAGGCAATGTGCTTGAGGTCAATGGTCATGATGGTTGGGTTGATGCGTTTCCAGTTCCGGAAGGTCATTTGGCGCTTAGGTCTGGTAGAGGGCAGCAGAAAGATCAAGGCCATGGACACCACCTTGTGGTCAGACACACCCAGATCGTAGACCTCAAGGCTGCTGATGGGGGCTGAGTTGGTAAAAGCCAGATCAAGGGTGTGGCCCCTGGTGTGTGTGGGAACCTTAACATGCTGCTGCAGACCAAGGCAATCAAGTAGACTCAAGAATTCTGTTGCAAGATGGCAGGAGGAGTTGTCCATGTGGATATTTACATCACCAATGATGACAGTGTTAGTTGACATGGTGCAGAGTGATGTGAGCAGATCATGGATTTCAGGGAGGAAAGAGGAGTGTGGTTTGGGAGGGCAATATATGAGAAGCAGTGTCATGGAGTATGGAGTTTTGCATCTGAAGGCTAGACATTCCATAGAGGTGAAGTCAGGCAACGGCAGGGAGATAGTTTCAGTTCGGTTTGGTAAATGACAGCTAAACCACCACCATGGCCAGAGCTGCGGGCCTTCTCCATGTAGTTGTAGCCAGGGTGGCAGGCCTCATTAAGCACTTAGTAATCCCCTGGTTTGTGCCATGTTTCCACTAGACACATGAAATCCAGCCCTTTGTCCAGGATATGGACGTGAATGAGGAGTGATTTATTTGTGAGGGATTGTGTATTGAGCAGCTCCAGAGTGGCAGGAGACAGAGCTGATGGTGGAATTCTCTGCAGACTCTGCACGACACTGTAATCCACTCCATGATTTCCCTTTTGCTCTGGCCTCAGCGGCCAGGGACAGCTGCTACATAATCCAGGAGCGCCAGTGCTCTAATGATGTCGTAGAAGGGTGCCGCGTTCAGCTGCAGACCAGAAAGAGGGAATCGCATCAGGGCAACACCGGGAGAAAACAAACTTTCTCCAGGTGCTGCGGTGGATATAACGGGGGCGGCACAGAAGTCCAGGCTGACTAAGGGCTGTGATGCACGCTGGAGTGGTGGAGCTATTAAAACTCAGCAGCTGTGAGGTGGTAAACCTCAGCATCGTGCCGGTTGCCGGTGGAGTTAGCCCAGTGCTAGTCAATAGCATCACCCCTTTCTGTCTCCACATCGGTTTATCCACTCTGTGGTCTCTGGACCGATCCCGGGCCAGAGAGTAGTCCCTGCTTTTCCAAAGTGTGTGGTCACTGTGAGGTAGCCCTCAGTGGCATGGGAGGTCCATCCATCAATCATTAGTACAACAGCAATAACTGCTCTAGTACATTTATAAAAAGCAGGGACTACTCTCTGGCTTGTGTGTGAACAGAAATCAACATTGGAACATGGCTTGAGCACATTTAATAAATGCTTACAGTCAGAATCCTCGTCCACTGCATATAGGCGCATAGCTGACACTGTGTAAAAGCTGAGTGTCTGCATTTTTTTCCCCCCTGTCTGCATCTAAAGGCAGCTTAAAACCAGTGGGGATAAGAAGTTGCCCTAGATCCGCTGATATGCACATCTGGCTGACATCTTTGCATGTGCATTAGCATGTTTGAGGTATTTGCATGGGGCAGCTGTCAAACAACACCAATAAATAGTCTTCGTCTGATCCACCACTCGCTCTCCTTTGCTGTTGTTGCTTAAGGAGAACCCCAAATTTTTTCCACACAGGAGATTTAAAAGAAACAGTGGGTAGTGGCTGATGTGTGCAACGGGCTTTGCTTTCTGTCTCTTATATCCACTTTCAGATGCCACTCAGAGAGGCTCAAAGGCTTAACGCTGCTTTAAGTTTCCAGATGAAACTCTTTACCTTGGTGACTTTGGTTCCATGTTTTGATTCAATACAAAGATATATA
>JAQLOL010013864.1:0-14491 GCA_029783665.1 Naso thynnoides
ATTGTATAGACCAAAAAACAGTACTAGTAATTTAAAGGAGCGACATACATTGTTGTATGTGTGTATTTGTTGTTGTCTTTCACTTTTTTAAGTTGGTTTATATTGCTTTTGGAATTGTCACAACAATTAGACATTTCAATAACCTTAAAAAATCTGAGACGAAGGGGGTCAGCAGTTATGATAGGGTGCAGTGAAATTTCAAGATGGTCAAGAGAAAATTAATTTTAGTTACTTTGAAAATCCTCTGACTTCAAGATCAAGATCAAGATCAAGATAAACTTTATTGTCTCACATGGTGAGAAATTTGTTCTGGGGTATCGCCCATGCTGCAGCTCTAACACCGCCCTTAAGTCAATATTTATAGTGACTAAGTTCATTTGTATTATAGTGACACATTTCCCTCATCCAATGAGAAACTGTGACCCCACCGTGGGAGGAATATTTAAACTTTCTATTCATGCCTTTGTTCTCTGTTTGACTCTGAGGAAGACCTTTCTTTTGAAACGTCAGTCACTTGCACCAGAATAAACTGCTGAAGAATAACCATGTATTCCAGAGGTCATTCTTCTGATTTTTGATCATTCATCTCCTTTTCTGAGAGGCACCAATTATGCTGTGTTGGTCAGCTGAGACTCATATTTTCCCTGTTTATTCAGTATTTGTAGTTGTATTGTTACTGCTACTACTGAGAATATGTTAAACAGAAATTAATATACTATACCAGTTACTCAAGTCTGAGAGATTCAACAACCTAACTGATGAGGGCAGTGTTTTGTTGACTAAAAAACTTCACCTGGCCCTCCATGAGCATGAGGGTGAGTAGATAATAACTGAATTTAAATTTTTTGGTGAACTATTCATATGCCCCGAATATGCAAAGAGCCTAATCCAGATTGACAGACCCCTCCTGCTGGGATAGTACCCCTAAACCAGAGTAACCCCCCCCCCCCCCAAAAAAAAAAAAAGGAAAAAAAAGACAAAAACTAACATGCACACTGTATATTGATGGTTGTCCTTCCAATTTCTCCACAGATGTTTGAGGAAGAAAAAGGAGTTGGCAAATGCCTTAAGTAATTGAGAGGAGCTGGGACACCCACTACTCCTTGTGCCCTGGTATCATCAGAATCTTTCAAAATAATGGCACAGTTCTTTCTTCTTGATCAATGAAGAAATCAGTAACTTTATTGGTAAACTGCCTGCTTCACTATCAACCTTTGGTCTTCATTGGTCATGAAGCTGCTGGACCCCACAGTGTGCCCCCAGTTTTCAGACTGCAAGATTGTAGTAAAACATATGACATGCTAACAGACAGACAAACACACAGGGAGACACACACACACACACACACACAGATTCAGTGACTTCATTATGTAGGAGGTTGTATAAGGTAACAGAGGCAAAGAAAGGATGGTAGAGTGTGTATTAATGGAAAGAGGTAAAGAGGACTAAGAGAAAAAAGCTGCTTGTTAGTAGCATAAATAGAAGTCACACAAACCAAATGGGCTATTTTCTGAAAAGCTCTTTTAGTTGATTTTTTAAATTAAATTTTCTTTCATTTTCAGTGTGAATTAAGCTCCCAAATCAATTATGAGTGCAAATTATCCTCCTCTGTTATGTCTCAGTGTAAAGGATTAACTCTACAGCCCTGCCTGGGAGCTGGAGAGGCCCCAGATTTAGTGCTAAAATGGAAGGCTAGCCTGTTGGCATCATCTGCAGTTTTCAGCTGGTTGCCATATTGAATGTGGAAAACTTGAAATCACACAATCACATGGCATTTTAAAAAACTTGAAATCCTGCTCATTTTCAGCTCTACTAAATCACTGGACCATGAGTACAGACACACACCATTTTCCAGCTGCTGTTTTGTTTTTGTTTTTTATGACACTATACTATAATGCCCTTAAAAGAGAAAAAACTCTACATAAACAAACATTCACCTCCATGACACTTCTGTTCTTTATCATGGTCTCTCACCTCATATAAAGTCTCATTTTGCCCGTGCCTGCCTTGTATTATTTTTCTATGGCCCAATTTATAGTCTGATCCTGTATACACTTGCCCTTTCAGTGCAACAGTTAATTTTCCTGTGACCTTTCACCTGTCATCTGCTTTTCTAAATATCATCATGCCAGAAAACCTTTTTCAGTCAGTTCTCTGAGCAAATATCCATGAAAATGAAGAAAATCTTAGCTCTGATTTTCCGAGCTTATCCAGCATCTTCATATCTGTGAAAAAACAACTCACATTCACATTTTATTTTTTCCTTTATTTGGATTAATATCGTGGAACAAGCTGTAGAGTGCAGGGGCATTAATTTGTTAAATCTATTTTCAAGTATTAATAGTGTGAGTGAATCCAAGAATTAAACAAACAGTATAAGTATTACATATGTGACTAATTACTGAATACATGCCCCCATAGTTCATTAGGTTATTACCCTGCATTGATATGTCATTTCTGGTTAAGTTGAAAATTTTCTATAAATCATCAGCCCTTTGAATAATCACCAGCCCACATAAAAGTGGCTACTGAACTGTCAGGGTGCATTCCAAATTGCATTATTTTGCTTTTCACTTGTAGTGCATATTGCAGCTGCCCTCACAAAGCAAAAACTGCTGCACGGAGTATACATACAACTGGGACATAACTGCTCTGTCATGACAAAGTGCCTTGAAATTCAACTCTGTGCTCTTCTATCCATTGGAACCTTAGCATTAAATTTTGGAGTATAAATATAAAAGTTCACATTTGCACTCATTTATCCACTTGGCTTTGTGCAGCAATACTATAGTTATATATTAACTGAACATAGGAGTTCTTACCCTTAAATGTCTTGTCATCTGTCATTGCAGCACTTGTCATTCTGTCAATCAGCTGTCAAATGTTTGCTCTCTCTGCTTATATACGTATAGGACATATTTTCCGCTGCATAGAGGATTGTGGGTCAGAATGGCCAGAAAAGCATGCTGGCTTGCATACTGCAAAATCTGACTGGATGTAGTAGGACATCCTGGTTTTTCTGGTATACATTATTTCACATACTATGTGTTGGGACATACTTTTTTTTTTTTGTAGCATACTAAATAGTAGGGTATTATGGGTATTGGAATGCAGGGTTAGTCTTTTGTTGTTCCTTTTGTTACTCATGTAATGTGTTGGCACAGTGTGTCAGGAACCTGTAAAGATGATGAAAATGAAACTTAATGGGAGAAATTTGTGGGAGATGATGTCCACATGTCAGTCTGGAGGTCTTAATTACCTGTTAGAATGTGTATGGTGTCTCTGGAGCAGTTAGCATGTGTGTCTGTGTGAAGTTTGACTCTGCAGAGAACTGTACATTAAACAGTGATGCTGATATCGGACAGACAACGTGATGGACCACGTCAGAGAAGGTTTGGCTTGGTAAAGTGGAGGAGGGTATACTTGCTCTGAGTGCGGACTGTGAAAGTGATGTTCACAAGCGTGGACTGTAAATTAGTTTAAGTGACTGTATATGGTGTCATTCTTTGATATACTGTACATGTAAAGAAGGTTATGTGTGTGAATTTGAGCCTCTCTTAAATATTTCTGGTCTCTGTTTACATGTATTTTGGATATTTAGGCTGATTAAAAAAAATCAACACACACTATAGGTGTGTGCAAGTGGAGAAATTACAATGGAAAAAATTTAGGACATGTTTAGAATGACTTTAGGTAAAATATATTTTGTATTTTTATTTTTTAAATTTTTCATTTCACAGCACCCAAGAGATTCCAAATTTTAAAAAAAAGAAAAAAAGAAAAAAAAACATTGCTATAATTTGGAGACTCCCTTTTCTTCTCACTAATGCCAAGGGAAGCTACACCACACATAATGTAAGTGTTGGTCGACCAGGCTGGGGGCGAGGCACAGCGTCAGATGGACGCAGCTGGTAGTCTACTATCCAGCTGGGTTGTAGTCAGGACCAGGTTCCAAGCACACCGCCAGTGGTAATAAATGGACAGGTACAGAGGGGACATCTAACAGGTTAGCTCATGATAACACACAGCTACAAATTTATTATGGTATATTCACAGTGGATGCTTACTGGTGACAAACCATTCACTTGCTCTTTAAATAGCTCTCTATTCCTGTTACAGTAGCAAAGAGTATCCTTCAATTATGCTTTTAAGTGGTGGTATTGAGGACTGGTGTGTTTGTATGTACTGTATGTCAATGGGGCAGGAGTGGCAGAGTATCTAGGGGCTGGTTGTGGTGGGCTGGTCTGGGTAAAAAAGACCAGGGCCTTATTATAGTCCCAATGAATCCCTGGCTGACAGCGTGGGGTCAACCCGTCAGCTGTCGGCTTTCACCATCTTGCTGTCATACTTTTCTACAACAATAAACGAGATTGATCTCGGGCCCTTGGTGGTAAGTCTCCCCACCACTCCTCCATTTCTCTAGGTTGGAAATCTGCTGTTTTATTGCTGAGTTCTCCATACGAAGCTCAAGTGAGCAGGTTTTTTTTAACCCTTCACAGCTCTTCATGCTCCAGCAGAAAGTTCAGCACAGCTCTTGTTCTACTTGTCCTTGTTTGCTGGCTCTCGTTTTTCCTCTGTCTCAGCTCCACTGATGGCTCCATCAGCAGATCTCACAGAGTTAAAAGCTAAACTCTTGTCTATTGAGCAGCTCATTGAGGATCTCCTCCAGTGGCAGACGGAGTTGGGTTCCTGGCTGTCCAGTCTTGAGCCTATGGATAACTGACAGCCTGTTATGTCTCCTGGCCTGACTTCACCCTGTTCCTCCTCCTTGGCCTCTGCCAACGGTCGTAAAAGGCTCTCTCCCTCTCTACAATTCCTGTGAGGCAGATATTGACACCAACTTTCCCTTGTCCAACTTTTCTCCACTGGCAGAGCTACCCCCAGACCCAGCTTCCACACTGGTGTGCATCAAGGCCAGTAGTGTGTAGGCTACCTCAAGGAACAAAGCAAGTTCAGCCACTTCCTCTACCAGCCCCTTATCCCCCAGTTGTTCAGCACAAGGGGTCAAATGTTCTTCTCTCTCACCATCTGTGCTAAGCCCCAGGGACCCCCCCACTCTCTGCACCTACCTCTCAGTCCACCTCCAGTAATGGCTTGTCAACATCTATTGAAAGCCTGGGAAAGAAATGTATTTTTTTTTGCATCCTTTTCAATTCATGTCTCACAGCTCTGTACTTTTTACCCAACTTTTTAGCCTTCATTAATGGCTGAAAAATGTTACTACAGCCGCTGGACGTGGTTTTATCAGCAAGTTCAACACCTATTGGACCAGGTATGATCTTTTTAAGGCAGATGCTCTTCATCCAAACAGGAAGGGAACAACTGAACTTATCTCTAATTTTATTCATTTTACTGCTTTTAGTAATTTATGACTTGTTACCCAGCAGGACCAATGCCCACATTTCAAATGTACCTCTAAAGTGTCTGACTGCGTGGCTCCTGCTGGCATAAGTTGTTCATCATCTAGCCCAGAATCTTCGTTCCTGTTAGGCAACCTCTTTTTATTACATATAAAACTGTGTGCAGGTCAGCCAACCAGCAAAATCTGATTCAGATTACCACTTCTCTCCCGCAGACTGCAGCCTTAGTTACTGACAGTGACAAGACTTTAAAATTTGCCTTATTGAATGTGAGATCACTAACAGGAAAGCTGGTTAGTGACCTAAACACAGATCATAAGCTGGACATATTTCTTTTGACTGAAACTTGGCAGGTCTCTAGTGGTAGTTTTACATTGACAGAAGCATCACCAACAAATATAAGTTTTTTTAAATGATTTGTTGTTGTTTTGACACTGAACTCCTGTTCAGGTAATCATAGCGAATGGACTGACAAAAACAACCAGCGCTTTTATTAATGAATTAAATGAACTGTTGTCCACATGTGTAGTTGCTTTATCAGACCACTACTCTATCTTCTTTGAAATTATTCTTGATCCTGTGAGGGTAAACTCTGTTAAAACAGCCCTGAGATGTGGTCACGTGACCTGAAGCAAGATAGCTGCTTGAGACTTTACTCCATTCCAAGTCTGAAACAAACTTGAGATTTTCCTCCAATTACCTAAAACTACTGGCTAAACTTTGTTGCAGAGATACCTAAACAGCAGCACAACAACAAAGACTTTCCCATTTTTTCATCACCTGGTCCCCATAAGAAGAAGACGACGACTCATCTTGCGCCTACAAGCTCAGCGAACGAGGATCAACAAGACAAAGCTAGTGTGGTGTATTTTATACTTGGGGATATACTGATATTGTGAGCTTTTAGTACCTGATGGGAAGGAGCTCATGCAGCTTCTTGTAGGCCTTTCTGAAGAGTAAGACCAGATGTTTCTGCTTGAGGGTCTAGACATTCAGGCACCATAAAGGTCAAGGTGACTGAAGCTAGGACCTTGGGGATTAACTATTTAGATTCCAGAGGGGTTTTGTTTTGGGTGAGGTAGAGAAATAGCAAGAGGCCTTGAGACAACTGGATCCATATGGTGGACGCTGGTGGAGACATCTATCAGTGAGATGTGGAAGGAATGTGTGGCACCCTAAATGTATAAATGCTCCATTTGCTTTGTGTGAAGGCAGAAAGGCAGGAGGAACCGAAGTGAGAATACAATTGGCTTTCTTTCTCCAGATGACTGCAGACATCTGTAATACCACTTGTCTGTGCATTTAAATAAAGTCTTTTCTGTTGCACCAAGTTGATATGAGCACAGTCAATTCTTCATCCCAAGACACTTTTTGAAGATCCCAGAAGAAATTAAATACACTAGCACACCTGAGCTTAATAGTTCACCTGCAATTGAGCAGGTTTTGGCTCAGAGAAAGTCTGTTGCCTCTCAAGTGACCAATATGGATCAGTCGGTCGGCACTCGCCTCGATGTTATTGATGGATCCCTGGGTAATATTAAAATATCTGTTGCTTCAGTTGAAAACTCTTTATCCATTCTCTCTAACCAAGTGACTGACACAGAGGAACGCATGGAGGAAGCAGAGAACAGGGTGCCTGTTGCTGAGGACAGCTTTAATACCAACAACGCCAAATTAATCATGATGGAGAAGACTCTGGAGCTACTAAAGTTGAGAGTAGATGACCTGAAAAACCGCGGTCGACACAAAAATTTGAAGACTGTTAATCTTCCCGAGGGGTCGGCGGGTGATTCTCCTCTTGCAGACGGTCGGCCTACCTGTTGATTTTCCCCCATTGGAGATTGAATGTGCTCATCACTCCTCAGCCCCCACTCCAGCATGAGATAAACCTCAGAGAAGCATCCTGGTGTGGTTTCTGCAATTCTCCCAAAAAAGATGCTGCACTCAGGGCTGCTTTAAAGAAGTGTTGCGCCCAGCACCTCTGGCGCTGTGTAGCACAGCCTTTTTTTCTCTCCCTCTCTGCACTTTCTCTCTCCCTCTCGCTCTTCCTCTCTCTCTCCCCCTGGCAGCGTGCAGGCGGAGGCGGCACAGGTGTGGTGAATCTGCAATCAGGCTGCCGCATACCTGCTAATGCCAATCCACTCACTCTGCTGCAGCGTTTATAAGGAGACAGAAACTCACTACTCGTCGCCAGTCCGTAAACCAACAAGCATTCTTCGCTCCAGTGCTCGTTCCTGTCCTGCCTCACCTGCAAAGTCTCCTCCGGATCACCTCCCTGCTTCTCGCCATACTCCACGCCTGCCTGGTTTTCCACCTCCAGCCACAGCTGCCGCCGCTTGCTTCACTACACTGCCAGCTCCTGTCTCCCTCTCTGCCCTTAGTTAAGTCCCTCAGTCCGTCCAGTCTTAGTTTTCCATAGCTCCTAGTTTTTTGTTCTTTTGTTCCCTAGCATTACTTCTAGTCAGGTAAAGTATAGTATTTAGGTTTGTATTTTTGTAATTTATATCTTCTAGTCTATATAGTCAGGTAGGGCAGGTAATGTGTAGTGTAGCCAGTTCTGTGAAGAAGTCTATTGTGTTCAATTACTAGATCAGTGTTCCCCCTGACCACTAGGTGGCACCCTTGTTTCTGTCTCATTTCACCCCAACTATCCTGGGCACTTTTTGTTAACCTTTTTGGGTAATAAATATTATTTACTTGTACTTGTATTGTGTGTGTGTTGCTTGCACCTGGGTCTCGTGTGGTTCCTGTAACAAGAAGCATGATATTCTCTATAATGGCTCCCAGCTCCAGTTCTATCCCGATCTATTTGCGGAAGTTTGACTTAGACGATGAGAGTTCGACACCGTGGGAAAGATGATGGCCTGTCATAATATTTATTGTGGGTTTGCTCATCCAGCTCACCTCCAGTGTCTGCTTGAGGGAAAGATTCACCTTTTTGAGATTCCTGAGGCTGCTCTACATTGTTGGAAAATCTTTAGTAAGGTAACCCTTCTCTTTCTGTCAACTGTGATGGAGGAAAACTGACTTAGTTCTCACTGAGCCCTCCACCGAGCCCTCCACCGAGCAGTACCTTTTGATGACGGTGTTTTTTGTTTTTTGTTTTTTTTTGGTTTTTGTTTTCTTTTTGGACCTAAAATACACTGGAAAAAGGAGAACATTTAAATAATATTATAATTTACAATGATTTTTTTTTTTTTGTATTTTACAGATTTGTACTTTGTTACTGTGGTGCCAACCTGGAACCCGTAACATAACCATAATAATAATACACAATTTGTGACAACCTGAGTGTCAGTTGTAAACATAATTCTCCACAGCCTACACATGACCATCATCAGTTGATGACACCTCCAGAAACACTTCACAGACTCACCGATATGTTCCTGGTTCATGCCACCGTTCAATTCACTCCCCATATACATCTAGCAGTTTTCATTCAGGAGTGGGAGAGTTGAGGAGAAGCATGTTGAAGCAGCACGCTTGATACCCGCAGCAGAACAAAAGTAAGGTTGTTAAATCCCTTTCACTACGATTGCACATCCGACAGAATCAGTAGCCTCCGATCATTTCATATATCACTGTTGAATACTCCTGGATTTGCCACTCTATACTCCACTCTGCTCAGCTGTTTCAGGAAGAAAGTGCCATGCACCAGCTGTATCCACAGACAAAACCCGCACTGGATTCATAGACTGGACTGGACAGGCTTGACTGACAAAAAAACCCAACAACAACAACAACAAAAAAAACCTGATGGTATGAGTAATTCTTTTTTTTTCTTTCTTGAAGGCCTTTGTTTTCTTTGAAGTGTTCTGAATTTATTTTGGGGTGAAACAAGAGACAGAGACTCTGGTAAAAAGGATTATGCTGTGGAATTTTGAGCTGGGATTTACCTTGTTTTATGGACTTTTGCGTCGGACTCTGGGGGACTTTTGAATTAATTCTTAAAGATACACTTTTGGTTCCTGAACTGAGCTTCTGTTGTTGTTATTCTTGTTGTTGTTGGTTCTTGTTGTTCCTTGTTGATTTGTTGTGAGTCATTCAATGCACAGGGTGTATTGTGCATCCTTTATGAGGTTGTGTTAACACTAAAATATTGTCTAACAGAGTAAAACACAAATCAAAGCCTAAAAGCTGACTAAAAGTAACTATCTTGAATGCCAGGAGAGAGACCTGGCTGGCACCCCTAAAATTAAAATAAAGTAAAATTAAATGAAATTCTAAAACAATACAAAAATAAAACAAAGCACCAAACCTCAAACTGTCACAAATTGTGCACTAATATTGTATTCTGCAGTATTTCCAACAGGAGCTTTTTTGGCTTTTATTTTTTAAATTATTTTTTAGCAGAATAAATTAAAAGTCTTAATTTTGCAGCACTAGAGGATATTTGATTCATCCACTGTAATGATGTGTGAAACACAAGCTGTAATTTTTTTTCTTTACGTTAGCCAACAATGTACTTCCTACTAAGATATTTGTTATTTTAGTTTGCATGTACCTAAAAACTATTATTATAATTATTACTACAACCCTGTATAGATGTGATATGATACCTAATCATATGTTTTATGGTCTAGCTAAGGTTAAACCTTTGTAAAACATTAACAAATACATACAGAGAAGGTGAGTGCCATCGAACTTTCTGTTTTTGCGGAAAATTTGGGGAAAGATTTTGAGGAAAACAACAAAAATAAATTGAGAAATAAATAAATTTTGAAGGTTTAAAGAGTTTATATTTTAGTATTATTGGATCTAAGTGCAACATTTGACACTATTGATCATGATTTATTAATGGAGAGGTTTGAGAGGTGGGTCAGTATCTGGGTCAGCATTGAATTGTTTTTTGTCATACCTCAAAGGATGAGATTTTAGTGTTTGTGTTTTAGCTACATTTTTTTTCTGTTCTCTTTTTAATGTCATGTTGTATTCCCCAGGGGTGAGTTCTAGGCCTGCTACTGTTTAGTCTGTACATGTTGCCTTTGGGCCAGCTTATCAAGAAACACAATGCATGTTACTACAGCATGCTGACAACACACAATTACACTTGTACAATACTACCCAATTTCCCTATCCCCCAATAACCTGGGCCCTATTGATGCACTTTTAGAGTGCATCAAGGATATCAATAATTGGATGTCACATTATTTTTACAGTTAAAAAGTGACAAGACAGGAATCCTAGTTATCAGGGCAAAGATACACCAACAGGACATATCTTTTAAATGGTCTCAATTTTATCTGGATAGTGTCACACAGGTCAGACTTGGCTTCTCCCTTGACACTGACTACAATTTTCAGAACCACATTAGCAGCATAATCAAAGGTGGTTTTTAACATTTAAAAAAGTTTTGCTAAGATAAGCTTTTTATCACAGGAAGACGCTGAAAAACTTGTCCATGCTTTTATTTACTGTCGCCTGGACTACTGTAACACACTGCTCACAGGAATTCCCAAAAAGCATCACAATCAACTACAACTACTTCAGAATGCAGCTGCTAGAGTTTTGCGAGAAAAATGAAATTTCGACCATATAACACCTGTGCTGAGGTCATTGCACTGGCTCCCAGTAAATTTTAGAACTGATTTTAAATTTTAACACTGGTTTATAAGGCCCTACATGGTTCTGGCACCCCAATATCTGTCTGACATGCTTGTGAGCTGTGAACCAGGTAGACCCCTTAGGTCAGCTGGAAAAGGCCATCTGGTTATTCCCAGGGTCTCTGCGAAAATGGGTGTCTGCTTTTATCTTTTATGCTCCTAGCTGATGGAGCGAAACACCAAATCATGTCAATTGTGCTCTACTGCTATCGTCTTTTAAAACTTGACTCAAAACATTCCTTTATAGCCAAGTCTTTGAGTAATCTGGTTTGATGGTTCTATTTATTTTAACTACTTTCATTTTATTCCTACTTTTCTATTGTTTTTTTGCTTACGTGTCTTATTAATTAATTCATTCATTTATTTATTTTTTTCTATTGGTCCATTGCTAGTCTCAACTATTATTTTATGTTTTTTATTGTTATTTTATTTTTACATTCATGGTCTAAATATTCTTCTTCTTTTTTTCTTTTTAAATCTTAATGGTTTTAGTTTTTTATTGATTGGTAGATTGTCTTAATCAATTTATTTATTTATTTTTGATCACATATATCATTGTTTTAAATGTGTTTGCTTGTGGTTAATGTTGTACTCTGCACAATATCCATACAGTCATTGTGGCTGCAACCTCTTTCCTTGCTCAAGCTCTATGAAGCAAATTGTGCTTCCACCTGTAATGAAATGTGCAGTATAAATAAATTTTTGTTTGCTTGCTTAAATTAAATGACCCCACTCACATTTTCTAGTCACCCTTTTAGGATTCTTGGTTTTTTGTTTGTTTGTTTTTCTCTCTTCTTTAAGTAGTTACACCTGTTTTTTTTTTTTTTTTAATAATAATATGTCAAATGACAATCTGGCAGTACTGTCACAATGTGAATGGAGTTTTCTGTGGTAATCTATTGAGAATTATGCAAAGAATCTGCGTTTCCATCTCTGTTTCACTGAGCTTTACAGTGACATTCACCTCATTTTTGAGTATCTTATATCTGGGAAATATTCTCACTGAAGCGATGAAAAGTCACTGTACTGTACATTACACTATACTTTACGCTGTATCTGCTAAGCATCATACTGCAGCAGACGTCCGGACAATAAAGGACGCCACAGACAAAAAAAGCGCAAATTATCAATCAGCCCCACCTGGTTACTGGAATAGGTACCAAAACTACTTAGTAGATAAGCATAGAAATTTCACACATTTTCACACAATCGAGTCATTGTTTAGCAATAGAAACATCAAAACAATTTGTATTAAAAGACTATAAAAACAAATAGGGCTAACACTGATTCATTTCAAGGAAAGCAACAGTCTCTATTCGTTACACTCCTTTTTTCAAAAAAGCACATCCCAGCTACTGAAAATACACAAATTGGTAACTCAGGAAAGTCCAATATCATTACAAAATCACAAAAACTTGTATGTACCCAACTCTTTGAAACAAAGATCTCATACTCTTGGCTTAATCATAAAAATGGTCTAATATCAGATTCTTCGTTGAGTCCTGTTGGTGTAGTTTGAAGATAGTGAATGCAAAAAATGAACATCTAAAGTTTACCAGAGAGTATGATCAATACCAGGTAAATTTTTTGGACATCACAATAAAAAAAGAGAATGGAACATTTCAAATTGATGTATATAGAAAACCTTGCTATAGAAATTCACAGCTCAGAAGTGATTCTTTTCATCCCACTCCTTTGAAAAACAGTTTACCCACCAGTCAATTCTATAGGATGTAGAGAATATGCAGTACAATAAACTCTTTTCAAGAACAGTCTGACATTTTAAAATGCATGTTCAGAGCAAGAGGGTATTCTCAGACCATAGTGGATAAAGCAGTAAATAGAGTGTGTCAAAAAACCTTAGAAGACCATTTACAATCGACCCAGAAGAAAACCACCTCTCTACAACCCATACAATGCATTACATAATATTCACCTCTTGGTAAAGAGTTCAGGAAAATAATCAGGAAACATTGGCACCTGTTAAGCTCACATCCAATACTAGACAAATCATTTAGCACTCCCCCTTGGTTAGTTTACAAGAGAGCACCTAAGATTGGAGACATGGTGGTACAGATCTGCCCCCATTAGACCTCACACATTTTTAGATGATTTACCAGATAGTAACAGAAGATGTGGATCATGTACCCAGTGTAACTTTACCACAGTGTGTAACTTTTTTCATCACCCAGTGACAGGAAAGAAAATACAGATCAGAGGTAAAATAACATGTACCATGACAAATATGATTACCTGTGTAAATGTCCATGTGGTTAAGCTGATGTAGGATAGACAAGACGAGCACTAAAAACACATATTGCAGAACACAGAAGTATGATGAGAAATGGAGATTGGAGATCCAGGGGTGGAAGGTATAAGTTACATTTACAAAAGTTACTGCAAGTTAAGTAGCTCAAGTCTGTAAATGATCCATCTTTTAAGGCACAAATTAAATCAGAAATTAGTCTCTTCTTAGAGTTCAATGATACTGGGGAGGTCTCACCTCCCATGTTACGGGATACTTTAAAGGCTGTATTAAGAGGAAAAATTATAGCAATATCCTCATTCAAGAAAAAAATAGGAATAGAAAATTAGAGGACTTAAAAAACAAGCTAAAGGAACTAGAAAGAAAACATAAACTGGATTTGGCACAGGATACATTAAGAGAAATTAAAAGTATCAGGAACGAAATTAATTGTCTGGCCACACAAGAAATCAAGAAAAATTTAATGTCTCTGAAACAGAGACACTATGAAAGTGGCTCTAAATCTACGAAAGTACTGGCATGGAAACTGGAAAAAAAAAAGATAGCGGAAAATACAATTCTTAATCCAAGAACAAATGTGATAAAAAATAAACTAAATGAAATTTAGAAAGCTTTTGAAGTGTTCTATAAAACCCCATACTCTGAAGTCCCTGGCAGGAGTGTAACTCAAGTTGACAGCTTCCTGAATCCCCCAGACCTACCCACTCTAGATGAAGAACAAATCAAATAATGACTGCAGATATAACTGAAGAAGAATTAAAAGCTGCAGTTAGTAGGCTTAAATTAAGCAAGTCACCAGGTTCTGACGGTTACACAACAGAGTGGTATAAGGAATTTAAAAAAGAACTAATACCTGTTCTACTTCCCACACTGAATTGGGCATTAAAAAAAGGCACAAACGCCACCCAGCTGGAAGGAGGCAATAGTTTCAGCCACACTAAAAGAAGGCAAGGATAAGATGGAGTGTGGACCCTTTAGGCCAATTTCTGTTCTTAATGTGGACTATAAATTATTTATCTCTATCATGGCCAAACGATTAGAAGAGTTTTTACCAACACTGATACATAATGACCAGACAGGTTTCATACATCAACGCCAAACACAAGACAATATACAAAAGACACTGCATGTTATGGATCATATACAAAAAAATAAAATTAAAGCAACTGTGATAAGCGTAGATGCTGAAAAGGCCTTTGATTTGGTCAATTGGAATTTTCTCTACAGAGTCTTACACAAATTCGGCTTCCACGATACAATTA
>JAQLOL010013865.1:0-14485 GCA_029783665.1 Naso thynnoides
CAGCAGGTTTTAACTTTGTTCTCACAGCACTATGATTCAGACACAGTCACACGCTCACACACACACACACACACACACACACACACCGGCATGAGCACACAGCACCGCAGGAGGAGAAAAAACTAACGCGCATCCAATGAATAGACTTTTTAGACTGGAATTTAAAAGTCTATGACGAAAAAGGAAAGAGACATTTTATTAATTTTTAGTTAATGAAGTAGATTTTGTCTCGTCTTTTTTCGTCAACAAAAAATACATGTTAATTTCGTCACAGTCAGCGTTTAAGGGTATTGATTTCGTCTCGTCTTTGTCTCATTTTCGCCATTAAAAAAACCCATTATTGACGAATATATTTTGTCTAGTCTCGTCTGACGAAATTAACACTGGCTCTCCATTATGAGCAGCTCTCTCTCTACTGGCTGTGTCCCTGACTATTTCAAAACTGCCTGCATCCAACCTATCCTATCCTAAAAAACCCCAGTCCTGATCCGGACATAACTGACAATTATCGACCAATATCAAAACTACCCTTCATCTCCAAAATTCTGGAAAAGATTGTTTCTTATCAGCTTCTTGCTATCATGGAATAGAATCACATCTTCAAAAAATTCCAGTCTGGTTTCCGCAGACATCACAGTACAGAGACTGCCCTAATAAAAGTTACCAATGACCTTTTAATGAATGCTGATGCAGGCTTGTGCTCTGTTCTTGTTTTGCTCGACTTAAGCTCGGCTTTTGATACTGTCAATCATGTCATTCTTTTACAAAGGTTCCAGCACTGGGTGGGAATCTCAGGTACTGTTTTAAGTTGGTTCAAGTCTTATCTGTCAAACAGAAAATCCTGTGTCTCAATCAATAATTACAGCTCATCCTTTGCTGACATTAAATATGGTGTTCCTCAAAGGTCAATCTTAGGACCAATTCTATTCTCCTTGTATTTGCCTCCTCTTGGCAATGTCATCCGCAGACATGGTGTTTCTTTTCATTGCTATGCAGATGACACTCAGTTGTATCTCCCCATTAAGGCCACAGACCCAAGCATGCTGCGCTCCCTTCATAACTGCTTAAATGACATAAAAAAACTGGATGGCGAATAATTTTTTACAACTCAACTACAATAAAACTGAAATCCTCATCGTCGGATCCCAGCATTTTCATGAGCAACTGATGCCACCAATGGGCCATCTGTCACACCTTATAAAACCTGTAACAAGAAATTTAGGTGTCTCATTTGACAGCAAGCAGTGCTTTGAGCAGCATGTAAACAAGGTTGTTCAGTCTTGCTTTCATAACCTCAGAAATATTGCTAGGATAAGACCCATTTTAAATAGCAGGAATGCGGAAAATATACATGCGTTCATTTCTTCACACCTTGACTACTGCAGCAGCCTTTTCACTTGCCTTTCACAAAAAAATTTGAAACGGCTTCAGATCGTGCAAAATGCAGCTGCCAGGCTTTTAACTGGTACTAAGAGACCATATCGCTCCTGTTTTAGCCTCATTGCACTGGCTTCCAGTCTGTTTCAGAGTTGATTTTAAGATCTTACTATTTACTTTTAGAGCTCTACATGGCCCGGCCCCTGATTATCTTTTAGACCTTTCAACCCCTTATGCCCCAAACTGTATCCTGAGGTCTTTGAACAGAGGTCTTTTATTTATCCCTGAGTCCAGGCTAAGAACTAAAGGGGACAAGGCCTTTGTCACCAGGGCCCTGAAGCTTTGGAATGAGCTCCATGAGGAAGTTTGACTCAATCAGTGTCCTTTTATTAAATCTCACCTCAAGACTTACTTTTATCGAAAAAGATTCCCTGACATTGTATGAGCTGTTCTTATTGATACTTGTACATTATGTTTTTTACTTAGTTAATTAAATTATCTTTTACCTTTGTTTTTGTGTTTTACTGTGCCCTTGTTCATTTTATCTTGTAAAGCACTTTGTAACTTTGTTTGGAAAAGTGCTATATAAATAAAGTTATTATCAATATTATTATTAGGGATCGACCGATATGGATTTTTTAGGGCCAATGCCGATACCGATTTTTTTCCATCATCCTTAGCCGATGACCGTTTATGGACTGCCGATTTTCTTGAGCCGATATTTGGGGCCGATACTGCTTTTGCTCCCTCAATTTACATCAAAAAAATGACACAATGATAACAAATATTACAGATCTCGAGTTTAAACAAACATTTATTGAACAGTAAGAATTTAACAATTTAACAACTGCTGTACATATTTAGCTCCACATATCTGAAGTATTTTTAGCTTTTCCTTTTTCAGCCCCCATGCTCACCAATGAATTGTACATGGCACACCGAGCCTTGCCAGAACTCAGCTCACTAAAGTGTTGCCATACCGGGTTATTGCGTTCTTGTGTTCAGCCATCTGTATATAGAATAAATAAAAACACAGATTAGTATCTATCAGTATCAATCTTTTGGCATCAACTTACATTCATATCACCCAATATCTACAACACAGCCTTGATGATGCATTGCTTGCTGACATATGATAAGGCAGGTATAATCTACTAATCACAAAACATCCTTTGTCACACATTTAAATAATTTAAGAGAAAACAATAAACCTGAAAAACAGCCATTAACGTAAAGTGCTTGATTTGTAACTTATGGTTTCATTTTTTCTGCACCAAATAAAGTGATCATGTCTCAGGCTACTATGCTGTCAGGTTTGGCAACACCAGAACATAAATCAGCAGGAAATTTCAAAGTGGGTGGCAATATTTCAGCTAAGTTTAACAGTTAGAGTCTAATTGAAAGTTTAAAACTTACCGTTGTTCTGAAGCAGCCTCTGGTCAATGCTGCTTTCGCCACTCTTCCAGTGGGGGAGGGGTAAAGCGTCTGCATGTGCTGCAGGGTCTTCCGGCAACACAGAGCTGCCCGTTGGTGCCTGTCTGTAAATCATGTCGTGGAAAAAATCGGCAAACCCACACGTGAATCGCCCGATGCCGATTTGAGTAAAAACGCAAATATCGGCCCGATATATTGGCTGGCCGATGTATCGGTCGATCCTTAGTTACTATTGATCACATATTAGAAGTCAGATAATTAAAAAAACAAAAACTGCAATAAAGAAGTTTGCAGAGCACATTAACAGTTTCTACTTAAGAACTCGTGTCCTGCTCTGTAGTTTCAGGCTGCAACGTTCTTCATATCAAAAATCTGTCTGACACATTTCTCTTCTCGTTGTCTTTTCTTTTCTTTGTCTTTTCTCCACGTCAGCGACTAACATGCAAGCCGTCCTTTCTCTCTGAGAGATCTTCTATGTCTCAGCACTGTTGGAAAAACTGAACCTTTGTTCCTGCTCGCTGCTCTGCCTCTAATCTGAACTCAGGTGGCAGTTTCTGCTTCATCACACAGTTTCTGCAGCTCCTGCATGTTTCACCACTTCAGAGTTTTCTGTAAACTAACAAAAGGTATGTTTGCATGAAGCATTACTCAGCAAAATGGATAGAAGGCGTTTCCCACCTTAAAAAGTAGAGCTGATTATTTTTAGACATTTCTAAATCCTGCTTTGTTGACATCGCTGTTTGTCTTCTCGTGGTCGCCTGTAGTTCAGTGGACTAGTGGGAAAAAAACAGCACTGTCTCTACATGCATGAGGCAAACAACACGGGAACACACTCACTGATACATCAACAGCTCCGCAGCCCTTCTCACAGACTGATTTTCACCTTTGAGTAGAGTGTAACCAGCTGTTTTACTGTTCTGTCTTAAAAGCTGAGCTAATCTGACCTCTGCTGACTGTTGCTTCATGTTTTGTTCACAGTCGTCTCAATCTTGTCTAAATTTCTTATTTGTCTTTTAGATTGGACAGTTAAAGACCGATCAGGAGAAATCTCAGGTGAGAGTTGATGCCACTTATCTCTACATTTCAATGTGTGCCTAGCTGCTGCTCATCAAGCCTTTTTTACACCGTGACTTGATGTTGACTACTTCCTGTTCTCACAGTGTAGCATAATGTGGGAGAAGAGCTTCATAGCTACAGGCTAACACATGCAGACTGACCTCTTACCTTCGTTCTGACTGCGTTCAGTCAAACTTTGATTGGTTCTCTGTAGCCGTTAATGTCCCCAGTTTGTTTGATTGGACCAACTAAGTGTGGTGATTCATTTCCACTGAAAACTCTCTGAATCATCAGCACAGATCAGATCCAACACAAAAATATAACATTTAAGTCAGAGAGGGAGAAACAGGCAGTGAGTCCTGATTTTGATGATGCTCCGCCCAAAGAGTTGCAGCACACACACTGTGATGTAAAGATCAGTGACGTCAGTGTGAAGGCTCACAGCTAATTTCTCCTGATCTTGTCTGTTTTTTTTTCTCCGACCCAGAATCAGTCAAACACTTGCTAAGCTGCCTGAAGCCTTCCATACAGTTTCCTCACACAGCTGCTGCAGACAGATATGATGTGATGGTTCGTACATCGTGTCTGTTATTGTTTATAAGCTGTTCTGTGTTCTCAGGTGCCACTCGGCAGCCTTTCGTCTCAATAGTTGGTGTCACAGACTTCGCTGTGCAGCTGAAGTGTGAAGTCAGAGATGCTCGTCCGCAGCCAAAGCTGCAGTGGCAGGACAGTGATGGAAAAAACCTTTCTGCTGAGGAGCCGCAGGTTTCAAAAAGAGGAGAATACTTCGACATCAGCCTCCAAACCACTGTGACCAAAACCCCAACCAACCGCTTCCACTGTGTGGTCACACAGGAGGAGATCGGACACAGGAATGATGCTGACATCACTGTGCCAGGTGAGAGTCTTTCCACCTGCGCATAATTTATTTTTATTATTTTAATCATTAGTCTGTTAATACAGGGGCAGAATGTACATCAATCAACATTTATGTTAATGCGCCAGTTTTAGCAAGATAGCCAGTTTTCAGCTGTGGCCCCTGTGCAGCTGCCGGAGAAAAGGTACGATAAAGAGAACATCACCAAAAAAAGAGTAACATTAGTTAATAATAAACAGTTATTAAATCAATAACATTATTAGACAACACTGTCAAAAGGCAAATAAAGTGCAAAAAAGCTTCAAACAGGCAAGCAAGCAGACAAACAATGTAGCGACACAGCTGCGAAACAAATCGACCAAAACATGAGACAAAATATGTTACAATATGAAGCTACGCAGCAAGCGATATTGTGAAATGAACTGCTTAAAATTTTAATAGGTTTTAGAAGCAGGTCCACCTTCTCTAGGACATTTTAACCATTCTGCTGTAACTGATGTACGATTATGTTCACACAAGTGTTTTGTGATGTCTTTCAGAGAAACTGTTTGAGGACACATGCAGCAAAGTGAATGTCACTGGATGGTTCGCTGGATTCCTTTTGGGAGTTTTTACTGTTGCTATAGTTCTCGTTTTGCTTGTAGCTGCAAAGATCATCACAGTGAGCTGCAATAAAGGTACGTTTATTAAATTATATCAATAATGTGCATGTTTCTGCAGAACAGCAGTGAAGACAACATGTTCCTCACTGAAAATTATTCACTGGAATCAAACACGATAACGTGGTGAGAACTTCCATTTCACCAAAAATATGGAAGCCAAGAGCTGCCGCGGTCGCTGCACGAAAAAATCATTTTGTTATCACAGGAAGGCTCGTTTTCCCATGGTAACAGAATAATTTATCAGGTGAGCTTTCATCATGTGATGGGAAGCGAGTATGTAGTTCACGATCACATGGATTTCGTTAAAACCGCCGCCAGCAGCATCAGTGAAGCTTCAGCCGGGCTCGTCTTCTCCTTAAACGACGAGTTCTGATCTGAACGTTTTCTCTCACAGAAAGACACAGTGCAGCTTCTGCCTGTGTTAGACTTTGACTGAAGTCCAGTCTGATGTGTTGATCAATAGATTCTCTGTTATGTGAGACTGTCAGCTAGTCTGCTCACAGGTGTCAAGAGCATCTACATGCTGCCGCTGGTGGAACTCCAGATCTCTGATAAAAATGACCAGAAAAGAGGAAACAACAGGCTTTTTTATCCCGTTATGAGAAAACAAGCCGTTATCCTGTGATAACGATTTTTTTTTTTCACGATCTCGCAGTAACAATGAAAAATGACAGTAGCGACCATGGCAGCTGTCAGCTTCCACACAAAAATACACTGAGGACCTTCTACAAATCCCTTCAAAGTTTTCACAGCTTGCATTTTTTTTTTCCTTAATTTCCCAAAATGTAAATAGTCAGTGAAACACATGTATAGCAGTTGTGGCCATTTCAAGCATAAGTGCTCTTCGATAGTCACTCGGCTTCATTCGACAGCTATTTGAAAATCACTGCACATGCCCCCAACACACACACACACAACAACCAACACACAAAGTGCGACGCTGTTCCACTGTTTCTCTTACCTCTCATCTCATCCGTCTGATGACAAAATCATATCAGTCAACAGCCACTAAGAATCTCTGGATGCAAAGTGTAAACGCTAACATCTCCAACTGATTTATCCTCAGTGTTTAATAATGTCGGAGAGGTTTAAAAATATGCTGCTTTGTTTCACTCAGTTTTTGAAGTATATATTGACAAACAGCAGAAAGTGATTTATTTTGGTTGCTAACTCTGACTCTGTTTATGGTGGAAGCTCACATGAAGTGTGTGACGGTGGTTCAGAATACATGTTGGTCGACCTCACGGAAACTTTGAGCATCAGGAGTCACATTCAAAACGATTCAGTTCATGAGCTGCTAAAATCTTTCAGGACAACTTTTCAAATTCCAATATAAACATTTTACAAACAGACTTTTGGTAAATCTGCTTGTGTTGGCCACAAAAATAATTTGTCTATAATACAAAAGATGACTTAATAACTCCTTTTCTGTTCTACAGGTTGTGCTCGAAAGAAAAACGTTCGTTATGGAGCTCCTGGAGATTCTAATGGGAGGAAAACTGCTACTTCTAACGGACATTCTAGTACGACTGGAGAAGTTTCTGCAAAGACTGCACCTAATCCACCTGCTGAATTAACTGACATCTGTTGAAAAGAGGTACGTACGTGTGTGTGTGTGTGTGTATGTGTGTGTGCTCTGTGCAATCCAAGTATTTGGTTTATAATGTTAGGAGACCTATGTAAAAGTTGATCAGCTTTATTGATCATGCTGTTATAAAATTAAAAACACAAAATGGAACCAATAATGATTAGTTTACAAGAACCTTTAATTTGCAAGTCATTTAATTTTTTTCAACTTTCCTTCATAACTTTTTTCTTTGCCAATAAAAACATGAAATGGTTTTAAATAAGATGACATGATATTATGACTCAAAAATTACATTTTTTCTTAACCGACAGAATAAGAAAGTTTATCAAATTTTTTTATTTATTTTATTTTATTTTTTTTACAGACTAAAGGATGAAAGCTGTCAGGCTTGACCTTTTTGTTTGTTTGTTTGTTTGTTTGCTTCTCCTCACAGTTGTTGATGCCTCTTCTTGTTCATTTTGCAGGTGAAACGCATCTTAAACCAGCAACAACACCGATCTCCTGCAGGGACAGAAGGAGTCTTTTCTTCTCTGAATACATTAAAGCTATGGTCTACGATCTGAAAACCAGTTTGGCTGTTGAGACAGATTTGAAAAACGCATCCTGCCCATCCTGCCCCCCCACCGCGTGTTCCACGATCCCGCCCCCCAGCTCGTATCGCGTATTGTGTAGATCGGACTGTAGGATCATAACGGTCATATTAACGATGTTAATAATAAGTGCCGTGCTTCTAAATCGTAGACCATAGCTTTAATTTCAAATTCTTCATCTCTGTGTTTTCTTGACAGATTGAGCGCCTGCAAAATGTTCATCTGCGACGTGCCTATGAAGTGCAGAAGAAGCACATTTCTGATAAGAACAAACGATACGGTGGAGCAGGTGAAAAGCTTCTGTACCATGGGACCACAAAGGAGAACTGTCACTCCATCATGAAAACTGGGTTTAACAGGAGCTTCGCTGGGCAGAACGGTAAAGAATTTAGAAGTAGTTGCTGCTTCAGCAACACTTGTAGCAGCACCACTTTGAAAAGACAAAAGAAATCAGAGACCGTCCTCACCAGAAAAAGGACTGTATTAATACTTTTATCAAAGGCATAAAATAAGCAGTGTTCGCACTTGTCATAACCATTGCAGAAAACAAAATGTCAACGAGTAAGCACAGTTTGCATCTTATATCCTAACCTTAACCCTAACTGTCACCATAATCTTTTTGTTTACTGTCGTCTTCTTCTTAGCAACCTCATACGGTCATGGAACGTACTTTGCAGTTAACGCCAGCTACTCAGCAAGCCCAGGCTACTCCAAACCAGCTGCTGATGGATCTCAGTTAATGTTTGTGGCTCGTGTCCTGACTGGCATCTACACTCTTGGCCAAGGAGGCATGAAGGTTCCTCCACCTCTCAAAAGCAGGCAGCCCCACGAGCGTTACGACAGTGTTGTGGATGTATTAAACAATCCTAACATGTATGTTGTGTTCCATGATAACCAGGCATACCCAGATTACCTCATCACTTTTAAATGACTGTGAGGCCTCAAGGTTCTCATAATGCAGGTTCGAAGCTAAAATTGGTACCCACAGAGATAGCCATACAATAATGCCATTTTGGACTCGTTCCGACATAACTGTTTCATATATTGCATTTTTGTACTGTTTAACAAAATGAGAGTTTACCTTTAGAAAATGTATGTTTTTGTAAGTTGCTGCAGACTCATCAGTAGCTTCTTCCTCTCTGCTGCAGCTTCTGATGTTGCTCCTAATTTATTATTTTGTATCACACGGTCTGTTGTGACTCTTTGTATTTTGATTTTACTCTGTAATGGATGTGCTGTTAAATCACACAAATTGTAATACTTGACATATAAAAGAATATTTACACAGAAGAAGAGGTAAGAGTAAATGTAATTTTGTAGTCACAGAAAAATAAAGTAATAGATAAGCTTTTGACTGTTGGTTATGCTTACATGTATTCAGTAATTAATGTTAAAATGAAAGACCTTTTTCCTAGTATTCCTCATTTAAAGTAAAAATCGGATCCACACAGTTTTCCACTTTGCTGCTTGAGAACCTACAGGGTAATTCTCTCAGAAACAATTCTGGAGCATGAGTCAGAACAAAAGAGATACATGACTCAGCAATCTGAAAGAATATTTCTGAGAGAGACTTATCATCCTGTGATGACTCGTTTGTCAACTTTCTCAATGTTTTTTCACAACTTCTCTGCTTGAGTGATTGACATCTCAATGCCCAATGGAAAAAAAAGAGCTGAATCAACAAAATAATTTAAGTATGTCGTAAGTTTGAATGAAAAGCTATTAATGTAGGCAACGTCATATGAAGACTGTGAGGTCCAGTTGAGAGCTCTGACTAATAGTAAGAGGATCAGTGGGTTGATTTTTATTTATTTATTTATTTATTTTTGTCACAAATTCTCTGAGATGCTTCAAAAAAAACTCAGCAATGAATTCAGCAGTCAAATACCGGAGAAATAAGAATGCTCTGTGTATGAATGAACATGTGAAAACAAACAGGCAAATACATAAATAATGGAAAATCACTTAAGGTAAGACTATCACAAAATTTCTGCAAGGTGTAAAAAACATGATGCACCCCAGTTTCCATAGATGAACACAATTATCTGGATATAATCTTACATTTCACTCGGTTGTTAAAGTAACTGTATGAAATAGTAATGGGTGAATTTATGGGCAGGTGGAAAGCTGCCACTTTATAGCTGTCACAGCATCAGTAGGGTTTATAGCCTGAGTAGGACATCTAGTGGTTTGATGTGGAAATCCTACAGGAGGTCACCTCTACACCAGTATGAGACCGTTTGTTTCTTCCCATTTTATTTATATGTGCTGTGAAAATCACCACATAGGCCTATAAAACGAGGAATTATGACAAAAAAAAAGATTTTAAGTTGTTGTTGTCATTTTGGTTTGCTATCAGTGTCCTCACCAGAAAGTACCAGTAATTTGTTCAAAAACTAAAATGACCAATTTTCACATTTTTAATAACTAGTGAAGAAAACAAAAATTCACAGACCACAGTTTGCATCATATTTTCCAACCCCTAATCTTTACTGTCACCATAATATTTTTGCTAACCATCCTCTTCTTCTCAGCAACCTCATACGGTCATGGAACCTATTTCGCCGTTCACGCCAGCTACTCAGCAAACCCGACCTACTCCAAACCAGCTGTTGATGGATCTCAGTTAATGTTTGTGGCTCGCGTCCTGACTGGCATTTACACTCAGGGACAAAGAGACATGAAGGTTCCTCCACCTCTCAATGACCAGCAGCCCCACGAGCGTTATGACAGTGTTGTGGATGTGTTAAGCAAACCCAGAATGTATGTTGTGTTTCATGATGACCAGGCATACCCAGATTACCTTATCACCTTTAAATGACTTTAAGTGACACGATGCAGAAATGTTCTTATAATGCTGGCTTATAAAACTGATCCACATAAAGATAGTTATACAAGCACACAAACATAAGGTAGATGCAAAACATTTGGTATATCAATATCAAATTTAAATTTTAATGACATAATTGTTTGATGTATTGCATTGTTTTACTTTTAAAAAACTGCCACTGTAGCCCAGTTGTAACTTTGCATTTACCTGACTCTCTGCCAGTGAATGTCGTAAACATCATAAACATTGTAGTTTGTGTCAGTTGAGTGCAGTGTCACCCCTGGAGGTCTGTCCTGTTGTGGCTCCTTTTGCTAATTTCTCACATAAGTTATTGTAATTTTCTATGTTATGATTTTAGTCTGTAATGGATGTGCCTTTGAATTAAGCAAATTAGAATACTTGAAAAAAACAAATTATTCACAAACGTACCAGTAATGAGAGCAAATAATATAAAGTAAAAGATAAGTGTGTGATCATTTTGTTTACATGTATAAAGGTAAAGTTGTAAAGGAAGTAACATTATGTTGGAGGGTTAGCAAAAATATTCGGTTTGAATGTAAATATTATATAATGGGATAAAGCAAATGTAAAATACTTAGTAATGGATGTTAAATGTTTATGAGATGTTATATTTTCCCTTGATGACTAATTTGATGTACTAATTTGTTATCTATGATTCAAGCCTATTAAGAAATCATGGATAAATTACCACTTTGAGCATTAAAAAAGACCACTGAATTATTTATTTCCTTTTTTTTTTAACCATTATTTGTTTTGTACATATAGTTTGCCCTATCCTTTTGGCTCAGTTTTTGTGAGATGTGTTTTTAAATTGAGTTTTGTTGCTGTTGTTGTTGTTGTTGTTGTTGTTGTTCCTTTTTGGAGGGAATAGGTTGTGCTGTTCATTCTTAATGGTAAAACTTCAAATAAAGTATTCGGGGGCAGGGGTGAGCATTCAATTTTTTTTGATGTGTCACTAAGGACTGACTGGTTTACTTAAACACACACTTATAGGATATTGTTTACTTGGTTGACATTTGCATTTGTTCTTGTCCAAAAAATGTAAAAAAAAAAAAAAAAAAAAAAAAAAATTACTTCCCAGAGAAGAGGTTGAAAGAGCTTTTCACGGTTCTCAAGCAGAAACAGTGATTCTTCATATTCTCAGTCAATTTTAAAAATCAAGTTCTACCTGCATTAATCAATATTTTGAATATCAAATAAAAACAAAAATGAGTCACTAACATCTCTTATCCAAAGATAAATATTACCCAGCTCTGTGGTTCTTCTCAGCTTTAATGTAATCAGCTCATTGTTTTAGTTACTGTTTGTGCTCAGTCTCATTGCACTGATCAATCATCTCCCTAGTAGCTGTGGGAAGCAACTTTCAAGAAGTGCCACTCTGACAAATCCACTAAACCTATACAAAGCATTAAACACACAAAGTAAACCATTAGCTGCTGAAAACAACCAAAAAATTTGCTAATAAGGAACCAGATATTTTTCTCAGGAGTTGGCTAGATCAAATTGTGTTTGAAGAAGAAATATCAGACTTCAGTACAACATTTAACAGGTTGTACTTGAAAATAAGTGTTTGTATTTAAATAATTGAAAACAATTGATAAAGAAACCTTAAAATGAACAGACTATATTATAAAGCCTTACTCCATAAGGCCCTGGCATGACTCGGGACAACAAGGGAAACATTACCTGGAACTTCTCTAACAGAGATGAATCTTTCCTTGATTTAGTTTTTTATCAACTTTCTCAATGTTCTTCCATAACATCTCTGCTTGGTGTCTGACAGCTGAATGCCTGAGCAAAAAAGTAAATTATGTGCTAAATAAACAAAATAATTTAAAAATGAAGCAAGTTTTAATGAAAAGATTTCACTACACTTCATATCAGCTGCATTTGCTGATGAAAACGCTGGAGTTCGGCAATGAACTCAGCATATAAATACAGGAGGAATAATAAAAGCATTGAGTATTGAATGATGAAGCGAAAACAAGCACATATATACATAAATAATGGTTAAATATTTACTGTAAGATTTATCACAAGATTTCTGAAAAGTGTAAAAACATGAAGCACCAAAATTTCCATTTATTAACACACATATATGAATATAATCTTAAATTTTAATCAGTTGTTAAAGTAACTGTATGAAACTGCAATGGTTGACTTTACCGCAGGCAGAAAGCTGTGCCTAAAGCTATTGTTGTCATTGCAACATTAAGGTTTATAGCCTGAGTAGCACATCTAGTGGTTTAATGTGGTAATGCTACAGAAGGTCAACTTTACACGCATTATTGTATGATCCTAATTGTTTTTTCTCATTTTATTTATATGTGCTGCTAAAATCACCACGTATAAACTGAAAAATTATCAGAAAATACTGATTTTGAGCTGTTGCTGTCATTTCTGTCTGCTATTAAATGAAATAGAGCCATAAAGCATTCCATTAAGTGGTAAAACTGAAAATTTGATTATAACTTTTACTTTTCTTTTTTTATAAAATTCTTTCAATTTATTTCTTTTTTATTATGGAAAATCATAATGCATGAAACTGTGTCATTATAATTACTAGAAAGACTATTTCACATATAAAAAACAAGTTTTTACTGTTATTTTATATTGCATTTTAGTAAATTATTAGGGTACCTGCACAACATGACTAACAAGGAAATGCCCTACTTAAAGTTAAATTCTTTTTTTAATCTCATTGGGTGTGCACGTAACAAACATAGGAAGTGAAAGTGAAAGTAGTCTAAATGAATGCACCTTGAAGTGCAGCACTCACTTAAGGGCACACAGGTGAACTGAGAAGTTTCGTACTTATTTCAAGTTTTCCAGCAGGTAAGATGGACGAATACCAACATTCGCTGTACTTTGAAGCAAAAGACCTCACACCTCAAGAGCTGGAGAAGATGAGAAGATACTTTCAAAAAAGACGAGAGTCTGGGGGAGGTGAATGTGGAAGGATTGAAAAGACTGGAGGCAATACCTATAGAGTCAGTTTCAAGGAAAGAGAAGGTAAGCAGTCCTCTTGAGTTAAAGTGAGTTGCAGTCAGTTTGCAGTTTTAGTTTAAATGTGGGCATTCATCATTTGTTGGGACCTTCAACGACGTTATTATAATTTTTTTTTTTGACAGACCAGGAAAGAGTTTTCCTAAAAAAGTCTCACACCATCTTGCTGCCTTCTCAAGAACTATGTTTGACTGTGAGTCGAACTGATTCACCACAGAACCTTGATCAGCCCGTCACCAGTCAATCACAGGTAAGAAATTTTGCCCTTGGCCCTATTCTTGGCTGATATTTTTATGACGGTGGTAAACATGATCATCAGAGCCTTATGATCTGGCCTAACCAGTTTGAAGGGAATTTCCTTGCAGAGTCATAATCACAAAGTTGTTGCGTATTTCACAGTGTTGGCTGTTGCGAAACACAAAGCTTGTAAAACCAGTCATAAAATTTTGATTATCGAATGAAGTACTCTTATCAGACTTATGTTACTTGACTAAATATTAATTTCCTTGTGTGATATTACTTGTTTTCTTCAGACATCCACAAAAGCAAACACGAAAGGCCTTGAGAAGATTTTTCGTTTGGACATTTTTTTGCTGTATTTCTTGAGAGACAACCCTAAAGCATTCAAAGTCTTACAGAAACAACTTTCTTTGATTGGCTGCACGGTGGACTTTAATCTAGATGAAAAGGAGGCAGTGGTTAGGGGGGATATTGAGAAGGGCTCTGGAGGTGCTTCTTCCACTGCTGCAGAGAAATGGGAGATGCAAGTCGATCAGGTCCTCGTCAGTTTTACTGAGAACTACATCTGCTATCATGCGGTTGAGCCAAATAAAGTTAAGATCCTACTACAGGACCTCTCCTTTGTGAATGATGATATCAAAGTGTACACAGAAAGCAGTTTTGCTGTAGTTGTGGGAGAGAATGAGACTGTAAAGAAGCAGACTGCAATCCTAGAAAAGAGTCTGCCAACCCAGAAAGAAATACCAATTGTGGAGAAACAGTTCAAATTGGTAGAAGAAGAATTTAGTCGAGAGATGAGTGCAC
>JAQLOL010013866.1:0-14484 GCA_029783665.1 Naso thynnoides
GCTGTAATCCAGCTACCCATCCCCCTCAATTTATTTCACATTTGCAATAAATTAATGGTGAGAATGTATGTGCACTGAATCTAAATGTTACCCACTACATACATTCATGATAAAATACCTACTGTCAGTAAGACACAGAAGCTGTGTGTGTGTGTGTGTGATATAAAACATCCAATTCTATTAAGTGCTGCTAGCTGGACGCTGCTTTCTCCTCTAAGCCATGAAGAGGGAGAAGAAGAAGAATACATATTACTGGCTAAATGAGCCTATACACATACCCCCACCCCCCACCCTCTACACACACACACACACACACAGATGCACACGCCTCGGCTACTACCCCTGTAATCCATTCATCCATCTATTCAGCGGCACTTCTCACTTACCTTACTGCACCCTGTTCCTACATTCCTGCACAGGTTGTTTCTGTTCTTGTCTTTTATTTTTTCAATAAATGGGAACAAATTAAAGCAGCACTCGCAGCAAATGATTTAAGAAATTTATGTCAGTATTAGATCAATGGCGTCCTCTCTGTTTTCTTGTAAGGCTGGCTGCTTCATATGGGTAAAGCTCTAATGCAGGCCAGTTTCAGTTTTAAACCGTCCAGTGAATTTTATATCACTGAGGCTTTTGAACTGAGTCATCAGTGCAGTGTGTGTGCGCGTTGTGATTGCGTACGTTTGTTACTTTGCTGGCAAATAGTATTACATTCTTGCAAAGATGTAAGTTATTAGTTTTCAAAAATATCTAGATATATGTAGACAAGATGAAAAAGGGGCTCAGTTTGCATCATGTTTGTATGCCAACAGCTGTGTCGCTCACCCTGGGCATTTCTGGAAAAGTCCACTCCCTGACAGCAGGCCTGGTGCTTTAGTACAACTTCTCAGCTTGACATCCAACAGCATCCTAGTGGGCCTGGCTTCCAGGGAGGGACCTTGTTTCCCCTGCGGGATGAGATCTCGATGTCATGATTTCCCAGAGGAATAAACGAATCATTCTTTGACTCGCCTCTTGCCTGGGACACATTTGCCATGGGGACACCCCACTGAGAGCTGAGGCTCCCGCCAATGCAGCTGCAAGCATCGCAGGCACACAAACTCTTCACTAAGATAACAGTGATTCCAGAAGGGTTTTGTGAACTGTCACCTCTTAATCTGCTCTTTCCTCACTGTACTCTTGTTTCAGTCTTCAATCAGTCCCACTGGCTCAGCAGAATACACCCCCCCTAACGGGGCTACAGTGTGTGGACGAGAGACAGGAAATGTTAAGCAAGACTGTGACAGAGAGAAAAAATAGAATTTAGACAGAAGCCAAACAAAAACATGGATATACAAGTATGCCTAAGTAAAGTTATATATTGTAACAATATGCTTATTCAGACAAAAGAGAGGCCTAAGACAGGCACACAGATCGAGGTGACATGAGCAAGTTTGTAATACCAACAGAGACAAAAGAGAGAAAAAGCTCCCATATTAACCAACCTGAGAACATTTTTGCTCTTTCGTTCCTGTGAGAGGGTCAGAAATTCAAATGGTCCCAAGGCCAAAAAGTCATTAAAAGTTTAGAAATGTTCTGAAATGGCAAATAGGAAAAGAAAGAAAAAAAAAGACCTTTTAGGGGAGTTACAAATTGTTCTCCTATTTTTTTTATCTAAAAACGTATGATTTAAGACTCCATCAGCTTTCACAGCAGCATAGAACGAAATGGGAAAATGTGACAAAACATGAAAGAATATGTCTTACATTTAGAAACTAATACATATTATATATTATATGCATACATATCATTTCATGATTACATAAATTTCTCCACAAGCAGTCCTTTGAAATCATAGAAAAAAAGTCCCTGTAAGTAAGTGTTTTTGTCTTACTTTGCAACTGATAACAAATCACACATAAATCATATATGTAATGTGTTATGATAAAACACAGCATTAAGTTTACATATATGTTTACACTCCCTCTGATGTTCAGTGATGTCCACTAGGTGAATTGCCAGGCATTAAAGAACACAGACATACTTGATGATCCACCAGCTGGAGGCAAACACTGATGCATGGCATTTCCATGGTGCTTCACAGGCAGCAGGTCTGATACATCATCAGCACAGAGAAAAACAGGAAAACATGCCAGTTGTAAGATAATCCTTTTTGAAGTCCTTTTGATCCTTTTGAGCAGGTTATTGGATGTTTTGACTGAAAGAATTCATATAAAAGCCATCTAAATCTGCTTAAGCAGTTATTTTTGCCATCTCTTGTGATAATGGACTTCTACTACTCAGCATGCCCATGTTTTACACCTACATGAAACTAACCAGAGAGTTCAGCACTAGTTTACATAATTTGAAGAGTGTGGTTTAGGAACTGAGAGCTATCTACATCTCATGCATTGAAATTGACGCTGAGTCTTACATTGCTTTCATTTACTTACTTTAAATTGATCCCTTAATTAAAAAAAATAAGAATAAAAAATGGACAATTGCAATTTTTGTATCAGCCGACTACACAAACACATCGGCTCTGTGGCAGTGAAATACTTGTGCTGGGAGTTATACATTTTTGGACAAGAACTGACTGAAGCTTATATAATTAAGTTCCAGCACATTATCCAGCTCTCACAGGTGTTTGGTGTTTGGCTGATTAGACTTCTCCTCGGGAAGTTCTGTGCTAACGCAGATTAATTTGCCTCTCTGCCACGCTGTTAATTCAAAGCAAGAGGATCCCTGATTCTGTCCTCTCAGTGTCCAACAACAACCATGTTGTTTTGGTCCTCTTGAGGCTTAAATATTAAAATTCTACATTTGGGGGGTTACTTTGGTAACTTTCCTGTCATGATATGATGTGACTGTTTCTTGCTCCAGCGATAAGGTCAAAGCCCCGATTGCAGTTGGAATGATAGCTAATTTGCTCATAGAAAAGTTTGCAGTTCAAGTCCTGCTTCTATTCTCTACTGAAGGTTTTCCTCCAACAACTTTACTGTGAATTCAAAGCAAAACAAACGTAGTGCTGCTGACATACTTTGTTCCCTTCCATCACTATAGCAAACATTGTTGGTGGTCCATAAAATGCTGCTGACATTATCCAAAAAATCTCCCTGCATGAATGGATTGTGTTTCTGTATTTACAAGTAAATAATCCCATCACAATAATTTATTTTTTTAATATATACAATTTAAATTTACAGAAGTAATGCACATAACATTTTGTAATGTGTCGGTTTAGTTATTTTGGCTATTTTAAAGACAGCCTTGTATTTTTACCGCAATTTTCTTGCTGTGAATAAAGTGTTTCAGGTTACACGCCTCTTTAAACCGTGTAAACCTCTCAGTGTTTGACACTTCGTATGCTGCTGGCAGAGTATCTTTCATGTAATCCATTAATCATCATGGTCATTATCATTATGGCTGCAGGCAGGAATCAATACACTCATGGCAAAGCATGTAAAGGTAAAGGGAAGATAAACGATGAGCGCCAAGGTTTCATTTCATGACACTGCACTGAAAGCAATAGGCTAAGTGTCTATTTCCAGAAACCTACATGTCCAGAAATAACTCACTATTAATTCTTTAAACATGTTTAACCTCGACTGGTTTAGGGAGAGTTGACTCAGCAACATCCTTCTGCACTATTCTGAGCCCCTGTGAGCAATCTGCATTTTGCATTTAACCTTATGTGCACCACTTTCGTCCAGAATGCAACATCTCTACAATGATTGGATGACTTTTTTTTGCTTTTTGTTTTTGTTTTGCAGTAAATTTCTTGATCTCTTCTTAATGGGTTAGAACATTTTTCACAAACATTTAGGATTCACAATGGACACATCCTAACCATTTGGAGAGTGTGAATTGGACTCACTTTGATTTAGGACAAAAATAATTTATAAAGTAACAACATCAGTCTTCGTTCGGTGTCTATGCTAATTAGCAAATGATATACATGCAAACACATTCAACAGAGATGCTGGCAATGATGAAAGAAAATGTAGCTTCTTAACATCATCCTGTACAAATTACAATACTTTGTATAGTGTAGAATACTTTGGATTATGTAGACACTTTGAACAAAATAACAAATTAACAGGGGAAATGTAGCATTAGTAAGTTTAAAAAGTCTATTAAGTGATATTCATGACCAAAAGGATGCTTTATGTGAAGCTGATCATCTAAAAGAATAGAATGCTACAATGGAGCGTATGTGCGAGCATGAATGCCTCAAACAACAACCCACACCATCGGGCCTGTAACAGAGAAAAAAAATAGCATTATGTTGTGTATACTATCTGTTCTCCTGCTTTCAGAGATGAAATTAAATTGCTTGCCCAGACCATACAACAGCACGATTCGATGATGCAGCAAATTCCTGATTTGAAAGGGAAATAAAGCAGTGGAAACGTTGACAAGATACAGAAACAAGACAGATTATCCAGTAATACTCTGTGCTGCTGCAGACAGTGTATTTGTCATGGTTTTGACTTCCTCTCTGCTCATTCATTTATTAACTGTAGTTGTTTGTTCATACAGGCTCCAACTCTGCGGTGATACAGGACACACTGTCACTGCCACTCGCCTGCCCCTCCCACCAGTAGAATCAGCTCAACTGCTCATCGTCTCTACTTTGTTACCCATTCCCTCATCAGCTACTGATACATACATGGCCAGTTTCTCTGGCTCTCCGTGAGATTTTCTTAGTTCCATGGGTTCCACATCCGCCAGCCAGTCATATGAAGGGTAAATGTGTCTTGTAATAGCCGGTGAATTATGGGGTAAACATTACAAACCAAGTTAGTTTAGTAATATCAAGAAACCAGATTCCTTTTAGGCGCACACTTGCACCTGGCCCAGTTGCCCCTTTGGGGTGAGGCATGATTGTCCCCCCTCCCCCCTCTCTGCTGGCCTGCACTCACATTGCTCCAGTCTAACTGGGTCTGAGCACACCTGGGCTACAGTGCCTGATATATTGAGTGCGACCTTTGTTTTCAAATATTGAAATTTCATTTTTTATATTGTTATAACGACATTGTTCAGTTGCTCTCTGGTATTAGCAATCAAACAGACAGTTGCATATTTTTCCACTGCTCTTTATCCAGACTTTGCATGATGTTGTCTGCCTTAAATTTAAGGTGAATTCTCGTTCACGGTGAAGTCAGCCCTCTGTGCCTGTGCTTGTGCATGTGCATCCATTCTGTGCCGAAGCCCACCTCTTCCAACTGAGCCAGGGTTGACAAGCATTGGATTGCCTAATGTGAGTGATTCCTTAATGTGGTCCAGGAGCAAATTCAGTAAGATAATGTTCACACGACAGCAGCTAGTTTAGTAACATAACACTTGACAGAAATGGACAGGTTTCACAGTGAGTACTGTCTTAACTATAAGAGTCACCAATGCACACAAACACAACTGGTCTTAATATTGTATAGGTTTGCAAATAGCACGTGCCACCTTCTCACAGTTTCTTGTTGCGAGAGAAAAATAAGTCTTTTATCTCTGCAGTGTTGCAAACCAAACATGATCTATTTTAAAGCAGAGGAGAGAGGAGTTGTGTGCTGTTTGGTTTCTGGAGAGAAATTCATTCACCTTTACTCGCACCAAGGTGCTATCACTGCAGAATCTTATTACCAAGCCTTCAGTACTGTGGGAAAATAATTACTTTGCAAATGTGTGTGTTGTGCATGTTTGTTTGTGTATTTGCCTTTCCATTGTGAAAGTATCCTAGAGACCAATGCGAGCGTGTGTTCGTGTGTTTACACTTAATACAGCCTGATCTTATTTTCCTGTGTCTGCAGATTTCACAGCAGCCCTTCAGGATGAACTCCATTCCCTTTCATTCCCAGAAAATAAGATCTTTGCTATTAACGGCCTCTTTACTGTTTGAGTCTGTATCTATTTTGACAGGTGTACAATGCAGACAAAGTATCTAACCTTTACAATTAGATTTTAAAATACTTGTAATCATTACTTTGTGTATAACAAACACACAAATAAGATGAGAGCAGGCACGGAAAGTTACTGACTGAATTTGAAAGAGAAAAAACTTGAACATATTCAATATTTTCACATCCTTCAGTCAAAGGTCTTTAACATTGAGTGGGAGGAAGACATCAATGCAGGTCCTGCAATGTCCTTTTTTTCCTAGTAAACCTTGAGCATCTTCTCTTTTTCAAAGGACTTTCCCATCAAATCAGCCAAGTATTTAAAAACTTTTCAGCAATATTAAAGCATTATGGAAAGCATTATGAAATGCATTTAATCTGTTAAATACGCCTAGTAAAGATTAGGGTGAGCAAGAAGCCTTGGGTAGATGAGAGATAAAATTTTGCTGAAACTCAGATGTCTCCTCTACACATGACGGTGAGCTCACCATCAAATATCAAACCTAACAGTCAAATAATACCTTCTTGTATGCGACCAGAGGGATTTAAATAAAGGTGTGGAGCAAAGTATATGTAGCCTACTGATGGGCCTACTGAGTGTTACATCAAGCTAGCTCTGTTTACCATAAGCCATTCCTTCTAAAGCTCTCGTCTCCTCATCATCTTGTTGTGATGCTGCATTTCAACACTTGTCTGAGTAGAGAAGAGGTGAGCTGCAGATGAAGGCTAAGTCATGCTCTCTTCTTCTAGCTGTTAAAAGGATTGAGTGACACACAAGAATGATCTGAAAAGTCCCTCAGAGGTGATAAAATGACCAAGGAGATCATCTCAGTCTGTTTTTTCTGAAGGGCGGTGAGTCCCAGCTACACATGGCATGAACCTACTGTGTCAAGTGATATCACGCTCCTGGATTGTTGCTCCATACTGGATCAGTGGATTAGACCCTGGGGCGATGTAAGAGCTTCTCGTTAATCTGAAATGGACATCACTTTTGGAAAGTCACAGTGCACAGATGGTGATGGAGGATATCTGGAGGCTAATGTCCTGGACATTAAAGAGATGATGTAATCATCTATGAAGGAGAGAATGAGACTGCAGGTGGCTACGTCCAATTAGCAGTCCGCAGGGTTACATCTTCCATCGAGAAATCTCACTATCACCTCAGACTGACCAGTGAAAGATAGAACAACAGAAAAGAATAACGTTTTGGGGTTGGTGGCAGCATTAAGGCCAAATCAAGCAGTTCTATCGAGATATTACCCATTGAGTCCAGTAGAGGGTGGATCCTGTTTGAGATCTTTATCCTCACCGTCTCTCCTCCTCTTCAGTGGACAGCTAGAAAGACAGAAACACAAGTGTTGTTATTTTCTGTGCATGTCAATCTTTTCTCTTGCTTAGTTGGACTTGACTGACTAAACGGCAGCACAGAGTCCCAAAAGAGATCCTCTAGTGACATTTCCTTTGAAAGTTTGAAGGTCATGTATTCCTGGTTCTTCTCTGAGACTTATACCTGCTGCACAACTCATGTCTCCACCACAGTGACAAGCAAGCCCTGAGAAGAAACAGAAAGAATTAGTTCAACATTGAAAAAAAAGATCATGGCAGTGTCTTTTATGTTAGCTCTCTAAAGGTTTTACAGTGTGTGTGAGACCATGATTTCTGGATATGTGTGCTGTTGCCTGGAAACAGCAAGCTTTTGATTGCCATTGGTTGGATTCTGCAATTGGTTTCCAACAGCAGGACTGTGACTCTCGTCGATCAGATTGACTTGTTGTTGAGCTGCCATGCAGATGAGCATGAGGGGAAAAGATCTGCACCTCAGTTGGCCACACTGTTACTCCTTTGCATAATGCTGAACTCTGCAAACACACAAAGATGCGACATGCAGACGTGGGTGTGTGCTCTTAGCAACAACAGACAGTTTGGAAACTAAATACATGGTGTGATGTATTCATGGAGAAGACATATATTTATCAATGCCTATTGCAGTTTAGTGTGTGTGTGTGTGCGGTCAAGGTTGAGACTGAATATATTTTTGTATGCCTGTATTCATCATGCCTGCTGTATCTCTTCTTTCCTCACACAGACTGTCCCGCATCCCACATGCTGTGTGGCCTTGGCCTTGACCAGGACGTACCTCCTATTGTGTATATTCACTAGAGTAAACGCATATATTACAAAATGCACTGCTTTTTGCATATAATAAATTAGCCTCAGCAGCAACTGTGCTTTCAACTCCAGTGAATATATGGCCAACACAATTTCTGCTGCCTATTATGATGAGTGCTGTTTTCAAAGCATCCTAATAGAGATAAGGGTGAAATGACAATATCAGAGGAGGAGATCAGAGATGAGAAAACATGAAAGGAAAGGACAGGACACAAAGGACACAAGACCAGAAATTATATAAAAAAAAGAGAAGAGAAAATCAGCAGAACGAGCAGTGTTATCTCTTGTCATCTTTTGTGTTGCTGCCTATTTTCTAAAAAAAACCAAAAACTCAACTACAAGTAAGAGGCCGGCATTTAAAATCAAACGAAAGTACAAATGTATTATAATCGATTATATCCAAAAGAGCATCAGTGATGTCAAGATTATTCAATTCGTCCTCTTCCTCACCTGCTGATCTGGCATTCTACACCCCTGTTCTTTTTTCATTCGCCAGAAACCTGTGCTCACTCTAAGCTCCGCCCATTTTTGGTCAAATAATGCTCACACACAGCATCTGTAATTTGACATAAAATTGGCTGTTTTATACTGGCACAAAACTGACCTAAGTGCAGGTCCAGGCGTATTGGTAATTTGGTACCGTGCAAGTGTCTTTTTTCCACACCAGCGCAAAGTTTCTATTTTACTAGAACAAGATGAATGCAGCTGTGCCGAACTGGGCAACACCACAAAGGGCGGGTAGGTAAAGATGCGCTGGTGCATTAGAATTTTTGTGTCATTTTTGAATTGAACTATCACTTGTTATTGTCATGGCTTTAGTCGGAAAGAGCAAACATGAACAGACCTTTTCAGAATCACGGTAGGTTTTGTGGATTTCCCTCACCTGTCATCCCACTTACAAACATAATCAAAACATTGATTTTTAATACAATCTTTTATTTCGGTTAATCATATTAAATATTAAGCCGACTCTCGTTTATTGAATTGAATGTAAGCCAGACAGGCAGGAGTTGACATGTACCTGTCTTTAGATAGACAAGAGTCAATATTATTTTCTATGATTCAAAAGGTTGCATTCAGTCAGTCATCTTGGTTATTTTTCCCATATAAATATATCTACATATCAATTACGTTACACAAAGTAAACAATTCAAAAACCTTTCAGTAATTTACAGTCATGCAAAGCCACGGTGTGTGACACTTAGGCAGCTTAGGCCATTTAATTAATAATTAAAAAGTAAATATGCACACTCAAAGCTCCTGATGGAATTTATTTATTAACACCACAACATTAGTGAAGTTACAAGCAAAATGCTCTTCATCTGTGTTGTTATAAATAAATTGCAATTACGAGTCTGAACCTCCTGAACCTCCCGGACAATGCAAGTTTCCTCCTGTGCAAAGTTTGGCTGCCACTTGTCTGCTTCATCTTCAGCTGAAATTGACGATAAGATGTGTCACAGCGGTCTTAAAGGGAATGAGAGGAGCTGATCTGATTGGCCATGATTAAAATCAGCTGTGACACCCCTTTTAATTGTCCCTTCCTCTGCAGATGTTTTTCTCTGCATTTCTGTTAACCAAATTACCAAAGAAGATTGCCACACTTACTTGCTGCGCTCCCTGGGCCCAGAACTTAGACCTGCATCTGCACTGAGCCCAGACTGACTAAAACAGAGCCCATTATCTATTGTTTTTTTCTTCTTTCCCTTAACATTGTTGTATACTTAAAGTCCTTACAAGGAACTTTTAATTGGTAATGAAGCAGTCCAAATTTAAGGAGATTGGAGAATGCTATCTTGTCTTTTACAGTGCCCTTACCCTGTCTACTCAGTTAGTTTACCGCTCTACAGTACACAGACTGAGGACAAGATTTGTTTTTGTTTTGTTTTTTTTTTATGAGTATGATTGGTCTGAGGTTCTTTTTTTTACTATCTATGGTTGGAAGCAGGAGGAAATTCTTCCTTTGATAATTTCAGTATTTTGTGTTTCTGGCTGAACTGGTTTTGTGCAAATAAGTGACATCTTTCCTCTACTTTCTTCCTCAACAAATGCTCACACTAGACAAGATCTTTAAGACAGTAGTACTTCTTTTGTTTACAGGCACAGCAGCAATCAACACAAAATGAAAGTTCCTCGGAGGAGCCTTAAGACTGGCAGCGAAGGAAATGTCAGGAAACAGCTTTAAGAAACTTGAGCTTAAACTTAACCTTGAATGTGCAGTCAACAGTAAATAACACTAGAAATAAAACAAAACCATGTGACCTCACTATTTTTGCATCATTTTTAAAAATTTTTACTGTTGATCTTTGAAGCATAGAATAAATAATATTAAAGACGTTGTGATCTTTTATGTTAATTTTGTGTTTTATGTCACCAGACAGGCTTTTTGCAAAGCACTTTGTAACATTGTTATTAAAATGTACTACAGTATATAAATAAAGTTTATTATTACTACTATTTTTATATTTGAGTGTTTTGCCCTCCTCTTTGCGTTGGCCTTGCACTCTGTGCATGTTTGTTGCTGCTTCATTGTCACAGCCTTCATGTCCTGATGCTGCTACATTCACCCTTAGTCTCAACAACCGTCTGTATCTGACAGTTTAATAAGCCTCTTCCTTCACGCCTTCTGATGCCCAATCTTTCCACATGATGAGATGGTAAATAAAACAATGTCTGTAAAGTAGGCCTGTAGCACGATTATGGGAGGGCAAGCCCCATATTTTGAGTGCAAAATTGTTTGTGTGTGGAAAAATGTCTTTTCTAATATTTATAGCACGGCATCCTAGGCATTTTAACGGCTTCAGTTCAGATGAACCCTTCTAGTTGAGCTGCAAAATACAAAACCGCCAGTTTTCTTTGATTCTGCATTACTGGAGATCCTATGACTTAGATATCTTACACAGTATAATATTCTAAGAAAAGAGGCAGTTTAGTTAAGCTGTTTTAGACTTCTGTAGTTAATGATCCACAGTATTTTGCAAAGGAAACATATGGTGATACAAGAGAGAAGTTTTGTTTTTGTGATTTGGTGTCCATGGAAAGAGAGCAGGGCCGGTCTTTTTTGTTTTCTATCCATTTCAACGTGTCTATCAGGACCCTGCATGCAATTATAGATAAAGAAAGTGTATTTGTTTTGATCTCGCTGTAAAATTAGCCAAACCCACAGATAGCCTGTTTTGCCTTCTACTTTTCTTTTTTCAGAAAGTTAGAAAAGGCTTAAGCAGGGATTAAATGACCTTTTCCAACTCTGTCCAACTGCCCAGAGGACTACTCCCTGCACGTCCTTCTATCCCAGGATTTAAGGAATAAGTTTTGATGAAGGCAGTGAAAAAAACACTTTAAAGCCCCCAAACTAAAGCTCTGTGAGTCCTCAGCTGCCAGCTAATGTTACAAGTTACAGGACTAAATTTAACAGAGGTAACAAAACCGTTTCTGCATAATGTTCAGATCACCGATATTCAAAGTTCTCTACACCTGGCCTCTATCTCAGGCACACACTATGAGCCCCCTCTGTCCCCTCAAAACCAAAATAAAATCACACACGTTTAATTCACATCAAATACTAATATTTGGGGCAATGTTACAGCCAGAGAATCCATGTATCTGATCACAGCAGGCAGTTTTGCTGTGTGTATTATGCATTTTATTTTTATTTATTTATAATTATTATTTATTTATTTATAATGCATATTATGCATTATGCAATGTATGCAACACAGACATGAGCCAGTTTTGTTGCTCACTTTACGCATGAAAGGCTGAAAGCACAAACACACATTTATTTCCACAGCTGACAGAATCGCTCTCCCTCTCATACATCACACGGAAATACTCAACAGCCTGTCTGGGTCTTTGATAAACACGCACATACACCAGAAACACGCATGAGGAAAAAACCACCCCTTTTATGGGCATCAACACATGTCTGCTTTGACAGGTATTGTGTGCTCTGTTATCTCTGACACTAGTCCCTATGGATTAACATGTGATGAGCATTAGCCTTGTTGTAGCATTGAGCTGTGCATCACTGAGGAGACAGATGCTGTCCATGTCTGTGCATTGTTCCTGCATGTATTGTGTGTTTTGCAGGCACGGCGTTATACAGGTTGCAAATATAGCACCAGCAGCCATGAGGCTCTTAGAAAACGCACTGTGGTTAAAGTGAGTTCAAAAATGTTGTGCTTATTATTAAACAAAAAACATCACTTGCTCTGTGACTAGCTGATAGATTATCATTGTGAGGCAATTTTCCAAAAAGTGTTTGGCCTCTGCAGACTTTGTTCATGGTTAATTAACATCGGCTTCAGCCTGAGGCTGATTTTACATCCCTCAGAGTGGAATTAGTTTTCACTTTGCAGGGTTTTTGTTACAGTTGTATCATTTAACCCTGATTTAATTAACTAGCTGAGAACATCACTGCATACACACAAATGTATGAAACTACATACGAAAGAGAGGGGTTTATGTGCATTCATGGCAGGATGATATTGATACCACTCTCAAATCTGTGAGTTAAATATTGAAAGAATATTTCAGCTCCGGGAGCTGACTAGACTTGTTAAGCCAGAACTAACTCAAAAAACAGTTAAATCAATATTTTTGATAAAATAAGTTCTCATCGTCTTTGTTTTTAAGAACCCTCATGTGGTGAACTGTCCAGTTGCTGGTCTGTAAGTGAATTTCAGTCTCAGGTTAAAGTGACCAAAAGGCTGATTGCTTGTCCTGCTGTGTGGGAGTTAATGTGATGGTGCAAGCACAGCAGCACTGAGACATTACTGACCTCATCAGTGCAAAGCCCAGTGTCACTGTTTTAGTCAGATTTCTTATTTTCTGAGGTCAGTCTGCCCGCGTTGTCTGAGAAATCTTTTTCTGTGGCCTTTGCTCCTTCTAATATTTGTTTCTTGATATTAAATTTCTCCAGGGTGAAGGTTTCATCAACTGGCAGTCATTTTCAATGTTTGGAAGAAGTGGTCGCAGTGGAGTTATGCTCCTCTGCTTCCACTGCCTGCCTCTAATATAGTTGATCTGCTTTAACTTTGTTGCCGTTCTTTCGTTTGGTTTACACCAAAGATTCAAAATGAGATGAAAATGGCAGTAAGAGTTGCAGTGGTGTAAACTGGTCCTTCTCAGCTGGACTCCAGCCATCCGACAGCGTTGCTTGCAGACACTTTTGTCATCCGAGGCCAATTTTAGAATGTGAGGCACGTCCATTGTTTCAACACTCAATCAGCTCGTAGCAACCTTTTGCTAAGAAGCACAGCATGGAGCAGCCAATAGGAACACGTGCTCTCTGAAATTACAGTGATTGGGGGAAAATACTCTGTCAAAGTTTGATCACAGAGTCAAGTCTGAATACAGAGAGACAGAGAGGTGCAAAAGTTTAGTGTGCTTAAATTCTCTTTCTTTACTTTCAGACCACCTGAATTACAATATGTTGAAAAGTTGTTATGGAATTTTTGCCAGATGAAACCAAAAATCAACTGCCCATTGAACTTAACAACAAAATTAAAAAGGCAAGTCAAAGTGAAAAGAATAGAGGCCAGTTACACTCAGAACTATAAGACTTTAGTCCTTGCAATTAAAAGTAAATAAATAATAACAACAACAACAACAACAACAATAATAATACAGTAAATGGTTTTCAGTGTTTTTCATATTAAATATTACAAGCTGTAGCTGCAGTGGCACTCTTGTATAAAGATGATTAAGCCCTGCAAAAGCCAAGTGAACAAATCACACCTTTTGCAAATGAGGGACAAACGGTTAAAGTGAAATTAATTCATTACCACAGAGAATATGGGAACCACTCCTGTCATCATTTTGTCACAACGGTTTTATCTCCACCATGATGAGTATAAATCACACAGCTCTGACTGAAATAAATCAAGATTGTCTTCTTCATCATAAAATGCTGTGAGAAATTACAGGCTGCCTCCACAGCTGCATCTGCATTAAAACCTCTAGAAAACCTCTCATCACACCAGAATTATGGCCTTTACACGCAAATGTGTGTGTGCGGAAGAGTTACATTATGCATTTGTATAAGGAATGATGAGGGTTTACTGTACACATGGAGTGTACAGTACATGAATGTTTGTCACAGTGTGTGTGTGTGTGTGTGTGTGTGTGTGTGTGTGTGTTTGTGTGGCTGTTCACTCTGACCTAATCATCATCATTGTCTCTTGTCAGGGTTGTTCACCACACACATATCATGCAAGTAGACACATACAGTTTGACACTATGTTAACACCAATGTCATGCAAACTGTGGCATGTGTGTGTGTGTGTGTGTGTGTGTGTGTGAGAGAGAGAGAGAGAGAGAGAGAGAGAGAGAGAGAGAGAGAGTGAGAGAGAGAGGGAGAGAGAGAGACAGGCAGAGCAGCTTCTCTGCTAACAACAAATGTGACAAGCCGAAGTTAGTCAGCTCAAAACCTCTAGCCTGTGGCATT
>JAQLOL010013868.1:0-14462 GCA_029783665.1 Naso thynnoides
TCGTTTTCCTGAGGGTCACCCAGTGTTGGGGGTAGCAAAAAACGTGACTAAAAATGATGCAACCAAACCGGAGTTATCCCTTGGCTGCAGGAGCTTCGGGATAGCTATAACTTTTTGCTTTTTCCCCCAGGGGACAATAAAGTCTAAAGTCTAAAGTCTAAGTCTAAAGTCTAACGCTAACTAGGGGGGGCAAGCTTTTTAACTGTATTGCTTATGTAACTATTGTAGTTATGCATGTAGCTATAAAATGCAGCTTTCTCTAAATTTTCTATTGCAAACTTAAAAGTTAAAAGTCCCTCCAGAACATTACATTTTGAGGGACAATCAGCTTTGTGCCGATTGCCCTTCATGTATCAGTTTTTTAGGTGCAATCTCGGCAGGTTTTCAGGCTGTGGTAAAAACTTCTCCGGGTGTTATTGCACAAAATACTCAGCTGCTGAGAATGTAATTGTAAAGGTAATTGTAAATTTTGTTGTGGTAGGCAGCGAAAAGTTTAAATATTTTAACCTTTGATGGCAATGGCATCTATCGTTACCGTTGCCCTTCATTCTCTGCCGCCCTCATCAAATTTTACCGTCCCGCTCTCATCCACATATATGACCTCAGTTTGCCGTCTGCCTGATTCAATGTGCATACAGCACTAGTTACACAAACACAAGTATATGAAGTCATATTTCTAAAGCAAATTTGTTGCTTTCAAATGTATTTAACCAGTAATTTTTATCATTTATTATCTGTAACTGCTTATCCTTTGCAGAGGTTGCCATCAATCGGAGCCAATCCTGGCTCACATTGGTCAAGGGTGGAGTACACTCTGGACAAGTCGCCAGTTCATCACAGCGCTGACACAGAGAGACAAACAACCACTGACACTCACATTCACACGTTTGGGCAGTTAAGAGTTACCAGTGAACCTAAATTACATGTCTTTGGACTGTGGGGGGAAGTGGGAGTACCCATAGAGAACCCACACAGACACGGGGAAAACATTCAAACTCCAAGGATAAAGTCCTGCCCCAACCGAATGTCAAAACCACGACCCTCTTGCTGATAGGTGAAAGGACCTGGATTCAAACCCTTTGTTGTGCTAACCACTTAGCCACAGTGCTGCCCGTAATTTTTAATGTATTGCATTTAATTAAGAGGGAAACATTTTTTAAATGCATTGCTAATGCTTGGAGCCATTGCATAACACTGTGAAAAAGGATTTCAATTTTTGAGTATAAAGTGAAAAATCTACCACGAGGTGGTTTCAAGATGCCGGCATTATGTCATGTGACCATCAAATGTTTATTTATCTCATCAATTGTTTTTTTTCATTTGTAAAAAAGATTTAGCATAGCACCAAAGGGCGCCACTTTGAAAAACACTGAAATGTTTTCAAGGCATCACACCTGTTGTTATGTTTTTAAGTTGTCTTGTGATGAACTATGCTGTACTAAAAAAAATTTCACCGACTTCAGTCATCTGATCATTAAAATCACCCTGAATAGACCTGTCCCTATCAAAACATTTTGCACCGCACAGCGCAAAGGTCTTGGTGGTGGGAAAGTTTGTGGGAGTAGTAGTCAGAGGAGATACACACACCAGCACCTCCCCTGACCACTCCTTGATATACATGTCCCTCAGGTTTTAGCTTGGGTTCAAAGTTCAGCAAGACTTTCTGCACAGCTGGTTTAATGCATCATACACATTAATCATGGAGGTGCATGCTAAAGCTGTTTTTCTGTGATGATGTGAATGCAGCTTTATCCCTGCCAAACAGATCTTATAGCTGAATCCATGATTAATGGTTTGTATCGAAAAAGCCGCCAGTCCAAGTTAAAACGCTGCTTTGTTCAGCAAAAAGATTTTCTGCAGGAGTCATCGAGTGAGTGAGAGAAAGACAAAGAATGAAAGCAAAAGTGTGTGTGTGTGTGTGTGTGTGTGTGAAATAGAATAGGTCTGAAAGCCTAGACCTTTCTAATGCTAACCAGCTGTGGCCAAACACTGCACTGTCATTATTCTAAGACTTAATGCAACTAGCCAAAGTGTAGTTAATGTAGGCATATTTATCTAAACCAAAACCAATTGCAAATAAAAGACTGTCACACCACACAATGACCAGTCCTGACAGTTTTAGTTTGAATATGCAAGATTGCAAAATGACACAAAGTGGGGAAAAAAATCTTATTCTATCAGAGCAAACTTCATTAAAGGGATAATTCAGTATTTTTGAAGTGGGGTTGTATGAGGTACTTATGCATAGTCAGTCTATGACCTTCTACAGATGGCTAACCCCTGACCTTATTAACCTTAAAGGTAAATATGAGCCTTTTTGTCGGGTTTGAGTGTGGGATACTAACATCGCAAACTGTTGGAAGCTGCTGTTTCCAGACTCCAGCCATAGACTTGAGCTTAACTGGCTAGGCTTGCTAGCGCTCTTAATAGCTCTAGTAACTCAAATTAACCCGTGAATAGCTACTAATAACAACATAACATGGCCTCAATGTTTGTTTAAAGTTGCGCTTTGTAGGTCTTAGCCACCTGCTCCAGAGGATTAGGAGGCAGTATTTAACCCTAGTTTAATGTTTATTTTCTGGCCACTTGTTCAAAATGACAAGAGAGCAGAATTTCAACTGTTTGTTCTTTATAGTGGGGTATCGTAGCATTGTTGAAAAGTTGTGTTACACAATAATTGCTAAATAAAACTTTGGGAGGTATACACTGATACTGCATTCTAAGAAAAACTCACTGTATTCAAACACTTCTGTGTAAGCAGGTACAGGCTACTACACTAAATACTGTAACCCTCATTTGTGTAAAGCCAGCACAAAACACTTTTCAGAAGGGTGGATTATGTCATTTCAGTTATTGTCAACACAAAAGCCTTTCACGTTTTGCTATTTATTACAAAGAAACCAATGACAACAGAAATGCTTTAGTGCAAACATAAAAGAAAGTGATGCAACATGTTGGTCCAACAACATCACAGGGGCAGATTTACAATGGGATTCATTGCCATGCCTTGTTGTTTGGTGCAACAGTTGAGAATATAAATAATATCAAAATTATAATAGAAATATAGAAAAATAAATTGCCATAACAAGTATGCAACATGTAACTGTTTCATAATTACAAATTTGAGTTTCGTGCAAACCATTCCATTTCTGGATAAGTGAAAAGTTCACACAATAATGTATATGTGTCCTGACTCTTTTCGTCATTTCACAGTACCAACGACCGCCTGCTTGTGAGGTTTACAGAGACAATATGATAAAATATTTAGACATAAAAGCACATACTGAACTACAAAGCAGTATATATGCTCAGCGAGGCAACTTCAGGTTTAACTCTGGGGTTTCACTGCTACAAAGATGAACTCTTTCTGGGCTATATCATTGCAATAACATATGCGCAACGCTGTCCAGAGTCCGAAACGAAAAAGATTGACTGATCTTTAGACAGACAAGCAGACAGACATGTCACTTAGTTCAGTTTCCAAGCCTGCTCTGCTTTTTGTGGTTGTTCGTTGATGTCTGGAGCCTAATTTTATCTGCTACGAGTCGACAGGAAAGTAGGTGGACAGAGGGAGCGAGAGGGACAGAGGAGACGTTTTGTGCAAACCATAATCAGCTGTTCATACACTCCCCTCCCTGCTGGTTTTTGAGTTATTCTTGTGAATGCTCTGATTAATTAGTGTAAGGAAATAATACTTAGTTTCTGGTAACAATTTTTTGTTTTGTCTAGTTTTAACTGCGAGCCCCTAGCTGTCCCTCATACCTGTCCCTCAATCCTTCATACATGGCTGCTACCACATGTAAGGGACTTGCCTCTATCCCACACATAACACGCCTGCATCTCCTTGGAAATAATCATAGTGTGGTGGCTGCAATAGAAATAAACCTGCTAATGTTTTGAACATCAATCGCCATGCTACCTGGAAAAGGCTACTGTGGCAAGAGGTTGCAAAACATCACTCAATGGAAAAGCAGTAATGTCACAATTGTGTTTTACGGACATTTGGGGCCGTAGGTTTTGCCGTAATGAAAACTGGCTTAATAATAAATCATATTAGGCCATAATGTCCATATTTAGATAAACAGCTGGTTTTCTCCTGCCTCTGCGATGACAGGCATTCTTGACTGTTTGGAGTCACGTGTGTGCATGCATAGCCATGTGCAGGTGCAGTCGCAGGATGAGCACACTAGGGTTGTGTGATCGGTCCTGCTTTCAGATCGTTAAGTCATGCTCAATAAAGATCACCAATAGGCATTCCGGTCACACAAGGGGGTTGGAGGAGTTACGTAACTGCACGGCAGCGAGAACTTAATGTTAGCCTTTTGTGCAGGTGAAGAGAGAAGATTTTCAATGCTGCATCTGTGACGAAAAACATGGTCACGCCCAGAAGGCTTGGTATCAGGATTTTCATTTTGGCCGGGCCTTACATTTACAAAGGTACCACTAACGTAGATAGAGCTGACAATAATTCCTGCCTGATTTGTGTCTTTATAAAGGCCAGTTCACACTTTCACATCTGCATGTCTACAAGGGTCTGCTCTGGTATGTGTGACTGTATCACCCACCCATGTTTGCGAGGGTCCGCGTGGACCCTCCGCAGACATCCACATGCAACCCAAAATTTGTGAAGGCTTTGAAAAGGTGCTGACTGTGCATGCTTTTTCATTTGCAGAAATAAAGCAGTGTTTTGACTTGACTAGTCGAAGTGTAGGTACACTGATTTCAGGACATTTTAAACTGAAACATTTTTCATTTCTTTCAACAACAACAATTTTTTTCTCCTGTTTTCTTTGCCTGGATGACGCAGATGTAGTTGTAGCTGTAGCATTAGTAATGTCAGTCTGGCTAAAAATAAGAGAAGAAAAGAAGTGCAGCCACTAAAACTTCTGTATTTGTGGTTTATTCTGCTGAACTTTGCGCACCACATATTACGTATGGCCAGACTGGCGCAATCTGTTTTTTAGCATGAATGAAACCGCTTTTTCCAGTCGCTTGAGCAAACGAGTCCGTGGATGTCCACGGACGTGTAAGGTGGAAAGTATGTTAGGGTCTTAAAGCCTTGAAAGCGTAGAAAAAAAGTTTATGTCGAGATAAATTTATAAATTGACAGCGCAGTGCTCTGCTCTCTCTTTTGTTAAAAGCCGGTGTAGCTTACCCAGCACACCTCTCTCTCTCTCTCTCTCTCTCTTTTTCCTTCAGTCTCCGCTATGGTACAGCCTAAGCTAAGCTATCCCACCCCCCAAAAAAGCCGCAAGCCAACAAGGCTGAACAATATGTGATTGTCTTGTACCTGGAAATAAGCACTCTGTTCTCCCTCAGCACACTCTTAGATAACTTAAACAGTCAGCCACAAAGAAAACAGCCTGAGGGCATTTGTTGTCATTGGCAAACGCCATCAGCGGTGTGGTTTTTACTCCTGCAGTGGGGGATATCAGATGTGAACGCATAATAAATTCCATGAAATTCAAGTTAATTTCCCTGGTAATGGACTGTATCAGATGTTAGCATAAATACCTCCCTGGCTGATTTATCTTGTAGCTTTCCCTCTTCCCCATGGCCTGCCCTCTCTCCACATGACAGAACAAATCCACCAGTCTACCAAACACCCACACACATAGGCTACACTCGTCCATGAATCATATGCCCTCACCATCACAGCAAATCTTGTCAGCACATAACGTTGACCAACTATGAAAATACAACGCACCTACATGACAACATGATGATCATAACTCAGTCGCCATTAATAACACTTTAAACACCCAGTGAAAACTTTATCCAAGTGCCATTACTCCCACGGTTCTCTCTCTCTCTCTGTTTGTCTCATTAATCTGTAACAATTTTTGTTATTCATCCTTATTTATATACATGTCATAGTTTGGTTATTCTATCTGATATTTACCATTTGCTGAGCAAGAGTTTTTGCCAAAGCAGGTGTCTTATATGTTGCCACAGTGCTGTTTGCGTGCAGTGATTGAAGCAAAAAATAATAATTCTGGGCTTAGCCAGAAGGACTCACCCTGCTACTAAAAACTAAAACAGACATTTTCCTAAAGTTTATGTACTTTGTAGTGGGAGTGATGAAGTCTTCATAACCATGTGTGAATTCATTCAAGAATGGAATAAAACAGCAACGAATACACACATCATTTCCAGAGGCTGTTGGGCTCTTACTTTAAAGCAGCTGCGCAAAATGCTTCCAAAACAAACAGGTTTACTCGTTAATATATATTCACTGACGGGCATATTATGTGCTCAGCGTAATAAGACAGGAAATAAAATAGGTCTCAATTAGTGCAGTGAGATTGCAGTCAGATGCAGTGAGAGTTGGCTTTTCAATTATGATTTAATGAAGTTCATAGTTTTCAAATCCCATCGTCACTGAGAATTTCAACAAACAGGATTCTGTTAAGAAGATCAATGCCGATACCAAGCCCTATTTTGTCCCCTTTTTCTCTCATCTCTGTTTATAAAGCATGTTAATAAAGCGTGAAGTATGAACATCTACCTATCTATCTTTGTAAAAAATAATAATAATTATAATTAATTAATATGTTGATTAAAATAAAGGAGCCACAAGATCAAGAGGGTATGTAGTGAGCACAGAAGATTGACTCCTCAGATCAAGATTCAGCAATACCTACTCATGGAAGTGAAGGTGCATTTATTTAAGAAAAACAATGCACATGTATTTTGGATAAGGAGAACAGTTGGATTCAAAAAGGCATTAAGAAGGAGGTTTCTGTAAGGAGGCAAAACTATCCCTGGACAGAAGACACCAGTTTTCTAATCCTAAATCCATCCTTCTCCTGGGGCCCGTTTCACAAAGGAGCTTTAGTGAAAACTCTGAGTCTGTTAACCCTGAAATGAGGGAAACTCTTGGTTTTCTGTTTCAGAAAGGAAGGTTACTCAAACATGAAAGAGGAGTTTCTCTCTGTCTTCTCCTTCTTTCAGCGCAGAAACCTTGTTTCATTCCTCATTTATTCATTTAGTCCATATATCACTCATTTTACATTTTAGCCGAGTTTTACTGACTGCTTGACAAAAAATCTCAGTTGGTTTAAACAGTCTGTCTGTCAAACTATATAAATGTACTTGTGTGTTGAACATGTTGTGTCCTTTTGTTGATTTTATTGATGAAGAAGCAGCGTTACTGTGCAGGGATTAACACACAGACAACATCAGGAGATGATTTTGAGACTGGATGTTTTATTATTTCCAGATGACGACCTACTGCGGTTCCATTTTTTGTTTTTGTTTTTTGTCCTCTCAGCACCAGCATCACTCAAATTAATCAGGCCTAAATAATTAACTAAACGGGATAAAGGTGAGAGGACATGCGTGAGGGGAGAAAAAACTATTATGTCAGGGATAAAGCTGCACAATGAAACAGCCACTGATTGATTTATTGATTTATTTTTGTAATGAATAAATTTGATTAAAGTGAGTTACTACCATGAGCCTTACCAAACTCTGTTCTTACATTTCATTTGAACTGCCCCCAAGTCTGTTTTTCGCCCGTGGGACATCCTGAATGAAAATGAATTTTAGGTTCAATACAAATCCACCAGTTCTCGCCTGTAATATTTGCCTAATGTGAGTAAAAATCAAATAAATAGACTACATTCAAACTTGCAAACTTTACTTGTTAAGAAATTTTCGCCGACTCCAATTCTCTCTGCTTTGAGCTGCAGCAGTGTCACTTTTTCCCTTAAAAATATGTTCATACTCACCGTGCGTGTGCATGAGTACCTGACCCTAACCCTAGAAAAGTAGGTGGACCTCTTTTTGTCAGCTGTTGCCGTGGTAAATCACAGTACAGGGGCTCCATTAATGTTGGCTTTCTATAGTCGTGGTTCAAGCACTTAACTCAGAGTGAAGTTACTCAGAGTTAACTGAACTGAATCAGTTTTTCTGGAACCAGAACCTCAGAGTTCAAGGTTAGACTCAGAGCTTGTTGAACCTCCTTTGTGAAACGGGCCCCTGTCCTGTGAGATCGGTGGCTGACATCACTGCGTCTGCTTGTGCAGTGACTCCGTTACATCCCATAAATCTCTTCTTTCAAGACAAACTTTCTAGAGTTCGATAATCGGTCCAAAGTTAAACTGGATCTGTAAAAATACTGTGGAAAGCTCACGCCTACAATACGCCAGAAGCTCTGTCAGTGCATGACTGTGGTTTGAGACTGTAAAAGTTCCCTGGGCTAAAATTCATTCAAGGTCGAGGTGTAGTGGACTTTTCAGTCATTCATGTTTTATTTGATTTAGGGAGTCAGAGTAACCTCACTTTGATTACCAGAGGAGAAAAGGGACAGAAAAAGTACTGAGAGTGTCGAACCACAAACACAGACTACCAAGACACAGCTTTTGATTTACGAGTATATTGGGTATAAACAATGGGCTCTAAGTGATTCATGAGAAAGGATAACTGTACTTGTGTCCTCAAAAGCTATTTAGAAACATTCCTTACATAACTGCCAGCCCTCAATGATACACTGGCTCTTCCATGTCGCATTTTCAGACAGAGAAATAAAATAACACTAAAAAATGCTTTATCCTTTTCCACTTGCCTTTTTATCCACATCTTTCTTTTATGTAGTGCATGAACCTGTTATTGACTTTACATGATTATATGTATTTGTTTTCTACTCCAGACCTATTTATCCACTGTGCCGCAATATCTTTGCCAAGTATATACTGTAAATACTGTATAGTATATACAGCACTGTATATACTTTGCTGTTGCACTTGGTGACCTTATCCTCCATTAACAATACAAGTTTATTTTGACTCAGTCCCACCACGCTGCTAGGAGAGATACTCACCAGAGCTCCAAAGTGTGTCAATCCAAAATTTAACAAAAAACAAATGCACTGTTTACTGACTTGTGTTTAAAAGTACATTGTCCCGCTATCAAGTAGAGGTAGTAATTGCCAGAGGCCCCACGATACGATATTTTCACGATACCTAAGTCACGATTCGATATTATCATAATATTGCAATATGTTGGGTTTTGCGAAATAATGCATAGCAATTTTCTCCCTTTTTTGAACCGCAAATCATTTTCCCAAAGTAAAACTCTGTCAGCATCATCTGCTTCCTTCAATATGATACATTTTTCAGTCCATTTATTTCCCTTTAACAATTTTTTATTTCGTTTTTTATGACCTCACCAGTGAGCACTTAGCACCTTCTACTGGACTGAGCAGTCAACTGATTTTCATTTTTCCAATAAACAAAAAAGTAAGTATTTGCAACATTTATTAAGAATTTATTTAATAAAATATCAATACTTGGTATCTATGAATCGATATAATATTGTCATGCAAAATATTGCAATATTAAAATGCATCAATTTTTCCCCACCCCTACCATTAAGTCGAAGTTGTGAAGGTCTGTGCTGAGGTAACTTAATCACACAGTCCCCTAAAACAAACAATTGGTTGTGCCACTCTTCACAGGTGCGCAGCTGAACAGTGTTGAAAAAACAACTATTGTGTGAATACTATGGAGCTCCTGCAACACGACAGACACGTTAAGTTTTCCGCGACTGATACCGTGCAGAAATGATGATTACATCAGCCGCAGTTAATAATAGAAAATGGCACGTCCCCCTTTCCTCCTGATGATGATTTTACGAACACAGACACAACATGAAGTTTTCCAACCTGTCGAGGACCTCCACAACTGATACAGTGCAACAAAAATGGTTATTTTGGTCGAAGTTGATGACAGGAAGTTGCCAGTCTCCCCCTGGGTGAGTGATTGATAAACAAAATATGATTTTTCAGTGAACTATCACTTTGAGCAAACTGCTTGCGCCCAGGCCACCTAAATGCAACTTTTAAAATCATACCGCTATGTGTTGTACAAACGACATTTTGCATAAGGCCGGTCAGAAGCAATGGGGGATGTAAGACTTGCATGGCATCTTATGTTAAACATGAGCGAAAGTTGTGTAGAAACTTTTATTTCTACTTGCAGTGCTCAAACAAAACAAAAATATTTTCTCTCAGTAACTGTGAAACAAAGTCCTGAGCCTCAACTTGTGTTTGCGGTGGAGTGATTAATATAATGTTCTTCACTTTTTCACAATTTACTAATATACATTTTCTCAGTTTGAACAATTTATTCTTTTTAAGTTAACTGAACAAAACTTACACACACAAACTGTATTTCTGAGTCAAAGTACAGGTGAACCCACATTGGCTGTGCTAGTTACAAAAACAGTGTAGTTACAGAGAACATGCACAGCAACGCAGCACAAAAACAAGGACACTGAGAGTTGTGGGAATAACAAGGTTATGTAACATGCAGTAAAAAAGGTGCAGGCTTGAGAAGCAGGGAGAGGGGGAGGGCGGTCCGCAGCCCGGAGGAAAAAAACAAGGTAATAACACTTACCAGAGAGGGACTAAAGGTTGTTAAAGTCAGAATTAGGGTCAGAGGTGGCGAACTGCTGTATTGAGGCTACTGCGTACAAACAGTCCCCATGGTCATCATTCACACTGTGACCTCTCAGAACTGGCAGCTAAAAGGGAGCAATTGTTTTGTGCAAGTAGCAACTACAAGTATTTCTGCAACATCACCCTTTTCAAACCAAAGAGGCTCTTGAGGGCATTATGTAGCCGAACACTGTAAATATGAAAATTAATGATTTGAAGATCCAGAAAGAAAATGTAAGAAGAAAATTCATAACAAAATCTACCAATTTTAGACATATTCTCTAAAAAAACGTAAAGTGAAAAAGTAAAAATGTGGAGGAAAGACCCTAAAGAATATTTGCACATTTTATCTATCCTCTTTAAATTAATTCATAACCTAAAGATTTTGAACCCAGCACGAGACAGTGCTGTGTTTAAATGTAAGTACGTGGCACTAGTCACTGACATACAGTTGTCTCACATTTAAATATTTGGGTCAAAAAGTAGTGAGGACATTCCTTACAAATGTCATAATGCCTGTGAAGCAAGATGATCATTTTATTTTTATGTAGCAAATAAATTGGGCAAAGGGTGAAGCTTAACCTCTGACTCACTCAGGAGGATATATTAAAAGCAGTTCAGAAAGAATCTTTTTACGGTAAAGTCAATGATTCATGCTGTCTGTGAAACTATAAGGTAAAATATTCATTCATTCTAACCTTATTTCGAGGGCAGTAACTTATCTCCTTATCCTAGTTAAACAGCACTCAAGGAGCACAACACCTGCAAAGAGTTTTCAAAAAGAGAAAATTGTTAAGTATTTTTATACTTTACTTAAGTTTGCATCTGGATCTGGATCTGCATCAACATTAAAGATGGTTGTTAATGTGTGAAAAAGTCTTAAAGAGACTTTTCAGGCTGAACTGAGTTTACAGATAAAAATAATGTCATAACATTTCATAGCCGTGCACTGTAAAGAATCCCTCACCCGACTTTTGTACTTCCTGTTAAAGATACTGAGCTGCCTGTAAATGGCATAGCATGAGGAAAGACAAATTAATGGCAGCAAATCTAACAAGATTATAATTAGAAAGGAGACTTTTTTGTTGTTTTGTTGTTGTTTTTTTACCTCTTGTTAAAATACACAACCACCAATCATGACTGGTTTTAATTTATAGAGAATACTTGATACGTAAAAGCCTGTCAGAAACGTCCACAGCAGTGAATTATCAGACCCTGAATGATCAGACTCATGGCTGTTTTGTATTAATCGTGTTGATGTAGCACCACTGTGGGTGAAATGACTCCACATGTTTGCAGGATTACTACAACCAGACATTTGGATAGCGCAGAGGTTTTTCAAAGTCTGAAACATTAGCTAAATGAGGCGGTCCGGTCTATGGGGCATTTCCTGTTTCTGTCACCAACCGCTCCTCACATCACAATGCACAGTTTCTGTCGCCTGGCAACTATGACATGGCAGTTAACTTAAATGCAGGTTAAGATTAATCTATTTTTGTTTGTTACTTTCACACTTGGGTTTTGAAAAGTGTTCCTCTAACTTCAGCTGCTTTGTACATGATGTACGCTTGACAAAAAAAAAAAACAAACAAACAAAAAAAGGGTCTTCAGCAGCGGAGGCCACAGATGTGAGCCTTTACAGTTTCATTTTTAAGTTATTGTGCAGTCAAAGCAGACCAATGCGTAAGCAGAAGGAACCGTAGAATATACTTTCAAAGCCTTTATCAAGACTTTTTAAGTATGTTCTTCTCTTCCACTGTTCTGTCCTGCACTTCTTCAGTACCAGGAACCTTCTGCATTTGAATCCTCTTCGCTTAAATTATTTGGAGGATCACTGTGATGCCTTATTCCTGGGAACCTCCTGCAGTGTTTTGTGGCCTAAAAAGCTTCACTGGACCCTTAACCAGCATGTAAGAGTGAGTAGATAATGACTGAATTTTCCCTTTTGGGTGAACTATCCCTTTAAGACAGTCCTGTCAAACTACAGCTTTTGTTTTTGTTGTTTTGATCGAGGGACCCCTAGTGGCGGGAAATCGCATTATTTAATTAAAACTATCTGTGATTCTGACACCTCGAAGTCTCAGTCCAGGCCTCTACGTTTTTGCAAGAATGATGACAACATTCTCAAACAACTTTATTACCCAAAGCTGAGCACAACCTCCTCCGACAAAGGTTAGGTGTGCAGTATGTTACCATGGCGATCCAGCCAGGTTAAAAGGGAGCCAACTCTGTCATATTAAACACTCTGGCTTTAGGCTTAGCGTAGTTTATGAACTCATTAATATTGCTTCATAGTGCACTGCTGGTTGCCGTGTTTATTGTGTGTATTTTTCTTCTCTTACCTTATTTCCTTTCAGCTTGCTATTATATAATGTTGCATAAAGTCAAAACAGTAATTAGAAATATATTCATCCTGCAAGCTAAAAGGCTAAAAAATAGCATGTAGGACTGGAAGCACAACATAGACGTGATGAAATTATCATTGCTCACTTTGTTACAACATTCCTTCCTTCATGAGAGCCAGCAAGACTTTAGTGTGCATCATTTTTCACTACTTGTATAGTGCAAAGCTCTTGTTTCTTGGATTTTTACGTACTCCATCTTTAAATGTTCTTGCAGATTCATCAATCACTGAGAAGGAGGGAGCTCTTTTTTCTTAAAGTTCACCCCAGGACTTTGGCCATCATGGTTATGTCTGTGTTTTTCTCTCTTGGGCCCAGCCTGAGTGGAAAGCGAGTACGATGATGGTTCCTCAGTCAAACTTAGCTTTAATGGGACACAAATTGCATGGACAGCTGGAATGCCGCATACGGCTCAAATGTGTTGGTTTAAAGCCTCATAACTGTTGCTGGGGAATGTGAGTGTGATTTATGAGAGTGATTTCAATTGTGTTTATTTCTTCTGTACTTACGGTCAGTGTGTGTGTGTTTGTGTGCGTGTACAAAAGATCATTTGTAGGGTCACGATCTGGTCCAGATATTAATACATGACATTCTGCATGTTTCAGTGGACATTTAATCGAGAGGAAACAGCCATACAAGTTATTAAATTCAGCTTGGCTCCCCTGACGTGAGATTGTAAAGGAAGAATTTGTTATTTTCCTCAGAGGGACGATTTTGCTCAACTTGTTATTTGTAGCAGGGAATTAAATCTGGGCCTGTGAGGATTTCCATCTCCCATTAGACATTAGAGAGACACATGTTGTGGTTTCAAGGCTATAAAATAGAGACAGAGAGAGAAAATATGACAAGCTTCCCATATGTTCTGTGCATGTCTCCCTTTTTTATTATTGTGCTGATTTCCTGGAAATGAAGCCATTTTAATGGAATGGTTTTTTAAGAATATTCTGTGCGGCATGTTTGTGTGCATGTGCATGCGTGTGTGTGTGTGTGAGAAGCTGTGGGCATTTTGAGAGTAAACATGAACATTTTCTTCGCTGTCCTACATAGCTCTAAGGAAACAAGAGGCAGTTTCTGTGTTCACATCTTATGTTGACAAATGGGCCCTGAAATTAGTCTGATATAAATAAATGCATATTTCTGGAGTCTCACCCTGTGTATGCCTTGGATGCTGTATGCCGTGTGAACAGTTTATTTCCTGCACAATTCATAGCCATTAAAATAGGTGAAGGATGTACTTGGCGAGATTATTATAGCAATACAGTTTATCCACACCCACAGAGGGCCTATTTCACGTTTCGGCCCAAAAGTAAAATTCTATTGTCTAGCTGCAGTCACCTTGACATCAGGGACCAATTAAATGAGTAAAAAAGGACTTAGGGACAATGATGTGGCTGGATAGCTAGCTTGTCTTGTGGTTAAAATTATTTTTACTGTTTGTCAACCATGTGCAATGCTACGCCTGGTTCACAAATACTGCGTGAGCAGCGTGTGTGCGTGGCCAAACCGAACGGCTGCATCTTGCGTGCATGTGTCTGTTCACACAGTGCGTCTCTGCAGCCTGCAGCTCCAGCGCGGCACCACAGCCCTACTGTGTTTTTACACAACTTTCCCTTTGATAA
>JAQLOL010013869.1:0-14457 GCA_029783665.1 Naso thynnoides
ATTACTGCCAAACAACTGGCTGATAACTTATTTCTCAGTCACATATAAACACATTACCTCATCACCATCCATCCTGCTGTCTCCCTTTCACTCACTTCCAAAACAAACACACGTGTTGCTGCTGTTATGTCAAGTTCTGCCTGCCTGACACGCACCAGCAAAGATCTTTATGCTGGTAAGAACGTGTGTCAATACCACTTTTGTCCAGAGGGGGCACTAGAATTAACAAAAACTGAAAGGTCTTCTTAGTCACTTTAATATATTCATAAGTAACTGTAATTTCACTACACCTTCTTTCTCAGTAACTGTAATTGATTACACTTACATTTATTTTGTAATTAAATTACATAATTTCGTTACATGTAACAAGTTACTCCCCAGTACTGCTCATATGGTTCTCTTCTTGCAGTAGATAAAGGAGCTGTATACAAAATTCAGCCCCATTAGAGTTCAGGAAAAACATATTTTTCTCTGTAAGAGAAAAATTTTTCTCTGCGAAAAAGTGGCTCTGTTATCGTCACCAGCTGTTCGATAGTCACGTGAATGCTGTCATATTGTGTTGCGATTGACATGGTGGATAAAGACAGTAAACACGTTTTTTGCTGTGTTGTTTTGTGCTGTTCGAGGCCCAGGTTGACACTGCACACATGGGTAGGAAGACTCCTACTAAAAGCTCCTGTTCCTCACTCAGTGTAGTAATCACAAAAAACTGTCCTTACTGCATCATCAAGGTCGTTTTCCGTCCCACTGGATTAGTCCTATTATTTAATATTGCATAGTTTTTAATAATGAGGGGTGTTTGGTCTGCCAGAGCCTGAAAGCCCTCTCAGAACAAACATGGTGCATCCACTGAGCAAAGTTTCTGAGAACAGGGGGTGGTGGGTGGAGTGCCGTTGGACACGCAGGTTTGTTTTGGTGTTAGAGAAGAACTTGAAAAAGCGACTGACCTAATGTGCCATTATTGTAAGAAGTGGAGGCTGTCTGCAAACAGCAGCAACACTAAAGTGATGGTGTTTGGCCATCATAAAGCTGATGTTTAAAAAATACCATAGGTTAGAAACCGTACAAAGTTTCAAATGTTTGGGTGTCCTCTTAAATTATAATGGAAGGAAGTCTGTAAACAGGCTATCAGAGCCATGTTCGCTCTGTTATGTAAACGTACAAAATGTGATCTACCTAATAGATGTTAGGTTAGAGCTTTTCATAGACTGGTAACACCTGTTCTGCTGTATGCATGCGAGGGATGGGGGTTTGAGAAGGTAGATATCCTGAAGAGGTTACACCTGAAGTTCCTTAAGTACACACTGAAGGTAAAAACATCCACCTGTCATCACAGGATTTATGGGGAATTGGGCAGATACCCTTTATGAACAGGAATCAAGATGACCATCATTGGTTACTGGGGAGGTTTGTGGAAGGGAAAAAACAAAATTTAGCAGGGAAATGTATGATTGTCTATTTCATTTGTATATCACAGGAACATATGTATGACATTTGTCCGGCAAAGATTACATGAATGTGGTTTTTCATATATTTGGTTGGAGCACAGGTGTGATAATGTTAAATGGCCAAAAGTAGCGGTTGAGCAGAGGTTAAAAAATCAAATTTTACAGAAGTGGCATTGTGAACTCCGGAGTACGTCATCATGTGACTTGTATTGTCAACTGAAAGACAAGTTTAAGTTTGAAAAGTATTGACTTTGTGGAAACAGGAAGTATTCCCAGGCTGTCTGTAATTTCTGAGTCTCTACTGACAGAATACCTAAAATAACAGGAAGCTGTAAAGGTCTGCGGAGGAATAAAAGATATTTTACTTTATAGAATGAAAACTACCTGGGGGATAAATTTCATGTTTTGTTTGAATGTAAAAATACAAGTACTGCTGACGAGAGGAGGAAATATTTGCTAAAATACTTGTGAAATCGGCCACCTATATTTAAACTTATACTGCTATTGAAGGCAGATCGACCAAAGATAATATGTAAAGGTGCATTTTTGCATAATGTTTAGCCCCTCTTTAAATAGCTTCTGTTGTGAATCCACCCTGGTTGTTTACCATTGTACCGTGTTGTTTTTGTTTCGTTTGTACTCCATGGAGGAGAATAAGTACGTCTGAAATCAGAAAAGAAAAACAACAGTTTGACTTTTTGAGGAATTTATTTGAGAATGATTGTTTGCTTTCTTGCCTACGATGAGACGATCTCTTGTATCTTTCTGTTACTGTACTTTTTTTCTGTATTTTGTCTAGTCTGATGTTCAGCACCGTATCCTCCACAGCGTTCCGTCAGTCGACAGCTCTTTTATGAAAGTTTGCTCTCTGCATTGCACTCGTCATCCTTCAAAGTGACAAAATACCAGGAGTAGTTTACTGTCATTTTACAGCACAGCGCTGCACCATGGGATGTCAGACGTACGGCATGCACAAACTCCTGTTATCAGGGGGTCTTTGAAGAGGAATGTGCTTTCTAATCAGACGCTTGTGTCTTAATTTTGGTCTGAATATTTGCAGATTTTCTTATTTTTATTTAAATAGGATCGTAGAGTTTTATGTGAAATCATTTTCACGTATGACAGGAGCTGCAGGTTAGCCGTCTGTCTGTTGTCGTCTGTCCTATTTGCTCCCATATTGTTCTGATTTACTGTCACTCACTGTGATCCACAAATTCTGTTTACTAACGTACTTCAGAGCACCTGTAGTCACAGGTACTTTTTCCTTACAAAGCATTGTTTCGATTCAGTCATTTTGTATAATGCTGCTTCACCATTGGTTGCTTTTTTATCTTGATCAAGGAGACGAATCCTGTTTTTCTTGGCCGTCTCTCTGAGTTTTTATTTTGCGTAAGAGAGCCAGATAAATGATCCTGATGTGATGGAAGCGAGCGGAGTGTGACAGCTCTCTGGACGAGGTCGTGTGCAGGAAACGCGGATGCTTCATCAGTGTCTCCTTGAGCTGGGCTGGCTTTGAGCCTGCAGCCGTCACATGTCCACAGATTGGACTGTAATTTTCCATTTCAACATGAACAGGCTCGTATTTGATAAAAGGGTGTTTCTCCTCATTATGAGAGTGGAATTAGGGCTGGCCTGAGCACACCTGGCCAGCTGTGCAGTCTGTGCATTCAGATTGTATGTGCTCAGTCCAGATTAACTCTGGCTGACCTCTGTCTGTTGACTGGCAGTTGGGATGAATGTCATGAACCCCTCAGCTGTGTGACCACCTGGTGGTCTGTTCCATAAATACACCAGAGCCCTGCTGTTTGCGAGCACTGTTACTTTAATGTTTTCTGCATCACTCCTCCAGTCAGGCACAGTTTGCACTTCACTCATTCTGTCACCAGATCAGCAGCTCTGTGCTTTGCTCCCTACATTTTATTTGTGTTTTACATGTTGTTATATTGTGTTCACATGACGCTCTCGCTAACACCCCATCGACACAAGTGGATATTTTTAAAAACAGTTTCTTCTCTATGTTTTAGAATTTTTAGGTCGCTAAAAATGGAGGTTTTTGAAAACTCGGTTTTGTGTGTATTTGTGCGGACAGCTCAGGCACGGTGCCAGGATTTTTTCAATATCGATGCTAGGGAGGGGCTTGACCGATCATGGGGGTGCTAAGAAAATAGTTTCATAAATTCAAAATTACATTATAAGGAGTTTTCATGTTTTTATTTATTTTTTGAAATGGCATACAAAGCAAAACAAACAAACAAAAGCAATTAACCTAAGTGTAAATCTGGCAGCCAGTATCAGCAAACCGTCAAGCAATAGTCTGCGCACAGATTTTCACAAAAGACATTTTTTAAAGACTGTCGGATGCTGTGTCATCGCGCACTCTTTGAGCCCTTTTGGAGCCACAACAACATTACTGTCTGTTTTTTATTCTTTCGCTTTTTCCCGTTTATCCAACTTAGTTGTGATTCGTGAGTGTTAATGTGACGTTCCTCTTGGCGAGAACAAACAGGAGAGTGAGAAAAGAGAGAGGCAAGCGTTATGTAGTGTACCCTAATGTAATTTAAGAATTACTATGAATCGCCAGGAGACGCTCTGATACGAGGAGGTCAGGGAAGGGAACTGAGAGCTTGTGAGAGGTTCTGGTGCGTCATAAAAAGTCCCAGTGCACCAGGGGGTGAAACCTGGGTGAGGGGATACAGCACGCCGGTTTGTAGCGGCCCGCTTCAAGATCTGCAGGATTCTTGTTTTCTACTCGCACTTTGGTCAGAAAGTGATCCAGACAGCATGCAGGCAACGGGCCAAGCCAATATGTGTGACAACAAATGGTGAAATTCAAGCGCTCCTTGGAAATCCAGAATTTGAATTTGACTGGGAAGTTGTTCCACCGCTGGTGTTTACGAGCTTTTAAGACTTAATGTGGAAACAACAAGGTGTGATGCGAAAAAAAGACTTGTTGCAGACTTTTTATTTTTACATTTAAAACATGTAAACAACACATAAAAAGCTGTTTATTGCTTTACAGTCATGAATTGTTTTCCCCCTGTTTATTCTGAGAAACACCTGAAGGGGCTGAACGGGGCCTGCCCAGACGTGTGGCATGGCTATAGCGCCCCCTAGCCCCGGTGTAGCGCTGTGCCAGGGACAGCTAAAAAGGAAGTTTTGGGGAACGCTGACGTCAAACATCAACTTCCACATGGCGGTTGTTGTTTGTATGTATTTAAATGTTCCACTTGCTTTGGCATGATGTTCTCCTCACACTTGTTGACTTTCTATTCTAGTGTAACAGGAAACAGTAACTCTACCTCGTCGTCCATCCAAACTTATGAATCTCTTCTTTTTGGATTTTGCCTTTCTTGTCCTATTTACAGTTTCCTCTTGCTCAAGAAGACGCTCAGTATGCATGCACACAAAGCTCATCTATGAAGTTTGACGTGACAGACTGACACATTGTGAAAGGCCAGTAGGCCTCGCAGCGCTCAGGCGGTGGGCCTGGCATGCTTATGCGAGCGTTTTCAACTGTTCCTGCATTGTCTTGGGGACAGAAAAATACTCAGAAACACGTCTCATGTGGACAGGATTTCTGTGCAAGCAGAGAGAAAAAAATATCTGTTTTTAAAATGATCTGTATACGTGTGGACGTAGCCTAAATCTCCATGGCTGTTCGTAAGAACGCTTCAGACCTGGACTTTTAAGGTCAGCGGGCTATTCTGTGTTAATTATTGACGTAAGGAAGGGCTGTAAAACTTTGAAGCTTTGTTTCCAACCTTGACATCTGATTTTAAATCATAATTTGATTGCACAGGCTAACTGTATCGCAGGATTTTGATTGTGTGTGGGTTGACAAGGCCAAGAGGAGGGATGGATGCCAGCTGATGATTTCATCCACAACAGAGTCGGGTAGAGCGGACCTTCTGAAATAAACACCTGGTGTCACGCCATTCTGCCCAGATCTGGAGCTGTTTACAGACCTGAGGAGATCTGAGAGGTTGTTGTTTGGACTTTTGGGAGAAATCTAAACAAATGCTTCAACCTGCAGCTGATTCAGTGTTCAGACTTGTTTAAGTAGGTGAAAATTCCTTCATTGTGACAACAGACATGTGAAACTTAGTCAGGAAACGTCAACAGAAGCTTTGAATGTTAAAGAAAGTGATAAAACAATCGATACAGCCCCCAAAAAGTCCGAGCAAAGCTACGATCCACGTAAGCTCTGCAGTGAAGTGCTTTCCAACACAATTTGGCTAAAGCTGCTAAATTCCTTTAACATGTTGCTGGACTTTTTTACATGGTCGGTCTGAGGTCACAGATGTGTTATTTGTTATTTTCTTGGAAGTTGTGCTCCATTGCTGTTTCTTACTTTTCAAATTGTTTATTCTCGATCAAAATTAATTGATGCTCTGACGCAAGTCTATGTCACAGGACACCATAACAATAAAATTCCATAACAACAAAAGGGATAAAGGTTGTGAGTCTTGCAGGCATGTCAGTGAACTGGTTTGTCTGCTGGAACCAGTGCCACAGTAATGGCTGATCTAAGACATTCATGGTTCCCGTCTGTACACGATCCAGATCTCTGTCTGTGGATGACCAGTTTCAATATGAACAATATTCAAAGAGTCTGGAATAATGAGGTTGCAAGTTTCAAACTTTGAAAATCCCAAACAACAGCTGTTTTCTCCAGAATGAATCAGTCCTTCTGAACTTTGAATTCCTTTTAGGAAATTGTCTCCCTTTCATTGTGTCAGCAGCTGATGAAAGGTTCCACTTGGGATTTTATCTTTCATGTCGATTTTTTCTTTTTAAATATTAACATAAGCGTGTCGTTCATATTTAAGTATACTTGAACAGCATTATAGTGTTAATTTTGAAGTTCTGATTTCTCTGAGCAGTAAAAAAGGGTGTTCTTTAATTTCAGTGTCATTCTGTGCCTCAAAAAAGTATCGACTCTGGCAGCGTTTAGGCACTGGAACCATTTTAAAAGCAATGGTTTGGCACCAGTATCAAAAAAAACCAAAAAACAACGCTACTGTGTGCAGGTAGAGGTGCTGACGTTGTCTGTCTGCATGTCAGGCAAGTAGTGTCCAGGTTTCTTTTAGAGCATTCTTCGGTGAAAACAGCTTCCTGCTGCTGTGAAAACTTCCTTAACTTTGACTGGAAATGCTTGGATTGACAGAAAGTTGTTTGTGGCGTTTTCATTATGCAACCACTTTGACTTAAAACACAGCAGTGATTGAGTCACTGTTAACATGTGCTTTGAAACCTCTAATTTTGAGTATTTGTAACTCTAGTGACAATGTCAAAGAAAACACTGAGGTCTGCTGCAACCCCACCTGCACTTTATCCGTCTCAGGAAGTCCAAACTCATAACAGAGGGGGGAGTTAAAAGCGTCTTGAGCCTCATAAACGTGGTATGGCCAGGTTCTCTCATGAGAAGTCTTCTTGGCTCTGTGCGTCAGTGTGTGAAGCATGGATAAGTCATGTGACGCCCTCTGCAGGAACACCAGAACAGAGCGGAGCCACTGCTCAGGACGGCAAAACGCAGAAAAGATGCTCATGCTAAAACAAATACACATAAATAAATAAAAAAACCTAAACGGTACCCAGTTAGCTCAGTTAGCTCTGACTGACGTTACATACCTAAAATAAATTTATCTCTGCTGCTCTAAAGCAGTACACAGGAAGTTACGGTGCACTGCTACTGTCAACTACTATTTTTAAGAGTGACGAAGAAGAACAGAGATTTGATGGAGCGAGCGAAATGTCTGCATTCTGCCATATTTTCCACTGGAAAGTCCGACCAGCCACCTGGTTCTGTTGCTCTGCTGTTTTATAATAATTTATTTAAATTTTTTTGTTTGACGACACTATGATTATACGTTAGGTTTTGAAGAAATTGTTACTTTTATGTGCTGGTATCGGATCAGTTTTTGGTATCAGCTGTGACCTAAGTTTGGCTATCGGAGTTGGTATCAGGAAGGAAAAAATGTTATCGGAAGTCTCTACTTTTATGTTAACAATAAAAATTATCAGATGCAAACTGAATTTCGTCTCTGGGATTAATAAAGTCAACTGAATTTTTCCTTTTTGGGGTTAAATCGCAAGCTGCAGACTTGTCTTTACAAGTGCACTTTGTTGTTTCCGGGGAGGGGAAGTTGTTTACATTTGCAGCGAAACTTGTTGAAACTATCAACATAAATCATCATAAAACACAACGCTACAAAGAGAAAATCGATTTTCACTTAAGGAAATATTCCTAAACCACAAATTCGCACTAATGGATCAAATTAATTTATCACCCAGCCCTACGTACAAATGACCCAATGGGCCTTTGCTTTCAGGAGGGCGGGAGGTTGTGTGAGGGGGCGGTCGCCCCTCCACATGGGTGGTGGGGGGAAACACACACCCTGTCTGGTCTAACAGTGGCCGTCACGCTCTTCCTCTGTTTGCCGTCTCTCTCTCTCCTTTCAGCCGTCCTCCATCTAATCCTCGTATGTGGGTCAGGCCAGAGAATTCTGAATCCACGCTACAGATATCCGATTCATTACTTCGCTCATTTCCTGCAAACAAGGTGAATCTGAGTGTTTGTAGACCAACTAATTGCCGGGAAAACTCCCTCATCTACTAAACATCTAGTGTAACTTAAAAAAAATAAATAAAAAATTGTCAGTGAAAACAGGGATTACCTGCTGTTATGTTGCACGGCTGAAATTTGATGTCCCGTTTGAAAATGCTTTGACTCTTAATCTTGAGCCGTATTTCAGTTTTACTTCTGAACATCTGTCGTTATCGGTTGTGTAAACACTGGGTCTTGTCTTGACCTCGATCTGGCACCTCCCTCTCGTCTTCCTCCACTTCCTCTTACCAGCTGATAACACGGCAGGTCATCAGCCGCACTTAGCGACAATACAAAGTCTGAGGCCTGCAGTAAGAGGCCTGTAGGACTTTTTGCTGCACAAATCAGGTTTTGTCAGACGCAGCTGCAGCTCTGGGCGTGCAGGCACCGCTGCTGTTTGTATTGCAGATATCAGTTAGACAGATGACAGTTAAAAGCATTAATGATGCATCACAATATGCACGGGCTGCTTTGTCTGCACACGGTTTGTTCATTTCATTTCAAAGAGATTTGTTTTACGGAATAAGAATGACTCTGCAGGGGTAAACACTGGTTGCACAATAGATGGCTCAACCACACACACACACACACACACACACACACACACACACACTTTGAAGAAGAAGCTGTTAAAGTGGCAGTCTTCCAAAAGTGAGGTCAGACCTCAATCACACTGTGTTTTAACTGATGGTCACGTCATCAGGCAAAGGAAAAAAGACTGTCAGCTCAAATATAAAATCAGTTTCAGGACAGTGGTTGTGCTTTTGTTTTGTTTTTCTTTGGATTGATGTTTTTCCACCACATTGTTCATTGATACAGTAACAGTAATACTGTACACACATGTCATACAGAAACACTGAAGAATCTCACTTTAGATTCTGGGGTGAGGAAGTAAAATCCATATCGTCATCATCATCATTATCAGCAGCAGAAGCATTGCATGAAGCACACACGTCGAGCTTTCTCCTCATGTTTCATCATGTTATTGGTGTTTTCAGTGTAGAAGGCGACTTTGACATAAAACAGTGTTAAAAAGTCAGAATGATCTACTCAAGACCATCATGCTCAGCTGCATCTCTGTGGTCTCGTCACCTTCTGCCACCTTCACAGGCGGTGCGATGTAGTGGAAAGATGAGCAGAGATGGTGACGTCGCTTTATGAGTGTCTGTTACCCAGAGGTCACAAGTTAACTTCCATATTCAAAGTACTGAAGGTGTGAATGAAAGTTAATGGTAATGAAGTAAAAAAAAGTGTAATTGCATCATACTTTGTTACACATTTACAGTACTTGTAATTTATGAGAACTGCATCCACAGTAAAACACACACTCAGCTTTTGCTTTTGGACGCAGATCGTCAGTGGGACCGTTTTTGTTGTCTGCAAATTGGACTGTGTTGAATAAAGGCGCCGAAAATTAGGGTTGCACCATAAAGAATTTTCAGGATGGTCGTAATTACCTGCTGCTCATAGATGATATCAACAAGATAACAGATAATTTGACTTTTTTTGTATTTTAGAAAAACATCACCTGTAAAAGTCAACATGCAGTGAGCAAAGATCAATGATTTAATATAACGAAGCTCTGACTGAACCAAGTGTAACTGACATCACCACATTTTCCCTCCTCGTAACCTTACAGAGGATTTGTGGGTTTTTTTCTTCCTCTGAAACTGTTAAAAATACACCAGGGATAAAAGTTTGGTTTCTTTTATATAACCATAACAAATACGCAATAAAAAATAAATAAATCAAGACTAAGACGGAATTAAAAATAGTGGCCAAAATTAACACTTGGATGATGAAAAAGCCTGTTAACATTTAATTTGTGTTTTAGTTTATGTCCTGTTTTTGAATAAAGGCTTGGAAATTTAAAACAGATTTTTTTTTATGGTTCATCGATAAAAATCTGAAAAATAATCAACAGATTAATCGATTATTAAAACAAACTGACTCCCTCTGTGTTTAAAGGCGGATTGCAAACCAACTTTAAAATATCAGATCGCTACTTACTGTCAGTGTAGATGCTGTGCGTTTTTAGTCGAGTAAAATAAAACTGGCTTCATATTATCGTCTCTATTTCCCACCATTAACGATAAAAAACACAATATAATTTTCCCTTTATTGGCTGATATTTCATTTGCACTGATCAATATTGTGCATCCCCACTGTAAATGATCTGTTGTGGCTGCTTTCATGTTGATGGAGGAATAATCTGTGTTGAGGTTTAAAGCTCGATGGAAAAGCACTAAGAGTCAAATGTGAAAGATGCAATTAATGTTTTCGGGCATTTGGTGCTGATGTTTGGAGCCTTAAATAAATTAGATCATAAAAATAGACGGTCTTTGTGTTGCTTGGCAAATGTTGTATCTGATATTTACAGAGTTTGCATCAGATGAGGATATTATACAGTGAAAGATATTAAATTGAATAGTGAGGAAAAATTAGCTCGAATTGTGGAAATGCGGCATTAATAAAAGAATTAAAGGTGGAGTCAGCAGCATTTGTTTGTTGCAGTTTGTAAACACAACTGTCAGATTTGGCCCCTCCCCCCCCGAGCTTCACGCCACCAGAAATATCAAAGCGTGTACTTACACCGCTTGTATCCACACATCAAGCTAAGTAGGAATATTACATTTGTTTTAATGGAGAAGTTGACAGTTTAGCAAGCTAGCACAAGCTAACCACCGGTGAAGGCGATTTAAAGTCCCGCTGTCGGCAGAAAATCTTTATGAGTCTTGTTCACGAGGCTGGCGTTTTTGAACTGTGAGACATTTCGACATGTCGGAAAAGCAGAGGTGGCAACAAAATGTTTTCAGCTTCCTGTTACCGTGTGTGCTGATCTTTGCCACACTTACCGAACAATAACAATAATATTAATGATGGTGAAACTTGAGCTTTTCTTACCAGTCAAATGTTTGTTGTGAAAAAATATGTGTGTGTGTGAAAATATCCAGTTGTCTAAATCCAGTTATTTTTACAACACGTTCTTGTGCTTCTTATTTTTGTTTGACTTTAGTGATAAAAAAATCAAAGTGCTAGAAGTGCATAAAATACAGCTGGGAGCAGTTCAAAGAAAGATTTATAGTTGTATGATGGTCATGTGATGTTTGCTGTTGATATGCATTTTAAATGTTTGACTTTTGAAACGTCTGTCATTTTAAAGCAGCAGTTTCTGAGCTGCGAGCGACTGATGATTGTTTAACCACGGGATGATGACGTCACTGATCATATCACTATTGAGTCTTTGTGGTTACACGTGAGTGATGACCGCACGTCTAAAAATGACTTAAGAAGAATTAAAGGAGCTGAAATGGTCGCACATTTTTGAAAACATCCAGTTGACTTTATTGATGAGAGTTAGATGAGCGAATTAATTCCACCGTCGTGTTTCTACACTAAACATGAAACGACAGCCGGCGTTAACGTCGCTTAATGTGAAGACTGGAAACAGCAGCCAGGACGGCACAAGCTCACAAATTAACACATTATATTTTGTTTGATGCATTTATTAAAGTAAAGAAGTATAAAAGATTATTTATCGGTTTGGCACATTGACAGGCAAATCTCAATTTCACTTTGGCTTGTATGGATTTAAAAAAAACCAAAAACAAAACATAATTGTTAATTCCTGGATTTCAGACCAGGCCAGCTGTTTCCTTATTCATAGTCTTTATGCCAAGCTAAGCTAACTGGCCACTGTCTGTATTTCTGCATTTACGCTAACGGGAGGATATGAGAGATCATAGAAGTCAAATCGTTGATTATCTTTTCTGATTTTAGATTTCAAATTTATTTATTTCCCTCCTGACCGCGTCGCTGTGGTATGGAGTACGACAAAACAAAAACAACATGGTACAACGGAAAGCAACCAAGGTGGATGCACAACATAAGTTATTTAAAGAGAGGCAAAACATTATTCAAAAATGCACCTTTACATATTATATTTGGCTGATCTGTCTTCAATAGCAGTATAAGTTTAAACATGATGGCTGATTTCAAAAGTATTTTGGCAGATATGGCCCACTGCAATTTTCAGATCGCATCTGGATGCAGTTATGTTAAAGGGTGAATGTGTTTGAAAAATGTCTTTTTGTTCAAATATTGTGGTGCTGCAGAGTTGTCCACATATCACATTCTGCTGACTTAAGAAAACATCTTTGTTTGGTAAAGATCCCTGCAGTGATCACACTCTAACTATAATCATTTGAATATATGAAAATGAGTGCAAGGATTTAAAAATTCTAATTTCCTCTTTTTCCTTCCTCCAGATTTGCAGCTTAATCTGAATCCATGGAAAGTGACACCTTTGTTTCTCTGTTTCTACATTTCTAGCTGCCAGTGATGTCCAGACCAAAGGCACTGACTGACCTCCCTCCCATCATGAACTCCAAGAAGCCGGGTGTGCTGCAGCATCTCCGCCAGAAGATGCTGCCGCATTTTCGGCGAGGCAAGACCAGCTCAAGCAAGTCACCCGTCCAGCTCGAGCAAAGCATCGATAATCGGATGAGCTCCTCCGTTCCTGACATGAGGGACATGAGGCAGGAGTACATCGCCCCCAGGACGCAGCTCCAACAGCACAACTCCCCCTGCTACAGTAACCCCTCTTCACCATTTCTCAAGAAAACTAGAGCGGGCGGTGAAAGAGGTGGGAGTGGCCAGAAGATGGGAGCTGTTGGTGGAGGAGCAGGGAGGAGTGAACACAGACTCAGTGTGCCCGTGGACTGCACAGACTGGGCTTCCTCCCAGGAGTCATTCGGTAGTCTCTGTGAAGAGGAGAGGAGCTCCCAGGAGACAAACTACAGGCGGGCCGGAGGCATGGAGCCAGAGGAGCTGGCCCTTCCCGAGATGATGACTATCTACAGCTCAGACGTTCCCTCTGTGGAGGTTTCCCACGACAGCTCACAGGTACACACGCACACACACACACACACACACACACACACACACACACACACACACACACTGCCTTTGTTGAATCTGTATAAAAAGAACAAATCAGACTTTCAAACACGAGCAAAGCTCGTTAGGAAATGTTAAAAAGGTTCGAAACTTAATATAATTTTAAGCATCCACGTCTTACACATAATTTAAATAGAATCAACAGCAGCAGGCGTGACAGTCAAATATGCATGTGCTGTATTTTGTGTCCCGGTAGATAATGCACTTCTAAAGAAGCGGCGGCTCATTGTGCAGTGGCGGATGTCAGGTGTCAGGTGTCAGGTGTCAGGTGTGTTTGCTCAGTGTGAACAAAGTTTAACTTGGAGGAGCTGGATGAAGTCGATATCAGACGTCCTTCCAAAATCAATATTCCACAGCAGAACTTGGTAAACTCTGACTCTGAGTGTGTTCTTGTGCTGCCATGAGATTTAAGCTAATGACTCACATCTATTAAGAAATAAATAGTGAACAAATAGTGAACAGGATGTGCCACACTCCCATGGTCACATGCACTTGATACACCGCAGTCTGATTTACCTGTACAGTGGATCAGTGGGGGATATCGGAACTATTTAAGTCATTTACAGCGATTAATATATCACTGATCAAATGTTATCCTGTCAGTCATCAGTGTTTTTTGTTGAGAACTGACAAAAACAGTTATGATGTATGATTGATAAGTTCGTGGCCTCATGTAGGAGGGGACGAGTTTTACACGTGCTCTTCAGCTCGTCAGAGTTTGAAGTCGATCACTTTGGTGATATTTTTGTTTCGGGTAACTGAAAGTTGCCAATCGGCACTGTCTGAGAAAAAGGACATCGGTCTTCCTGCAGTCATCTGTCGCCAAGATGTTCTCGTGAACCTGCTTCAAACAGTGTCCAGAATATTGTGCACATGTAAATGTGGTGAATGTAAAAAATGTGTAAAACAAAACATTTCCTGTGACATATTTTATTGCTTAAATCATTTTTAGGTTCTCTCCTCATCCTGATCGCGTTAGTCACTTCTGTCTGTCCAAAGTACCCATGTGGGTACTTCCAGGGATGGGGATACCCTCGTGGGCAGCCTCATCCCTACAGACATAGCCACCAGCACTACATGAGAGGAGAGGACGGGGATGGAAGGGGGAGAGAGATCTAAGATAGGAGGGAAAAGAAAATCTTATGAGATATACGCTGCTGCTGATACTTAATGCTGCTGTTTTATGAATCTTGACATGTATAATGTTGTCTTGTCTTTGTGATGCTATCTACCTCAAATGATTCTGCACTTTATGGAAGGGAGGGAGGATGGGGAAGGAAGGGGGAGAGAGATTCAGGACAGGAGGGAAAAGAAAATCTTTTTACATACATGCTCTTGTTCTTTATCACTGTTGTTTTGTGAATCTTGATACTTATTTATGATGTTCTGTCTCTATGATGTTTTGTCCTGTTATGTCTAAAGGACAACAGATGGAAATTAGCA
>JAQLOL010013870.1:0-14456 GCA_029783665.1 Naso thynnoides
TGTCACCGGATCCTTCAGTAGATCCAAACAGATGGAACATGAAACAGTGTCTCGGTCCAGCTGAACTCCTCTCTGCGTCATTTCACCTCTCAGAGACGACGACAGTCTGAATGAGAGCTGAAACTGGTTCGATCAAGTTTAACAGGCTTTGGTTTATTGCAGATTTGGTTTATTGCAAAGTTAACCTGAACTTTGTCTCCTCATTTACAGCAAAGCCTCAGTTCAGAGCTGCTCTACATTTGAGTTTTCAGTAAATTCTTTCTGGCTCCTCAGACTTTGCTCATGGCTCCAAATTTCTCTAAAATTCTTTTTCAGGTTTCTTTTGCTGGTTATAAACAGCTGACTGACAACAAGGAGTTATCAGACTTAAGCCGTGTTCAAACTGAATCACAGTTTTCTTACATATGATCTATTTTTGACAGATTTCTTATAAATTGTTCAATTTCTCTATTTACTGCTTTTACGTTTTGATTCAAAGTAACTGAAGCTGTAAAATAAATGTGGAGGTGGAGAAGTGTGATGTGTAAAACGACTTAGATAAATGTGACCTTCTTCTTCATGTGACTGCTGACTGCATGCATGTCTGCTGGCGCCACCTGCTAGTGTGAGAAGGCTCCATCAGCTCTTCTTGGTGTCATTTTCAACCTTTCTGTCCTGAATTCACTGTGGTGAGTTTAGTATCTGTCGTAGTTGCCATGTTGTTATGTTACTTTAAGTATTTTTTTTACTGTAAGTAATGAAATCATGCTACAGCCTGTTAAAGCAGAACAACATTTCCACCTGTGGTTTTTATTCTGAACCATCATTTCCCCGCTGTTGGCTCCGGCTGTCGTGTGTGTGTGTGTACTGTCACACACACGTAAAGCAGCTCCATCAGCAGTATTGATGTCAACAATATCTAATATGTGGCACAAAGATTAGCATCTTTTCTGCAGGTCCACAGCTGTCCGAGGCTGTGACGTCAGCAGGCTACTTCCTGCTTTGCAATCATAATTCACATCCAGCAGATGCTCACTGTCACTTCAGCTCAAACATAACTTGTTTTAAATGCATTAAGGAAAGACAAATGATTTTTTCCCCCGTGGACGGCCTCATTTACTCCGTGATCTGTTGTTATAACGCAGCTTATCACACACGGTGAGAAATGTCTGTCTGTGACTTAATGGAGCAGACACAGCAAAGGGACGAAGCTGTAATCTGATCCGCCTCTCGCTCCTATTCATGCTTTTTACACGCAGCCTGCCTCCTTCCTCCCGTGTCCCATTCGTCAAGGACATTATCTGTGATGAATCTTATTACATCACAGATAATCATCATCTTTCCCTCTTGCTGTATTCTTCTTTTTCACGCACTCACACACACTCATTCTGACTCCTTATCTATAAATTGTCGAGGCCTATCAAACTCTATTAAGTTTTAATAAGCACGGATGAGGATGAGACACTTTGTGGCAGCAGCATCCACAGGGTCAGGTGGAGAGGAAGAGGAGGTGATAAAGAGGACGAAAAATCCACAGACAGTTTTGATTCCCTGTAAAAACTTTGAATGTGATTATGTATTTAGAATTAAAAGAAAAGAAATACCAAGAAATATGGGTAACACTTTATAATAACTAAACACCATTTAGCATAAGTTAAACTCCTTAGGGTTAGAGTTTTCATGCTGCGTTACTGATGATGAATTCAGTATTTATTAATGCTTAATAATGCTAAACAGAGTGTGGTTATTATAAAGTGTTACCCAAATATGCAACCTTGCGAGGCAGCCGGACCCACGAAATTACAAAATCACACAAAGAAATCCAACTCGTCACGCTGCAAGCTTCCTGTATCTGGTTGGCAGAATGGCGACTGGACCAACCAGCGTGCTTTTAGGAAGTACATGCGTGAGCGATGGGCGTGGTTCACGTGTGTGACGTTCACAAAACAATAATGGCAGCTATGGGCGTGGTTAGTGTAGCTGCCAAAGCGTCACTGCTACAAGAACTGGAGAGGATTTTTTTTTCATTGAAAGAAGAGCGAAGAATGACTGAAGCTTTTCTTGATGGAAAAATGTTTTCACTCTTCTTACAACTGACCTCTGTAAGAGTCTGATTTACCTCGTACGTCTTATGGTTTGTTGATCTGATTGGTCCATGACAGACGGTTCATCCAATCACCTGCCGAGTATTTTTTCACTAGAGCCTTCCCTGCAGTCAGGTTAAGAAACGTCACTCGTCCATCACATTGTGTGCAAACGGTGTGAGAGGAGGAGACGTCTCCATGTTGTTAACATCTGTATTTGTTTTAACGGCCACATCTGGGATTTTAAAAGATTTTTTAAGATTGATTTTAAAGATGTGACAGAAACAAACAAAGCAGACAAGTTTTTCTAAATGTGAAGGCAAAGTTATTTAAAAACAAACAACTGCAAACCTTCTCTCACTTAAATCAAGGAGGTTCATGTTTTCACTTTATTTCATTGTTTGTGGGATTAAAGAAAAGCAAAAAAAAACATAAAGGCCCATTTTCATGGAACTTGTTCAAATGTTTTCTGAATTATGAGGCAGGTGCACAAATTTCTGTCATATTAACATCATAATAAACATCATTTTCAACGGGAGATTTTTGGGAGATTTTTTATGGTCCTGTAGCCAAAAGCGGTTGCCTAGTAACCAGGATAACCTCATCCAAGGTTTATCCTGTTTGTATGTCAGCGATTACAAAAGGCTGACAAATCTCATTATAACATCTGAGCTCCTTCATCACACACATTCAGCCGGTAAACAGGTTCCTCACACAGCAACACAGAGCAGCAGCACGTAAACACGCAGACAACATGGTACTAACCTCCATCTGTGTATGTGTGTGTGTGTGTGTGTGTGTGTGTGGAGAGACGAGGCTAATCTATGGCAGCCAGCAGGAGACAAAGTCACGCTGTCATTGCCGCTTCTGTTTCTGCAGAGACTGTTTTCACATTTCAGGTGAAATCATTTCTGAAGTGCTGGTTTCTCTCTGCGAGCCGCTCAAACGTGTTTCAAACAGTTTCAGCATTTGATGTTTTTCAAATGACAACAAAATGAGGAGGAAGGAAACTCGCATCGATGGAGGATTGACTCCAGCTGATGTTTAACATGACGACACAGAGCACAGCTGCTACCGAGAAGAGGAGGCAAGTAAAAGGACACGCTGACACACGCCATCCATGGTTTTTGCTCTGAATTCTTGTCTGAATTAAATTTCCGACTCAAATTAAATAAATGAAATAAAATCAGTCACCAGGATTTGATTTTCCTTGTTGGTTGGTGCAGCCTGATGATGCAGGACGACTGTCGGACCGCATGTCTGCACATTTGCTCCTCTTGGATCTTCTGTGAAGTCGGTGAACATCAAACACAGCAGAAGTAAAATGACAATATCTCAGTTTTTCGCCTCAATTTTTGGTTTGTTCTTCGTTCTGCAGCAATTGCAGGGGGACGTGAAGGGTCGACACGGAGGAGGAGGAGGAGGAGACGTCATGTGAGGCAAATAAAAGCCTCCATGTCTGATTCACAGTTCCATCAAATCTGAACACAGACTGTGTGTTACGCTTTCCAAAGATGTAATTATCTCAAATCTCTTCCACAAACAAACATCCATAAATATGCTTTGAAATCACACGATAAAGACGACTGTTGAACTGCATCGATTTCCTGAGAATCGTCGCGTTTGAAAGTTACTTCTGTACCAAAGTGACAGTCGTCCGTGGATTCAGTGCAGACAGGAGCTGCTAACAGCTCATTCAGTGGAGCCAAAATGACAAATATAAACAAGGTCACAAGGTCAATCACAACTGGAGCATTTATTTTTTAATATAAGAGAGTTAGATGGTTGTTGAGATATTTTTATCTGGACTGAAATGATCAAACGACAGATCATTGTAATCCCTGAAGCCACGCTGCTATTAGAGCCAAAAATATTTCCAGTGTGAAAAGTTTCTGCTTTTTTTCTTAAATTAAGTCATTGTAACTTGGATTGTTGATGAGAAAAAACAATCTGTCAGGTCGAGCTCCGGAGGGTTGAGTTTTCTCTGATTTGGTTTAGGTTTAGTTCATTTAAGAAGGGGACGGTGCAAATTAATGAAACACGTTTAAACCCGGGTTGAAAATGCCAGAGTTAGCCAAAAGGCCACTTTTCACCTGCAGTCCCCTGGTCCGGACGTTACAAAAGGCTTTTTGAAAGAAAACACAAACACATCTAAGCATGGAAAGAAGAGAAAAACAACCAAACAGGCAGAGCAGAACTTAACACAAAGCTGAGCACAGTGCCAAACCACACAGATTCATCCAGGAAAAGACATTATTAGTAAATGGGTTGATTGAGAAAATAAGAAATAAGCAGAGCAACTTTTGCATTTTAGCTTCAGTAACCTTTTTTAAAAAAAAAAAAAAAAAGTGTAAGATGTCAGATGGAAAGAGGTCTGGTTGTAATTATCAGCACGGAGCAGAGTGCCAGAAACTGTGTAAGGCCGAGAGAGAAGAGAGACGGGCAGGAGCGGAGGGCAGCAGGGTGGAGGAGGAACGAGGACGTGAGCTGCAGAGGAGGCAGGAGAGGCTCGGTTTCACACACACACACACACACACACACACACACACACACCAGTTTACAGAAGCTTCTGACAAGAGACGAGGGGAGAGGAGAGACGGCCTGCTCGATAACAAGAGGAGACGATGAGGAGAAAACAGGAGACGAGGACGTTGGCGTGACTGAGTGACAGCAGGAGGAAAGTTCATTAAACACAACATGACAAGAACCGACGGGGATGAAATGTGACGGACAGTAAGTGAAGTGCTGAGAGTCCGTCTGCAGTTTGACAACATTCACCTCCAGCTGCTCAGATGGAAGTCTGCTAACAACGTCAGCGCTGAAGGCCCGCACACACTGCTGCGTGTTTTTCCTGCAAATAATTCACTCACAAAATATTTCTTTGAACTGCTGACTGGGCGCGAGAGTTTTCACACAGAACATGAACATCACGGCTAACGCTGAATGTCGGCGACCCTTTAATTTTTCAGATTAAGGTCGATTTTTCTGAACATTGGTGCCGCAACATCTGGCAGAGTTTCACCGATCAGTTGGACTCTAGCGTCACCTTATGTATTTTACTTTGGGTGAGGCAACATCAGCAAACATCTGTTGTAACTAACGATTATTTCCGAGTGCGACAAACGCTCGTCGTCATTTCCCACAGCCCGGTGTGACGTCTTCACATCGAAGACATTATGACATTCAACAGGCCAAACCAGCAAGTCTTAATTTTTTATTTGAAAAATAACTGAGGCGATTGATCAATTATGAAAACAGGTGGTGGTTAATTTTCCATTGATCATTTAAATGATGATTCAGTTAATTGATTCCTGGACTGATGGTGCAGCTCTAGTTAACACATGGGAGGCTCTGTTAACTTTCTATATGGCTCACACCTGCACGCTGTGAATGCCTGTGACGTGATGCATCATATTTTTATTCTGTGTTTGATGCCTGATAAGTTCTGCTGTGTTTTAATATTGTATTTGTAACACGTGAGTCCATCTTTCCCTCTTTAGAGCGAGCTGTCCAAACTCCTTCACAAATCTGCGGGGCTGCAGTGTGAAGAGTTTTGATCCAAACATTTTGCATTTGAACAATTTGCATCTTCCTGTTGCTCGTTCGTTACTCATCCAGTGTGTAAAGGCCCTTAAATATAAAGTTCTGGAACTCTGAAGAGTTCATACACAAACTGAATTAATTATTCTCAACCCAAGTAAACCTAATCTGTCTGCTGTTGTCTTTGTGTCCTTTAAAACATATTTGCTGCTCCTGCTTTTTAAATATTTCTTGATATTAGCCCTACTTACATGATTCTAATAGAAGGGCAATCATCACAGACTTCATCTCTTAATCTTGGTTTGCAGAACAAACAACATATTTATTATTAAACTCATTAGCAAATGATCAACAGTTCAGTTTGAGTATCAGATTAATGACGTCCAAACCCAGCGATCGCAGCGCTTCATCTTCTTTATGGGACAGGATTTACGAGGTGCTTCTCGTTACAAAGTAAACCAGCAGAGCCGTTCACTCAGGAAAGGTCATGATGTCATTCGGATCAAAGGGTTCGTCCTCTCCGCAGCAGGACTTTGATCGGTGAGTTTTACTGCAGTGTTCACTGAACGGGGACACAGCAGGAACAGTCAGGTGAGCACACCTGTAAACATCTACAATCAGCAGGTTTTATTGTGTTGTGTCATTTTACAGGCACGTAACTTCCTGAAAGTTTCCTGGAAAGAACTGTGGAAAGATTGCATGTGGTTTCCTGTAAACAAACAAAAGTTTCTCTTTCTTTCACATGAACTCGGTGTGTGAGTCTAACACACGTGCTGAATGCATTTCACTTTGCGTTAATCACTTTCAAAATGGTCGTTTTTTTAACATTTATAAGCTGAAAAGTTTACATCCGTTTTTCTTCTTTCAATAATCTTCTTCTTCACTGCATTTCTTGGCACATTACTGCCACCTGTAGGTCAGTGGAACAGTGCGACAACAGCCTGTCTCACAGCAGACCTACCGATCCAGAGGAGGATGGCCCAGTCCCAACGCCCCCTCCCCCCCGAAGCCTTCAGCCCTGAGCCCTCACCGACTTTGCTGACATCACTTCCTGAGTGTTTGAGTGAGAGAGGCTGAGACGGCTCCACGTGGTGTAAAGAGGAACGGGACGCCACTTTGCGACCTTTCACGTCACCTTGATGACGCTGAAACATTTCATACCATTGTGGGTTTTTGCATAGTTCATGTTTGGACTTGAAAAAAAAAAATTAACGGCAACAACTGAAGAAAAACCTGCATCACTTTATTACTGTGAAACATTTATTACATTACTTGACATTTTTAACGGGTAACTAGTGACTGAACTGGAATACTGCGACACAGCGTGAAGCACTCGGTTGTAATGATGTGCAGCTCCTGCAGGGGGCGATGATGGGGCAGGGGAAAAGAAAAATGCAGGATAAAGAGTCTGTAGGCGGTCTGACTCACACGCTGCATTTCAGTACCCACAATACCTTGCTAATTACTACGCCTGAAAAAGATTCAGCATGGCACAATGAGCAGAAAAATTAGAAAACATTTTTGTTCAACTTGTACTTCAAAATGTTGCGCTAGGCTGCGATGGATCAGGAGTTTGAAGTTCGGGGCACAGTATCATAATGGAGTAGTATGTCCCAGTATGTACAGTATGTACTTTGTGAGGACAGTGGCAGTACGTACTACAAGTATGTGATTAAATGAACCAACACACAGGAACGGAGATGTCAACTGACAAAGAGCAGCATCACGTCTTTTTTTTATTATCATTATTCTTTAAATTTGGATTCACTGTGCAGCCCTATGAATCCTTTGTTGGTATAATCTCAGCTCCATCCTCCAGTTTGTGTTAATGAAGTGAAATGTTGTATGTTACACACATAACCGCCTGACGCCTCTTTCAGTAAACCACAGCAAACAACAAACACAAGAATGTTTACCAGTCCTCACACTATGTTTACTTGTACACTTACTTGTAAACAAATGTCAGATTTCTGCACGTTCATCCTGCTTTGCACCAACTTAAAGACTTTTGTTTAACCTGTCAACAAAATTTAATTAAATAACTGGACATTTATTAATTGAAAACGGACTTAATTTTTATCTATTTTGTTTTATTTATTTACACGGAGCCTTTGTTTTTATTTATCTGCTGTGAAGCGACTCTGAAATGATGAACCACTAAAACAAATTCTCATCATCTTTGGATCCTCGACTGATCGTTAAAGAACGGAACTCTCAACATATCTGTCCTCTGACCACAGGGACATTAAATTTGAGAAATAACAGACTTTTTTTTTTAACACTGCACAAAGCCATTTATGAAGTGTCGCTCTCCACTCCTCACAGTTTGTGCTGTCGGCGGTTTCTTTAACCTGAGGTCAAGCACAGCGCCGACAGCAGAGACACTGATGGAAGACAGACGGAAACAAACAAAGAGAGGGAAGTTTGAAGAGGGACAGACAGAAATGAAGGACAGGACAAATAAGCTTCGTCTTCTAGGAGATTCCCGTCACATTAAAATCCATTAATTCTCTCTCCGTCAGTCACCACTTTCCTCCTCCACACTCATGACCTGGTGACCTCTGACCCTTCAAAATAAAAGCCCACCTTAACTCCCTGGCTCAGCCAAGCAAACAGCCCAACCTGGACAAACAGACAGTCAAACAAACAGACAGACAGACAGACAGATCTGCCGCTGCTCTCATTGGACACATCAGGTGACGACAGCTTGTCATTGGCTGAGGAGGGTGTCGTAGGCGTGTGTGTGGTTTGTGTGTCTTGGAGAGGTCACGACAGAGGAAGCTGGTGGAGTTTCTCGTTATTCATCAACCTGCGGGCTGAACTCACCTCCGACACACAAACCTCCTCGGAACCGACGACGACGGCTGACGTCGGATTTGATGGAAAAGAATCGACTCTGAAAAACTTTATCTGTGTGTTTCCCAAAAGTTCTTCATCTTCAGACGTGAAAACTCGCTGCAGATTTGAAAACCACTCATGAAGAGCAGCTGGTGTCTCTGCTCACAGCCATCTTATATTTCCTCATGTGAGACAACAGTTAACGATGTTGCCGAACTATCCCAGTAAAATCCCAGTAAAATCCCAGTAAAAGTGAAACATTTACATCTTCCTCAGAGCTGCATTGTCACAGGGTCACTGCGAAAAGGACAGAAAACAGTTCGCCAACTTTTAACCTTTGTACTTTTTAATATTAGGGAACCTTCATCATTTGAGATGCTGCCACACTTGGATAAGCTTAGGATTTCAGGGGCATGTGCGCTGTGCTCCACGAAAGCAAATCGCTGCCGTTCTAGTCAACATTCGTGATCCCATCAGCTGAGCCACGGCGCGTCTCAGAGGCCGTTCTCCACGAAGATACGCCTCCGGCCTGCTTTTGAGCAATGCTGCGTTAGATTGCACAGAGCAGATCAAGTCAAACAGGGAGTCAGACATAAGAACAACACAAAATCAGGTCAATTTTCAAAATAAAATATCCTGTGCAGATCATGCTTTGCTGGACTATATCAATGTTAAAACCTGTGATACCAGACCAGAAGTCAGGAGCAGGTCAGAGGATATTTGAGCAGCAGGACAAGAGGTCCATGCTGTCCTTTAGTGCCATTTAACCCACCCTCGGGCTTCATTAGACATGTGATTGTTTTGTCTGCAGTTATCAAGATATGGATGTTTTTAAGTGAATCACAGCCACAAGTGAAGTTAAAATGTTGGGTGGCAGCATAAAGTAGGAACAATAAACACAATTAGAACGGACAAAAAGAAAGACATAATTGACCACGTTGCCTTCAGCCATGCTAAAAATCATCAAAGGCACCATGTCTGCTTCTGAGACGCTCCCAGTGGGACATGCAGTCGGGGGGGAGGACGGAACAAAACATTCTCAAGAAGAGTCCAGTAAATTCTACGAGAGAAATCAGCGTGACAAAAACCAAAGAGTGCCTCTCAAGTTTTGCTGCGCTAACTAACACGTAATAAAAATAATAACTGATGGTTTTTGGCAGGTTCTCCTCAGAACCTGCATGAGGAGGTGCTCTTCAAAGCATGACTTCATGGTGACGATGTCATGTGTGATGATGCAGCAAGTGTTACCATCCATGTTCTCACTAAACGTTGCCCTTTTTGACCGACCCAACATCTGTGTCACTGCAGTTCTTCTGAAACCAAAGTGAACACACTCGGAGCAGCTGGAGGAGGAGTTTCCTGCTGCCACACAGAGCCACGTGCCTCCCACCTGCTTATTATAGACTCTCGAATGCAGCAGGGCATCGCGGTGAAGGGGAAACAATTCCTGTGACATTTCCGCCTGCAGCCAACGGAAGTGTGCTCCGAGAGATGATCTCTGGTTTCTGCCGCCAGCAGAGAGACGAGCAGGCCGAGCGCTGCCATTCCCCTTCCTCCTCAGTTTCCTCGGCAGGATCCCGAGAAGAAGCAGAGAGGAAACATCTGCTTTTCCCCACAGAGGACCAAAACTTTCAGCCAGCCTGATGTGTCTTCTCCAGCCTCGGTGACGTGAAGCAGCCTGTGCCATCATCGCCCTCTCTCACCAACGTTACTGCAGCCGTCTCTGTCGCGACAGCTGCTCCTCCTTCAGCTCTGGCAAACCAATCATTGCTGTCGATGCTCAACGCATCATCAGCAGTGTGCCAGTGCAGGAACGCCGCCACAGAGCCCAGATTTAAAAGGAGGTCGCTTGGTTTCAGTCGGACACGCAGGTCACCAGCCGAGCCGGGGTCACGGATTCAGAGGAGACATCACTGCTGTGACATTGAACCGCCTCAGCTTCCTCGGTTCAGATAAATGCCCGACATGGGCACCGAACCGTCCACACACAGTCGTGACCACAAGCCACACAAAAATCTCTAGGCTACATGTTTACAGTGGGCATTTTCATCGTGCACACGTATGTTTTATGATTTAAAAACTAAAAGACTCTTCGGCCCTCGGCCCCCCCCCGGTCCGTCTGCTCATTCCTTTATTTCTTTATCACATTTGAGTTCGATTACTGAAGCTTAAGAGAAAGGTTTGGACAGAGATAAAAACCCGTTTTTTGGTTTTTCCTGAAAGTTTATGCAATCCTGTTTCCTGAACACAGTCCAACCTGGACCACAAACAATTAAAGAAGTGATTACACTGCGAAAAAAAATGGTAGAAAAAGTCCAAAAACGATGTAAAACAGTCATAAATGTCCATTCTGTCATAACGACAGGCCCGAGCACTGACGCTGCAGGGACCGAAGTGGAACTCAATTCATTCTGTCTTTCTTTCTTAATCAATGAATTGCCTTTTTGGGGCCTTATCATTTTCAAAAACTCACCAAATTCGGCAGTTGCCTCGAGCCTGGTGAAAAATTTCATATTTGATCAGTTTTGGACGTTGGCAGGGCAAAATGGCTCCACAGCGCCCCCTAGAAATGTTCAAAAAGTCATGAAAAATCAATGATTTGACCCAGGAGGATGACATTTGGGAGGGCATGTAGAGCATGCCAAGATGAACAGACCTGCACACTGGACTTTTTCTGTCAGATCAACAGGAAGCTCGCTGTTTTGGGTTGAATTTTCAAAATAAGGCATCAGAATTTAACTAACTCTTAGGGATTTGATCCGATCGACTTGAAATTTGGTGCAGATCATCTTAAGGCATTGATAATTAAAGGTTGTATAAATCGTGAGGTTTCGTTGAAGGGTGTGGTCGTGGCGTGGCAGCGAGTTTTGACGTTTCACCATGACACAGGAAACTGAACAAAAACAGCCGTAACTTCGCTGTACACGCTCCGATCGTGACCGAACTTCGGCCCTGACCACATCCATATGGAGATATGTTTTGATTGTCATAGCGCCACCTAGTGACAAGAGAAAATGTCATGCTTTATACTTTGAGCCGTTACTCTGAGATGGTTGACCCCCGCCGCCTCAAATTTGGTAAGCAAAGGCTGAAGGCCTTGTGGATGACATGTGGTGAATATGTTGAGTTTTGGTTCAACGGGGTGTCTGTGGCGGCGTGGCGAATTTAGATGTACCGCCATGAACAAACAAAATAATTAACCATGGGAGATTTCATCAAACGCCAGCACCACGATAACGGCGTGATTCGCCATGGACAGGAAATTGTTGTAACTTCACTTTATGTCATCTGATTTGTCAGAAATTTTAAATGCGTGCTCAGAATGCCCCTTTGAGGAGACTGACTTTCCAACAACAGCTCACACACATTGCGCCCCCTACTGGGAACAGGAAGTAAGCCTGTTAGGGCCCGTTCAATGCTGCTTGCAGCTTTAACTCTGTTTAATCTTTCGTTTTTTTCTCTCCTCTGTCAAGATAAATGCCCAGGTGTTGCTCGACCCCGGCTCCTCCTCTGACTTGTTTCTGACGCTACCTCCAAAGGCTGGTATGGAAGAGTTCCACACTGCCGGTTTAATCAGAAACATTTACTTCAGGTCAGCACCACATTACCTTTCAAATGTAGCTGCTGCAGCAAACTACACATAAATAAATGTTGTTTCTTTGAGACAGAGTTTTAAAAGCTATGGAGTTCATGTGCATACGGTGATCCACAGGCTGGAAAACAGACCTGGACAAAAGCAAACCGGAGAAAAGAGGCACGACGAAGCATTTCAACAGCAAACTGTCAGAGTTCTTACGTTGCACTGAGATGCTTCATTCCTGAAGTTTCAGAGAAATCTGAGCCATGCGAGCAGCAACATTTGCCTGACAGATGACAGAAGGACTGAGAGCGACTCGAGCTCGCCCAGTCGACTTGTTTCCGACAAGACTTTTCAAAGAACCGATTCAATCTTAAGTTAAAACACAGTAGGAGCGAGATGAAGCCGAGTCACATGTCGCCGTGAGGACGCTCTGCATGAACCATCTGCACGGGTCTGTTTATGCTTCACTCTCTGACATTTTGATCATTCAGTTGAGAAAACGTTTCAGAAACTTAATGTTTAATGCGGTGGCGAGGAAGCTGGGGGTCAAAGGTCACAGCAGCCTGACAGCAGATGGATGGAAACGATGGTGATGATGAGGGAGGAGGTAAAAAGATCTAAAGAGAGGCAGCAGCACATTTCTAACTTAATTTGTTGCTTCTGCTGTGACGGTGCCATAAAGGTCGCACGAACTGAGTTAAATGATTTTGAAATAGAGCGGAGGAAGTTTTAAATGTCCAAACGCAGCTTTTCAGACTCTCAGACTCACTTTCTTTTAGGCAGACTGCTGACACTCTGCAGCCTTTGAATTTAAGAGGGTCGTCTTTCAGCTCGAGAGCATCACTCATTGATTCACATTCACATTTTGCTCGGCTCTCGCTCAAGCAGCTCCTGCTCTGCTTGCACTTGGATACGTCGCCGCTTGCACAGATTTTCTGCCCTCATTGCACTCAGGCTGCTTCTGAGCACTCGACAAACATCTGCTCTCACATTTCTCCTGTGAGACGAGAAAAGAGAAGAGCTTTCTCCTGTCAGACGTGTCGAAGGTGGATTCATTATTTGACATCAACAGAAAAACAGCAGTAAAAAGTTCTAAAAAACAACGTCAGCCAAAGTATGTTAGACACACATACATATATGTAGCATGTGAGGCTAATGTGGGTTTTATGGTAAGTGTTGCTTCTGCATGTATCCATTGAAATGCTGTTTTTATATTTCAGGACCAGTTAGGCTAAAAAAAGATCCTAATAAAAAATGTTTTTTCTAAAGAAGCAAAGCAATTAAAAAGCAGATTGTTTTGGCTGGAATAGACAGTCCCACACTTTTATTTGACTTAAATTTGACCAAAAAACAAAACAAATGACGGTTGAATAAATACGATAAAAAGTTCGCATGGAGCTGTGACACTAAGGCTGAATTTTAAAAATTACACTACCAGTGCAGGAAATCATGACTTTGTTATTTCTGCACATTTACTCTCACGGACAAAATTGTTAGTCTTCAGCAGATTGATGTTAAACACTGAAGTGTTGCTGCAGCGTGAGGTCTAAAAAAAAATCACATTAGGATTTCAGAGGTCGCACCTGATCTGTAGTGACCCTGACTGTCACTGTCACTGTCTGTAGTCGAGAGGATGTTCCATCCAACCTTTGCTCAGTTGAATCACATCTCTTTAGTTTTTTTTAAAAGGGTGAAAAGGTTGTGAAGCAAACAAAGACTTTGCACGCTCTGCCAGAACACAATGGCTAACGATGCTAACATGCCAAAGCGCCGAGTCCCGCATCAAAAGATAAAAAGTCAAACATATCATGAGTGCATCCGACCGTGAGCCCCGTCTCATCTTTCAAACAGAATCAGGAGCAAACTGCCCTGCTACACTCCCTCTTAATCATCACATCAGTGTTTATGTTCAGGCTACAAACCCTGACACTTCTCAGTTTCTAAAAGCCGCAGTTTTGATTTCGTGCTGAGCTGATAGGAGAGCGGAACATACTGTACATTCTTGAAAAGTTGCAGAGAAAACTGGCATCAGCCGCAGCTGCAGCGCTGCAGATATGAGAGTTCAGATAAGCTCTCCAAAGACGGAAACAGAACACAATTAGACCGACAGAAGCCAAGAGAGTCTGTTCAAATGTTCAAGGTCCAGATTCATCACACACCCCAAACCACAAGTTCAGGTTACACACGGACACACACAATCAGGTTTGTAAAACACAAACCAAGATCAATGAAGTCAGATAAAAGATAAAACAGTGATTATTACTAAGATTATTGTGGCTTCTGGTTTCATCCAAACTGAAATGTGTCTCATGCACACACACACACACACACACACACACACACACACACACACACACACACACACTCACACTCCCACACACACAAGCCTCTGTCACGGCCTTCGGAGGCGACACACCATGATAAATTACATGTGC
>JAQLOL010013871.1:0-14449 GCA_029783665.1 Naso thynnoides
GAGCTTCTGGATATATGTGCAGTGTGCAGTGTGCAAAGTGATATTAGACACAATGCCAGCAAGAGTGCTGCTTTGATATGTAGAACTAAACAGGATAATTGCTTAAAATTTCCTGTTTTCAAACTGTCAGAGGACCGTCTTGAGGTTTGTAATATGGTTAAGTACCTTGGTCACTTTAATATGGATCACATGACAGATGAAAATGAGATCTACAGACAATGCTGTAAGACCGGGGTTCCCAAACTTTCAGCCCGTGACCCCAAAAGTGACAGAGTGGTAAACCCCTATCAACCCTCCACTATTAGACCTATGCAAACACGGACATCAATACAAGACAAATGAACAACAGCCTAACTGCTATAATATTATTTTAAAAACATTTAAGAAAGAAAATAAGAGAGAATATAACCAGAATTGATACAATAATGGGTCAAATTTGCAATTTAATTATTTTTTAAAATTATTTATTTATTTGTTGTTGTTGTTTTTTAGAAAGAATCTAACTCAAAAGTAGTGTCAGTATTCTTATAGGCTATTCTTATTCCTAATTTGGGTTCTATTATTTATTAATGAAAAAGCATACTATCTTTTGTTCGGTTATAAGCTAGTCCTACTGGAACTTTGCACTCTGTTTTCTAAATAGCCTACCAACTGCTGTAAAAACATCATCATCAACAACAACAATAACAACCTCTCAACCCCTGGCTCTATGCAATCCCGTGATGCATTAGGTTGAGCTGGCCAATCATGGGCTGTGTTCCTGAGTTCTTGCCCTTTCAACCGATCACGGACTGTGATGCTGAAAAAAAGATTTTATTCTTTGTTTTTCTAAAATGTCCTCAAACCAAAAAATTGGCAGGAAAGAGAGAAACAAAGAGGGGGAAATCGTAGAGGAAGACGCTCTGGAACTTGCTTGTGAGAGCGAGGACGAGGAGGATTCTGGGGCAGAGAGTTTTTTTTACAGATGGTGGAGTACGATGAGGATTCATCGGATGACTAAGTGGCGTACAATTTTTATTTTTGTTCTACTTTAGCGCATGAAATTAAGGGAAAATGTGTACCTGCATGATTAGTACCAGCTTGATTAGTCAGAGCACGAGAGGCAAGATGAGATGCAAGGCGCCTCCAAAGCTGTAAAAAAGGAAAGAATGAAAGTGATCTTAAAAGCAGCGATCATTACCGTGTCTCGTGGCATCACCAGGACTGGACACTGCATTCCCAGTGACATTTGGAGGAGGAAACAATGAACAAGTCTGTCTAAAGTTGGATAAACCATGTGCAAAATTATGCATGGTTATCCATCAGGCTCTGACAGAGGTAGAAAGAGTTTTTCTTCCTGTGTCAGAACAGTCCCATGCTTCTTGTTCGTCATAATTGTTTAATCTTTCTTTTTCTGGACCTAAAAAACACAGTCACAGATACTTAAGTTTGAAATTGCAGATAATGATTGGGCAAAACACTGAGGGGAAAGTTGCGGTGCACACAAGTATTGACTAAGGCCCATGTCCAAAAATGGCACTGTACTACCTACATAAAAGTGACTGAAATATCTGAAATCCCTCTTATGATATGTGACCCTGAAGAACAAACTGCATGTGGCGTCAGCATCAAGCCCTTGATGACACCTTCTCTACTCTTCAGACTGAAGCCGCATGTCTGGAGCAATTGGAAGATGAACACTGACTGAATATGTTACAAACGTATAGAAGTAACTCATTCCTGGCTGTGCTTGCACACTACAGTATTCAAATATAAATTCTAAACAGTCTCTTTCTTTATGATAACAGTTTTGACATTTGAATTCTAAATTGATGTTCAAATTGAGTTTGTTCCTGAATATTTTGATCTTTTAACAGTAAGAATCTGCTGGTCATGAGGATGAGGAAGCTGTGACTGTACAGCTGAAAGACAATTCTGTTAGAGGATGCTATTCCACCAAGGAGGGCAAAGGGATCTTCTGTATCTGCACTAATGACCTGCCATGGATCAGCCTTCATGTCAGAGGACACGGTATCAAAGAGAACTAAGACAGCAGAAAGGAGCTGCCTCACTCTGCAGCTTGTATATCAGCATCTTTTCTTGCAAAAAAAATCTTTTGGTCTATGCAGAGAAAAAAAGAAGACTCATGACATGGATTTGGTCACAGTTTGAGATTAATGTCCAAAGTTTTAAAAGACTGTTTTTCATTGACATGTTTCCAAACAATTTCTGTTTGTTTGTTTGTTTTTTTTTTAAGTACTGTTGAATGTACAGCGTGGACAATATTGGATGTTTCTGAAAAAAGACGTGACAGGTGATTAGACTCCTGAGTTCAGGATGAAAACACCCCAAAAGCAAGATATGCTCTCTGTACATTCTTGTCTGCATTGTATACTTTAAAGTTTACAGTTAAGAGAGAGATTTGTCAAACCTTAATTATTGTACTATTTGTACTTTTAGAAAAGTCCAAGCCTTTATTTGATTTCTGCTCTATTACTTTTATTATTATTCAACATTTTTTTCAGTTTCCTCTGGTTGTGTCTTGTCTTATGCAGTTGATATGTGTTAATCAAATCTTCTGTTGTAAATTGAGCAAAAGTTTTTTACTTCTCCTCCTGCACAGCACTTCATAACTGGTTTAGAAAAGTGCTACTGAAATGAAGATTTACATACGTTGCTTACTTGCTAATGTTGAATTCAACAGTGAATGTCTTTTGTGATTATGAATGTTTCTATATTAAAAAAAGTTACAGTTGCATAGGCTACATTCTCTGAATTTAGCTGGAACTCAACTTTTCATCACTGACAACCTTTTTGTGTCGCTACAGAAAATAGGCTTTGCATTAAACTCGCTCACATTTACCTCCTGAAGCAAAAAGCGTAATTTCAAAACATTTAACAATAGATATCCTTCAGAGAACTCTTAAGGAAAAGTACTGTATGTATCCTTCCTCTTACTATTACTCTATTACTATTGTACGCTATTCATCGCTATTCAGTTTACTGCTGCATGTATTGTTGGGAGGAACGCCCATCAGAAGTCCCAGAATGCTTTGGGCTGGGCCGACGAATCACGGACTGTGTTCCTCACTTGCCGACGAATCAGAGGCTGTGTTTATGCTTGGGTTCGTGTAAAGCAGCGTCGCCTCCATACGAGTTCCCTCTCACAGGGACACAGAGTAGCTGCGGCTGACGACTTGTCTTACACTCAGAGGATATTTATCAACTTTTCCAAAATGCCCCCACAGCGTAAAAGGAGCAAGGAAGAGAGAGATAAAGAGGTAAAGAGAGATGAATTTAACGCGCCCGAGTTTGCTTTTGAAAGTGAGGAGGAAGGAGAGTCGGGAGCAGAGAGTTTTCTTACGGATGATGAGCTGGCTTACCAGGAGGGTCTCGATCCATTCGAGGAGTAAGTTGCCAATTCGTCGTTTTCAGGTGTTTTCAGGACGTGAAAGGAAAAACGCAGCGTTAACGTGGCATGCGCACGTTTTCGCTCGTTTGCTTATTTGTACATTTGGTGGTCGCGGGTTTAAGACTGCGGGGGGTGGGGGAGTCTCAGCGTACAGTTGAGCACGTCTACTGGTGCCACTGCTTCCAACTTTCTCTAAACTGCTTTACACTCTACACTGGTTGCGTTATTTTAGAAGTATCAGAAGTGATCTCCTCCATGTTACTTCTTTACTTTATTACACGTTTGTATGCATTGAGCGAGCACATAATGGGCTGGAGGCAAAACATAGTGCAGGATTTAACTTCTCAACTGCTGTTGGAGTTCTGGAAGGAGATCTAAGTACTTTCAATCTATTCAAACAATTCTGTGTGAGTCGCCTACTATGCCCTTAAACTATCATACTAAAAGGAAAATTTCCTGGTTGATTATGTAAGAATACCCCATTACATTTTCAAAGACTTCTCACCAGCCCATGAACAATGCAGCAACCAAACGTGTCAAGACATTCAGGAACATGAGGAACTAGTTTACTGTCTCCTAATTCAACAAGCAATAATTTGGGCAAACATAGAAAATCCACAATAAGCCCAGAATTAGGTAGATGTATGTATTTTTTAAAAAACGTCATTTGTTAAAAATAAATTTTAAAAAAGAAGCTTAAATTGTAATTATTCATGCACAAAATTTTAGTTACACATGCATTGTTCTTGTATGCTTGGAACTTTTATACTTAAATGCATGCTGATTTTTCCACATTCTCGTAAAAAGGTGTGCACACATATCTGCAGGGTGTGAAATTACATATGAATATTTTTTCAAAAATGAATAATGAAAATGAATACTAATAATGGTCCTTAGCTTATGTTTACATATGTCTCCGTGTAGGTTACAGACCTCATATTCAGTTATTGAATGTGTAGCCTGCACTATAAGTGTCAGTGTGAGGGGTTTGGAGCAGTATTCACAGAAATAGCTCTCTGATACTATTAAAATGTTAAAATGTGAAATGCAATGTGAAATCTGGTGGTATACATGATCTAATATTTGTTCTATGTTTTGTTTTTGTTCCTTTGACAGTGATGATTATTACCCAGATGAAGAGTATAGCACCTCTGCTGCAGCACAACAAGATAGCCCCACGGTTAATGGACACTTGCTGCCCAGATCACGGTCTTGCTCTCCACCACACACCAGTGCCCAGAAAAGAAGCAGGTCCAGTCCTACACCTAGTGAATCAAGAGACCGAAGCAGATCCAGATCCAGATCTCCGCAACGGGGACATCTACAGCAGGAATCCTCAGCCACTTCATGGAAAACAGAGAAAGACCCAGACACATGTCCGGTGCCAAAAAAATTCACCCCAGCAAGACCCCCTGGACATCAACTGAACTCAAACTGCACATACACACCACTAGACCTTTTCAAATTGTTTATCAGCAATGATGCAGCTCTAACCATCTGTTCCAACACAAACAAACAAGCTACTAAAAACATTGCGACAGGCAAAAAATATTCATGGACTGACATCAACATCAAGGAGTTTTTTAAATATGTGGGACTGACTTTCTTCTTTGCAATGGTGAAACTGAGTAACATTCAGGATTACTGGAAAAAGAACACCATTTTCAGTGTGCAGTTTCCAGCCAGTGTCATGCCACGGGACAGGTACCGAGTGATATCTTGGAACCTTCACATGAGTGATCCTGAGAAAGATGTTGAGAATGACAAAAAGAGGGGGACACCAGACTATGACCGCTTGTTTCGACTGAAACCCCTTCTTAACACCATCAAAGGTGCCTGCAAGGCATTTTACCATCCCAGGCAGAACCTTTCAGTGGATAAAAGGACGGTGGCAGCAAAGGCCAAGATTGGAGTGACTAAATACATGAAAGCAAAGCTGACCAAGTCGGATTTCAAACTCTTTGCTTTGGCAGACAGCAGCAATGGCTACACTGTCGACTTTGCTATTTACACTGGAAAGTCACTTCTCCCCTCAGGCACTGGACTTGGGTATGACTCTGTCATGTCTCTGATAAAGCCTGCATACCTGGGCACTGGCTTTAATGTGTTTGTAGATAATTTCTACACCAGCCCAAAGCTCTTCAAGGATCTGTTCAACATGGGAATTGGAGCATGTGGCACATATCGAGGGAGTAGAAAAGACTGCCCTCGTTCACACTCCAAAAACCCAAGAGGCTCCATCAGGTGGATCCGTGAAGACCCGCTGCTTTTTGTGAGGTGGATGGACACACATGAAGTCACTGTTTGCTCTACAATCCACCAAGTGTTCTCTGGAGGCTCCGTGAAGAGGAGAGTCAAAGGTCAAGATGGCAGCTGGACGACCAAAGCAATTCCATGCCCAACACCTGTGATCGAATATGACAAGCAAATGGGAAGTGTTGATTTGTCTAAGCAAGTCATTGAAACCTACATACACCACAAGAGCATGCGCTGGTACAAGACATTGTTCTTCCACTTTCTTGACATTGCAGCCACAAACAGCTACCTTCTTCACAGGGAACTCAGCAGAGAGAAACAAGAGGAACCCATGACTCACAGGGCCTTCCTGGAGGAGCTGACGGCCCAGTTGTGTGGAGTTACAGTTGCAGTTCCTTTTGCAAAGGAACAGAGTGGCCACTTGCCAGTGGCAATCTCTAACCAAACTGATAAAAGCAGGAAGGCATCTTATGGGCGCAAGACCTGTCTACACTGTAGGAAGACCAGACAGGCTTTACAGTCTACCCCATGGAAGTGTAAACAGTGTGGTGTGGCTCTTTGTCTAATTCCAGACAGGAACTGTTTTGAGGCATGGCACAGCTAGCTTCTTGGATAAAAGCTAATGCAAAGACAGAAGGACTTCTCGCTCTTTTTTTAATGTTTATGTTTGTTACAGGGTTTTTTCCCCCTCATTTCCAAGACTTAGGACAGGTGATGTACAGAATTTTTTCAAAGAGGGCCGGATTTGATAATGTGAAAACACCCAAGTGCCACTGGTCCCTCCTGACTTTTTTTTTTGGCAACCATGAAATATAAAAGGTTTGCCATATTTAGCCATTAGCATGGCCACTTCGTAGCTTGCTATGGTGGTATTTTCGTTTGACTCAAGGGCCTGTGTAAAGAACAATTGTTGTAAGGCCAAGACAGCTTCAAGATGTTTCACTTTTTCACCACTGTCGCTCCCTGATAGCTTGTTTTGTCTGGTCATGGCTCTTTACACTGAGTTCCTTGCACATGGCAACAGTCTTCTGACAAATGAGGCGAACACAATAGTTTCAGTTTTAGTGAAAAAATATTGTAATTTCAATCTCTCCTGAAAGCCGGGGCCCCGGACATCAACTTTCCTCTTTTTGTCTGCAGTTGCCATGGCAGAAATTAGCCTGTAGCAGTCACGCAGCCAGGCAAAGTTACAAGGTGGTGCTGCCACCATGAGATGATAAGGGAAGTTGCATTTTGGACCTGCCTGATTTATTGATTCTGTTTGACAGTGCTAACGGACCACAAATAATACATATTGAGATGGAAGCTGTGGGCTGTATGAATCTGACCTTTGTTCATTATTCTCTGTTAAGGTGAATAAAGTTTTGTAAGATTCAACTTCTTTCTAGTGTTTTTTTATCTTATGGTTATATGATTATTTAAACATTAATATGACATCACTGCAGAGTACATATTCCAATCCAAAAATCGAAAAAATGGCTTAGACACCGTGGGGTTCATTATAGTGCTAAGATTTAATTTAACCTGTAAATGCATAGATGACGAAATGGACCCTTATGTTTATGTACTGTCACACTTGCATGACAGTCATTTTTACAGCAGATACTAAAAATTATGATGTGTCTAAAGCCACCGATGATGAAGTCTTTTTATCAGATAATTTAGCAGAACAGAAACTGTGACAGTTTTAGCTCAAAGGTTCTGAACTTGACAGCAGTATAGACACACATCACCATATTGCAATGATCCCAAAACAAGAACATAAGTATGGCTGCTTTCATGGTGGACTGTGTGAATAAAGCAGTATTTGTAAACATAAACTATTAGCGTTACTTTGAAAAATACTAGAGTTAGAAATAAAATTAGGATGTTTTGTAAAGTCTGAAGACCTGAAATAACGTTTAGCAGGATACATGCATTATAGGGTTAAAGCTGAACTGTGTTTTCAAACCAGGTTTAAACCTGGAAAAAAAACCTGCTAAAAATGGTTGAATAACCCCTTTCACATTACAAGTAGACAAGTTTGTCTTTCAATTAAAAATTTATTTTTTTTTTGGAGGTGGGGAGGTCACGTCCAATGTCACAAATGCTAAAATAGGAAACAGCTGAAAGCGGCATGGAGGCCTAACAGTGTCAGAGCAGTTACTTTTATTGTAGTTTTACTTCAGTTCTGTAGTTTTACATTTCTTTCAAACTCAACTTTCTCTCAGTGTCAATAACTAACCTTTTGCATGATAGAAAATAAAATCACGTGTTCATCTACAGGAGCCCTGTCAGTTGAGAAAATAAAATAAGCCAGATGTAACTCCTTATTCCAGGCCTACAAGTCCAGCTTCATGTTTTAAAATCCCTGCCCTTGGTTTCGCAATCTGCGCCCTCAGACTCAGATTGCTCAACTGTGGGCACGGAGAAGGAAATCTTAGAACACGGATTTGTAAATTAAGGGTATAAATTTACACATGGCTCGTTTTTATTTTCTTGAAAAGTGGCGAATATTTCCCTGTTCAGCTGGGTGTCATGTTCACATTGCTGACGATTGCAATGCGAGCAGATAAACACCTGTAACTATTGCTGGGTCATATGACCTGAATGCCAGATGTTACTGGGTACTTCTGAGTTTTTATGTCCAGTGTGAAATTAATATAGCTGGCAGTCTTAAAATAGTGACTGGCTGCCCTCTTTGGCCCATCCGTTACAGCTGTGATGGAAACTAACAATGGCGTAATAATAACTTTTACAGGCATTCAGAGGCTGTTTTTAAAATAGATGGGCTGTTGTTGGGGTTTGTTGCTACTTGCAATTAGTCAAGTTTCTTGCTCCATGATGGAAATATCAGTTTCTTAAGCTGCTGAAAGTCCAACTATGTTCACCAGCTAGTTGCTAACTGTGTTTGTCGGGTGCAGGTAATGTACAATAAGTTTGTAGGCTTATCACTTGGAGCAGCTTCTATCAGTTTACACATTGCCAGGTGACCAATTGTTTATTTAGAAAATATTATGATTAGAATTTTTAGTTAGTTAAGGTGTCTTGTAGTGTGTGGGCATTCAGTCCTGTTGCCTAAGCAAGCACAATTTATTTTTGCACTTGCAACAGCATGATTTTCTGTTATTGCACTGATAAAGATGAAAATTTAAGCCTGGCGGTTTCTTTGGCTTGGTCAGGGATCAGTGTGGTCACAGAGGAGGCAGCTTTAAAGGCGTGGCATTGCAACTAGAGATGTTCTGATACTATTTTTTCCTTCCTGATGCTGATTTCGATAACCTAACTTGCATAGGGGCTGATACTGAGAGCTAATCTGATCCAGTGCATAAAAATAGTAATTCCATCAAAACATGAGGTGTAATCGTAGTTTAGTAAAATAAAAACATTTAAATAGAACACTATAGTGCAACAGCAACTTGAAAACAAATCCAGGAACATCTAATTCCTTGCACATTACCTTTTTACTGGTGGGTGGGACTTTACAGTGTAAATGTTCACAAATGTTGACATTTTGCGTGCTTCGTCCAATCTCTCCATTATTCTTGACTGCTCTTAAAAATAGTAGTAGACAGTGCAGCACAGCACAACTTCCTGTGTACTGTTTTAGAGCGGCAAAGAAGTATTGATTTCAGGTAACATCAGTCAAGAGCTAACTGGTAAAGTAGCTGGGTATCATTTAGCACCTAATGAAATACAGGGTATTGGTTCAGTGCACAGACTGGTACACTTGCTGATAACGATAACAGCATTTTCTGTGATATAGGAAGCGTTTTCCAAACTAGTATCAGTATCTGAACACCTCTAATTGCAACCCAAAGGTGGCCCCTGGCTTGAGTGCATCAGAGGAATTACAGGATCAAGTATCATCTGTCATGTACACAAACACACACAGGCACACAGAAAACTCCTCTGTACCCCGACCAGAGAGGAAAATTTGAGATGACAACTGACAGAAGGTCGGCATGGCACTAAGCTCTCAGAGGTTTTGTGAAATCCTTTTGTGCCCACAGCTACGAATATACACATCAGTCCTTGTACATGCACACAAAAATAGAGACGGCTCTTGTCCAGTAAAATCTGATCCCCCTTTACACTTGCAGGGCACCCCCACCTGCAGATACAGATTAGTATATATAATAACAAACGCATGCATGCACATCCCGGCCTGTGTGCGGCGTTGAGTGGTTGGTGTGTATTTTGACACCCTGTATCAGAAATAGCCCCTCATGCCCAGAGACTCACTGTTCCACATAAAGCTCTCGGTGCGACTTCAACATGTCAGTTTCCAGTTTGCTGGTGCAAATGTTCAGGATGTCAGGAAGAAGGCAAACTTTGTTTTCCATGTTGTACCGCTGGAGATCTGTTGCTGTGACGCAGCTGGTGAGTAATTTTTCTCAATATTACAACAACTCATGAGAAATGGAACAAAAGCTTTTGGATAAATGGGTACTGCATAAGCTGCTTACATTAGTGACATGCTTGACAATTAAAACATTGTTAGTTGGCATTTTGTTTTAACATTGAGTCACTTGAAGCAACAATGTCAAAACCTCGCAAACAATGAAGGTTTTAAACTCTAGTTTTTTGTCAGTCTCTTTTATTTTTCTGTCATGTTAACACAACTCCCTCCTCTCCCTTTCTCTAATTAATAACCCTGAGCTTTATGTTGTCATAAAATGTCTAACTGCTGCGTTCTCTCTACCTCGTTCCTCCACCTCCACATTTTGTTCTTTAAATTTTAATTGGGCAAGAGGAACAGGAAATGACGACAATTTTGTACTTTTTCTTTTGTTAAAAATGATCAAAGGCAAGGAGGGGCATTACCTTTAGGGTCATTCTTTGTGCATGTTTTAAATTAATATGTTTAAAAGTCTGTGGGTAAAGGAACAATTGTGCATATTGTGAATGTGTTTATTTGTCTTTCAAATAGTAAGGTGAAAAAAAATCATTTGTCGTTAAGCCTACCTTAGGGTAATGAGTGGAAGAAGGGTAACATTTATCCTGTCACTCTCTAAAGTTGGCCTATGAACTCTTCTACAGCTGACTTAAATTGTCTTTTTTTTTTAAATTTATTTGTAGAAAATCGTGTACAGAAGTGAGGAGCCTGAAGCCTTGTTGACAAGGGCTGTTACAGCTGTGTGTTTGTGCTGCTGAACCGTCACAGTATGGTGGGCCACAGTCCGGTGCATTTAGACTGTAGATCACACACTGTGTAATCAATAGTAGATAGTCACAGTGGCATCACACACGCTGATTTGTTGAGTCATGTTTTAAGCCTTGAGACTGGCATTATGGCTGTTGCTGTCTTGGTTCTTTGGAGCCAGAAGTGATCATTTCTGGACGAAAGGGTGGAGCTGGGGAGGAGGAGCATGGCTGCTAGTGACTGTGTGATGCCAGAAACTTTCCAGAAGAGGAGACAAACCACTTGGAGTGTTTTGGAAAGAAAAGCTGGGGATGATGATTGCTTGACACATGTCCCGTCCCTTTTTCCTCAAAAACTGGTTTGATTTACAATGGCCAGACTGGAAAACATGTCTAGCCAATCATGTAGCCCCTGTGGAATTGATCTTTAATTCACTAACAGGGATCATCGCTGTATCAATTCAGTTTAAAACTTCTAATTAATAGATTTTTAATGATTAAAGGACTAATTTTATCTTAAATTCTGTAGGAGGATGTGTCCATCAGGCAGAAAGAGCCTCAGTGTGAGGGCTCATCTCATCATTTTTTTCTGTTTGAGTTGATTAGGGAGCCATACCTGTGATGAGATGTAGTGCAGGTATACATCAGATAAATCAGGTAGGATGAGAGGAGAGGGAAGAGGGTTTGTGGGTCAAGAGATCAGGGACAAACAGGGCTGAATGGGTTGACCAGATACAAGTAGACTTGTCGGGTGATTAGAGGCGTGGTTGAGGCGTGTCCCTGCTCCCAAACCTAAGTTACTGAATTCTTAACTTAACTTCATGAAAAAGTTGGTGTACTGAAACCTTGTGCATGCACAACAAGATATAACCTCTGGGGAAGAAAGGCATTTAAAAGCTTATTGTGAAGCGAAATCACAAACTTTTCATGTTTTTTTGTTTTCACCAGATTTTACTGCTGATTGTGTACATGCTGTTAAAGCTGCCACAACATTCATTATGCATAACTTTAATAACTACAAAATGGGATACATTAAAAATGTGCGAAGGCTAGCAGCAAAGTAAAGCTAAAGTAGCTTTTAGCATGCAAATCAAATTATGACCTCTATGACCCCTTTAAAAATTTAAATACTCCCAACTCACTTTTCTCTGCTCTATTCACTAAACGTAATGGTTACACATGGACCCTCCTCAGGACAAAGGGTTTAAAATGGTGATGCGGCTTCCTTTTATACACCACCAAAAAACTGCGACTGGCCAACTGAAAAGATACAGTGACATCATGAGAAATAGCAAAATAAGGTCATGACCAGGCCTATAATCCCAGCAATAGTAAAAACAATGAGTCACCATCATAAACATCATACATACAGTTTAGCAGAAGACATTATATACATTTCACAAACATACACTTATATGTAGTATATTATTGAGTCCAAAGTTGGTCCCAAATGTTTGGAGCTATGTTATGCCTCTCGTTCAAGAAGGGTTTCTTTTAAATCACCCCCTTGTTCAGATGAGGTCACTTTTTCAATCCCACAGTGGCTAGATGCTGCGATTGGCTGATTGGCCTGTTTAAAATGGACTGCTACTGGATTATCTGGGTTGTTATGAAGTATGGCTGAGCGGTGTTCAGTCATATGGGCTTTCAATGCTCTTGTTGTCATTCCAACATAGGCCTCAGAAGAGCTACATTTAATATGATAAATGACTCCTGTTGTTGAACACGGAATGACACCAAATATTTCATACTTCTTTCGAGTAAGCTGATGCAAAGAAGTGTTACGTCTTGTAGTGCAATTGCACTATGCACATTGGTACACATTTGTAATTGCTATTGGGTAAAGTGGTCATACCACTCTTAGGTTTGGAGGAAGACTTTCTTCTTGTACCAGTCTATCTTTTAAATATTTCCCATGACAGAAAGTGATTCTTGGTCGTGTCTTTAATAGATGGCCAACATTAGCACCACTTGAAAGAATATTCCAATGTTTTTTGAAGGACCACTTTATTTCATGTGATTGATCGTTAAAGTTGAGTGCACAGATAGGAGATGGTTTGTTTTAGTCTTTCCCTCACCTTGTTTTCTTTTTGTAAGGATGTATCAAGACATTTGTCTTCATTTTCTCTTTCTTAAAAATGCGTTTCAACATACTCACTTGATTGTTAAAAGATTCCTTTGAGTCACAGATTCTTTGTATTCTATGGAATTGACTCAGTGGAACAGCATCCTTTGTGTGTTTAGGATGGTAACTGTCTCCATGTATCTAAATGTACATTTATCTTCCTTGAAATCAGTTGTTTGGGAAAAACTGGATTCCTTGTCAGTACAAAAGGAACAGAAAGAGAGGGAGAGTTGTGGATAAAGCAAGGACGGTGATGTGGTCGCTCCACGGCTCTCATACATGCTAATTCTGTTGGTATATCAGTGTGATTCATCAATGTTTCATAGTATAAGCGATGCTTTTCAATTTTCAGTTCTATATATATAAATATATCGTGTCCTATAGGCTTTTGGCTTTTCTGTTTGTCACTTTGATGCCGTCTTCAAAATAAATGAAAATAAACTTATCCTCATACATTTTTTCCTGTACCAAAACAGCACCTAAGCCGTGGTATGAGCTGAATCATTTTGTATGTATAGTCGTTACAATGCTAGAGGCAACAGATATAGTGGCTTAGTAGTAAAATGTAGAGCAGTTGGATTTTTTTTTTTTGGACCAAAGCCAGGCTAAGCTAGCAGTCTGTTGGCTCATAGGTAATAGACAGATAATAATCTAGTATAAATTTGGCTTTCTGTCTTCTGCTCTACCCTGATATCAGAAATATTTTGTCTTCATAACTTTTCCCCTGAACAAATGCATCCTCTAGTGTCACTAAGATTTTCCTTATCTGGCATTACAAGCATATTTTCATACAGTAATGTTCGTTTAATACATGTCAGTTCTGTGCAGCAGTGTAAATAGGCAAGTGAGAACAGGCCTCATGTTCAGACTGCTGTATCCGAGGCTCCATGAGAAGACATTAAGCTGATTTTAGGTGCTTTGGCCACAGACACAATGAAATAAGCCTCAGGCAAAAGCTGCCCAAGCTGACTTCGATCGACAGTCCAGTGCTACCTTCTCAAATACAGAGTTTTTCACTCTGAGTCAGGGATAATGGCCTTGGTCATTGTGCAGGGGACTGCCCATCTGACCACTGGTTTATTCAAGCTGGGAGTGCTGTAGGTGTGATTAGGATCTCAGAGATCTCCATGGTGATAAGGGGCTCCTGTGCTGTGCTGTTTGTTCATATGAGGCAAAAGGGTAAATGATTCTTTAACCCGGTGCTAATCAAGTTGATCTTCATGTTCACACTTAAGACTGGCTGTAGCTTCCAGTAAGGACACTGAGGCCTTGTGCTCAGAATTTCCAGGGAATTTGTGGGATTTAGCAATCTGGGGGCTAAACCTGGCAATGCAGTTAAAAACTTGAACATGGACTGTATATTTTATTTTTTATGGCAAACTCCAAAATTTGTCAGTGGGCTATATTTACAGGAACAGTTTGATACTTTCATAAATGCACCTATTTTAATTTTTACTTAAAGTAACTCTGTGTTTCATTTTGTCTCCGGTCGCTAACTTCTGGGTTAAAACAGCAGTCAGAGTGAGGAAGGGTGTTGGCAAATGTGACTAAGC
>JAQLOL010013872.1:0-14443 GCA_029783665.1 Naso thynnoides
TCTTCGTTATTATGGCCGTGCAATCTTCATACAACTCCATTAGAAGTGTTTGTTCCGCTTTGGAGAAAGATTCCGCCCGTGACTTGGAACCTTGTTGAGCCATTTTGCGACACTTTTAGCACTCGATTTGTTGGGTCTTTTTATATTCCACGGGGAGGCGCTCAGTGTGAGGCTTAACAGGTTAGGCTGGAATTAGTATCAAGTAGAGCCAGCTGATCTCATTTGATGGAACGGGTTGGGGCTTGGTTTGAAGTTGCCATTAATTCAAGCTTCAAGATTACACCATAGTCTCGATTTTCATAGTGAATTTGATGGAATACCCCCCTGCAGTACCTGCAAGGTAAACAACAATAGTCAGAGAAGTCAGAGAGGGCTGTCACATCATAAAGACAAAGGTACACATTTGAAACTTAAGGAGTAAATGTGACAGCAAAAAAGCTCCACAATTTGTCAATTTTCACATTTAAATACATCAAAGCATTACTGAATATTTCATTCATTCATGCATTTTCTGTAGCGACTTATCCTTTGCAGGGTTGCAGGGAGGCTGGAGCCAATCCCAGCTGACACTGGGCGAGGGCAGGTTACACTCTGGACAAGTCCGCTCATCACAGGGTTGACAAATGGAGACGACCATTCTCGCTCACATTCACACCTACGGGCAATTTAGAGTCAAAACTTAACTTACATGTCTTTAGACTGTGGGAGGAAGCCACAGTATCTGCAGAGAACCAATGCAGACACGGGGAGAACATGCAAACACAGAAAGGCCCTGCCCTAGCTTGTCAAACCAAGGACCCTCTTGCAGTGCTAAACAATAAGCCACTCTGCTGCCCAAGACTGAATATATTTTATGACTTGCTTTGTTAAAGGCTTGGCCTGCTATTTTATAAAATATGCTTATGTTTACAGTTTTTGTCAATCGTTTTGGCTCATTTGTAGAAACAGTCTTAAAGGGCATCTTCAGTCATAATCAATTCAGTTGCAAGATAATTGACGTGCTGAGGCACGCTGCGACGACTACCCAGATATGAACAACGCGGATGCTGGTAAGTTTGATTTGGGTTATATTATCTTTTTAAAACGAATTTTAAAATTGAAGCAGCAGTCAAAATGAGGAAAAGTGCAACCACAGAATGATTTTAAAATATGTCCGGTGCTCGTACGTGCACTTTTACTCAGCACTGTATTCTTGAACCAAACTGAATATAAACGTCCACACGCTGCAGTTGGGTGTGTGGATGGTATGAGATGAACTGATCATAGGTGACTTGATTTATGAGGCAAACATTAATTATGACTGGGGATGCCCTTTAACATTCTCAGCTGTAAGTGAATTTGTCACAATAGTTTCATGGTTCATCAAAACTGTATTGCATATTTGCAAAAGGTAATAAGTCACCCAAAACATTTCATTTCCTTTCAAAACCTAGTTTTTGTGTCAGTTAACTGGCCAGCGCCACCAAAATGAAAAGTTGTTTTGTTATCGTTTTAGCCTCACTGGTCAAAATGGATAGACACTTTTTCACCATGATAGTCACAAATTATATTATGATTATGACTTCCACAAAATTACATCTTTGGGAAAAGGAAATTACAAAAAAATCCCATTATAATGAAAATACCTGTGGCAGTTTAAAAAAAAATTGGAAAAAAAACCTTTGTTTCTCTTCACAGTAGACTGCATAGCACTAGGGTGTATCCAAACATATTAATATCTATCACAATATTACATTTTGCAATATCACATGACTTTTAAAAACACTGTATCAATTTTTAATTAGCAGATGTCATGCAAAGATTCATGGCAGTGATTTGTTTTGTTTTTTTGTGTATTCCCTTGACTGCTATTGCACAAAAACTACTTTTTTTTTACAATTCAGATTTTATGGATATTGGTGTGTTCTTTATACAACAGTATTCCTAAAATAATTTGAAAAAATAATATGCAATATATCATCTTGCTTACATTAATAAATTGTAATACATCATATTGTAACCTCCATATCTTAATATGTATCATAGCGTCGGATACTTGCCACTACACAGCCCTACATAGCACTGTACACAAGCTCTTATATTTGTGGCAGGTCTTAACCCAATGTACTGTGGCAGATATAAAAAAAAGAAAAAAAAAATCCATGTCATGGATCTACATAGCATCACATGAAGGTCTGACAGGTTTTCATAATTAAGTGGATCATTTTTGGCATGTGATGCTCACACAAAAGAATGTTTTTAAGCTGTGAAGAGTTTGACCATTTCACTGAGAATCAGCTGATCAGTTTTGATCAGTGAGTGATGATTAAGTGATATATGTGCAGATTTGTAGAGAATTGCGCTTACTGTTTTGCACATATCCACTAACTTTTGCATTTGCTCAAATGAATGAAAAATTCTAATTAGTTGTGAACACCAAAATAATTATCTAGACATTTGGCATTAATGTTTTGAAAAATGCTTTTTGAATTTAAGAACTGAGCCAAAGTATGTGAGAAAAACTTTATATTAAAAAACCCCCCAAACCTTTGTTTCTCTTCACAGTAGATGACTGCTATTGCACAAGACAACTTCCTTTAATTCAAATTTTATGGAAATTTATGTGTTCTTTATACAACAGTTTTCCTTAAATAACTTGAAAAAAATTGCAATTTGAACTCTTGCTTGAGAATGGAGCTCAAGCAATGAGAAAAATTACTCTCTATCAGGAAATCGTACTAATTCTTAATGGTGTGCAGCTCACAAGATCAGTGACACAACTCAGGCAGTTTCTTCATCCCAAGAAATGAGCTCTTGAAAGGAAGTAAAACTAGCTGATCTTTCTATTTGGCAGCAGCAAAGACATGCTAATTATGACAAGACAGCCGGCAGTTATGTAGGCAAACAGGTTGTCAAACTTGTTGTGTCACGGTGAAAACAGTGTGAGAGTTTAACTGCTGCATGAGGAATCCTTCAAGTGGATTATTTACACCCAATACACCTTTCCAGTCTGTAAGCAGGTGTTTTATCCGACTGTAAGGTGAACATTTAGAAATTCAGAAATAAGGATGATATAGGAAGGACTGCCCAACATTGTTAAGGTAAGAGTTTGAGTTCCTTGTTCTTACTGTGGACATTATAACTATGTTATCAGTTAGTGGAGTGTTGCCCGACATTCTTGAATGTCAGAGGTGTAGGAGACGCCTACATCTTAATGTTTTTTTAAATCATTTCTGTGAAAAAAACTAAATGAAATTGTTGTCAAGATTATTGTTTTTATTTTGGAAATAAAACTCATACAAGATAAAGTCATGAAGAAAGGCTGAGCACAAGTTACAATCACAAACCCTTCTCTCTCTCTGCTTAACAGCCACTCCTGCATTCTAAAAATATGCACTTACACCAACCAAATAGTTAATAGAACAATGGACAAATTTCAGGGAGAAGAAAATCTTGATTTTCTTATAAAGGAGGCTATTTAACTACGATTGTTTAAAAAAAAAAAGCAAACACACAGAACAGACAGAATTATTTAAAAAGTTCCTAAAATACAAAAAACTCTTCTTTGATGCATTAAAGAGAAAATAATCTGCACAATATTCACCCTATTACTCATTTCAAACAAAGTTCCTGCAGTTTGGGTTAACTACAGTTTATGTATTGTTCTATTCTGGTGCTGTCATGCATTGATAATGGTATAAAATCTGCATAAATTTGTAACCCAGTCATGGGTCCTTGGTTTATTCAAACATACAGTATTATAAGGAAGTAAATCCATGAAAGTAAAATTATCTCCTCTTGTTTAAATGTTGACACTGATGCAACCAAACATCCAACTCTTTTGCTTTAGGCAGCATCTGACTGAACAATGAGAAAACCAAAGCACCCCATGCAGTGGATTATGTATGTGTTACTGGGAATCACTTTCATATGGTGTCTGAGTTTGACTCATCTCATCCTGGTCTGTATCTTCATTGACTCATTTACTTAACATGTCTCCATTGCCAACATACACACACAGTGTGCTAAACAACTTTCCTGACCCTGAGCTACATCATATTGTGATGCAACAATTTTGTAACACTCTTTTTTTTTAACTGGACAGAAATGCTTTTTGTTGTGTAATGCTGTGTCTTGCCATTATAAACTGGTTTCAGAGCAATGCTGACCTCAATGGCACCAAGGTGACCAAATGCAACAGAGTGAGACAGCCATAGAAAGTGATGATGGAAATAAACAGGACTGAAGGTTAGAAGGCAGGTCATGATGTAGCAGCAGAAAAATTAAATGGAAACATTGATACTTTGGGCATAGAGGCACATCATGCATTCTCGCTTGTTGGTGTAAAAAAAAATCTCAGAGTTTTTTCTCCTCATATGGCTATTAAACACTAAAGCTAATGTGATTTACCTGTTACTTGCATTAAGAATGCCTAATTCAATTACAAAAGCTGCTGACCTAAAAAAAGCATTCAAACGAGTGCATTGGAGGAGATCCAGGAAGTTAAAGAGAAAAGTAAAATTGAGGTTGTAGTGTTTTAAGGTATGAAAATTAGAATTCTCAGACATGTCAGACCCGTTTGTTTGCCTCTTAACGGGGGCAATATGCAACATACCAACTAGAAAACCACATTGTAAAGTCAAAAATGTGTGGGCCTATTGTGTTGCAAACAGGGGCGATTCTTGGATCTGTTGATTCGCATTAGTTTTGTCTTGGCTGGGAGCAAGAACTTGTTCCAACTGTAAAGCTGTCAGGGGCAACCTGCAGAGACTTGACAGCCTCTGGTTGAGTAGTCACAGTTTTGGCCTGGTGATTCAAACATTCTAAAGGATGGAATATGGTGGCTTGACTTCTCCTTACTTTTTCTCTATCTCCATACAAGGCAATATGCTGTATATTATTGTCTGTACTTGTGCCACATCTGTAACAGCATGGCTCTTTGGATGCAGATGTTGGTCTCTAAGATGGGTCATTAGCTACTTTGGTTCTGACTTCCCCCTAGTGCCATTTTTGGGGCTTTAGCAAAATGTCTTGGCAACTATTGAATGGATTTTAATCAATCTGGGAACAGTCCATAGTTCCTAAAGGATGAATCACCCAAGTTTTCCTCTATATAGCACAAGTCAGAACTGTTTTTCAGCATCAACAAGGCTGATTGGCACAAAATTTGATATGCACACGATTTTCCCAATGATATGTCCTGATGACTTTGGGAATCCCAGTACTCTTACTTAAGCACTGCCATGATGTTTACATCTGGGGGTTTGCGGGACATTTCTCAACAGCTGCAGGATAGATTGTCATCAGATTTAGAGCACAAACTTATCTCTCTCTCAGGAGGAACTGTTATAACTGTGATGTTCCCTTAAAGGGACGAATATATGTCTGCCATCTTTCCCATATGGGGGACTGTTATTTTGCTTTGCTGATCTCGGCTCTTGTTAATCCTAGTTAAACATAACATAAAGTTAGTTAAAGTTATTGCCTTTCCCTATGCATCTTGCATTAGGCATTACTGTATATTTGTTCTGCTATTCAACAAACACTCTCTATCTAGAGTTGTGCTTGTTCATGCATAACTCCACTAGCAGCCAGTTTAGCCAGATGACTGTTTTACAACCTAGCTGTCTCTTCAAGTGACTATCCCCTTTTCTCTGTTCTCAGTTCATACATTTTGATGTACACCATCTCTTTTCCTCACGTCCGTGTCTCTCCTGCCTAAGGTAGAGGAAACCCATACCGCCCCCCCCCCCCAAAAAAAAACACACTTTTGTCTTAGCTCCTAGTTAACAACATAAATGTGCAGAACTGAAGTAGCACAGCCTTTATTTGAGAAAGAAAATTCCTTGTAATATTTGCTGACAGATTATTTTTCAAAAGCTCTTTTTAGATGCAAGGCCCTTGAAAATGTACTTAAAATAGAATACTAATTTGTCAAATTAACACTTCAAACTCTCTATTTCAGTCTCTCCCCTGCGTCTTTTGAATGACCTCAAACAAGAATTAACTACACTCAAGAATCTAATGAAGGCAGAGAAAAAGAAGAGTCAACTGAAGGATGAGATGATTAAGACGCTGAGTTCTGATAAACTCAAGCTGGAGCAAGAAGTTACTCATTTGGGGGATCTTCTGAAGCAACAAGCAGAGAAAGAAGAGAAGAGAGCTCAAGAAGTCAAAAGCCAACAAATTGAGACTGGTAAAAGTACTCTTGATTTAAATGAAGGCAGAATGATAAGTTTAGCCTGGCTTTAACATGAAGAAAGCAGATATAAAGCAGCACATAAATGATTCAGATGGACCAATGAATCATGTTTTGATGGCAAAAAAGTATGGAGCAAAAACCTTAGTTAAATGTGTCACCATTGATATGCAACAAATGCAGGTAAAAAGAATTGTTATTAACATTTTAATATCACTTTAACAAACCCCAGTACATCATAATAGCAGGTTTACCTATTAAGATAGAATATACATTTATTTTCCTCCGAACTGTACAGATGCATTCATTTCTAAATGTCATAGTAAACCATGTGCTTGCTCTGCAGGCTGATGTTTTAGAAGTTGACCTACATTTAGAATGACTCATTTGCAGAAAAGCCATCCCAGCCCTCAAAGCTCACACCTCCTAGTTGCTGGAATAAGTTGCTCATTACTGAACCAAAGTTCCCTCAGGGTACATTAAAGAAGTTAAGAACTTGCTAAAACTGCTCTGGTAAGCAGCTGAAGGTTGTCTTCCTTGGATATTGATTTAAGACATCCAATGAATGTGAATTTCTGTAGTAAACAGCTATATATGCTGCAAAGTTATCTTCTGCTATTCATTGTTAATAAGTTTTAGAGTATCAGTGAACCATCAAATGTGTTGATGTTTGTATGTTTCTTGTAGAGTATCAAATCAAAGAGGATAAAAATTGCCCGCTGCCACCACTGGATCAACATCCAGAATGTCGGGGGAAAGTGAAGGTAACAGTATGTTTTTGTAATATCAAACTATCATTAAAATCTCATCAGTAACCATGTCTAAAATCAGGATTATCTGTGAGTGTATAACAGGTTTCTCTGCATGGGATGTCTTTGCTCTTTAAGAGCATTTCCAGAACTCAGGTTCAGGACCCAAAATGGGCTGGGGACTCATTTTTATTGGGTTGCCAGTTGGTAGAATAGAAAGCAAAACAATGTTGATATTTTAATTTATTTTCCTGATTGAAATGGAATAAGAGGGTACTTTTTTGTTCCCCTTTGTCCATAAAGTATGCACATACAGAAGTTATAAACATATTTAGTGAGGTGGTGAGAAAGTTATTACACTCAAAAAATCAAATAATTACTGTGATGTAGCTTCATTATGAAATAAATACATTTCATTTTAATTTAGGGATTGTTGTGCCCATTATCAGCCAGTTATAAACATATAAGTCAGTCACTTCTGATATTTAAAGTTTGGGATCCAGGACCAGTAGAAAAAATCAGGGAACCTCTACTCTTTATTTTACAGCTGGTGTTTTGCAGTGTAATTACATTGTATGAATCAACAAAACCATCAAACTTGCTCCTGCTTTGGTATAACGGAAGAAAAGGGAAAAAAGGGAGAAAAAGTAAATAATTTTAGATAAAAGCAATATTTCAATAGAAGTTTTTAAATTTACACCAATGTAGCAGACATACAGTGCTGTGGAACAGAAGTAAAGTTGCTGAATATTTTTTTGGTAGATCACAGGTAGACTATATAAAGTAGTCTCATAGCAGTAACATTTTTCAATCAGACCAAAACAGCAGGGACAGAAAGGTAACAATAGGGGCTTTTGGAAAATTTTTGAAAGGTTTATCTCAAGTTTGTTTGAATGAACATGTATAGAAGCATCACAAACTATAAGGTACAGCGCAGCAATGTACCTTTGAATTGGGACCATTAAATGAAGGACTTGTTTATTGTTATTATTATATTTAAGATAGCAATTTGCTTTAACGTAACTTATAAATATTTAAGATTAACACAATAGAGGGATTAGGCAACTTTGGGTTATCTACAGTTGTATGTTACTTTATAGCCTCTTGTTTTCAAGCCAGGGTTAGGGTTAGCGCGTTCATGTTAGTTCATGTGAATCTCTGCATCCTCCCTGCCCTCGAAACTGTTGGCCCATCCCCCTTTATAAAACGCCACAGCGAGTGAAGAGCAGCCGGTTTTATTTTTATATTTAACCCAGGCCTGACAAACGTTACAGACAAACAGTGGGAAGGCTAACATCACAAGCTGTTCTCGTAAACACCCTTATATTGTGTTGTGGTTTAGCCCACCATGCATCCTGGAAAGACATAAATAGACAATTTTTCACTTTAAATAATATCACATTGTCATATCGTTACCAAGTTGCTCTGAGGGACAGCAGAGCCAACGTTACCCACTAGCAGGGCTCTGGCCTCTCGCTGCCCAAGAAGGAGGCTACAGGTCTGGCTGGAGCTAGCACCAACGATTAGCTTGGCTAATGTCATAAATTGCTCGATATTTACATAAATGTTATGTTGTGATTGGGATTCCAACTCAACGTGCTTTGTAGAAAGAGACAAACAGATGTTTTTTTCATCTTAAATAACATCACATTGTAACCAAGTAGATAAAGGAGTTAGCTGTGCTAACGCTAACCCCTAGTGGGGCTCTAGCCTCTCCTGCTGCCCAAGAAGGAGGCTACAGATCTGGCCAGAGCTCGTGCCAACGATTAGCCTGGCTAATGTCATAAACTGTTCAATACTTACATAAATGTTGTTATATAGTGTTGTGATTGAGATTCCCACTCACTATGTTTTTTAAAAATAGACAATAAGATCTTTTTTTGCTTGGAATAAAGTTAAATTATCATCAAGAAGATGTGGTAGACAGCAGAACTAACGCTAACCACTAGCAAGCCTCTTTCTTCTCATGACCAGAAGGCTGCTGAGAACAGTGGGTGGGGCAGGTGGAGTGCCAGGGGAAATGGTAGGTGGGGCTGATACGCAGGTTTGTTTGGTGTAAAGCTGATACAAAATTGCGACCACTAGTGGTGAATCAGTTTTGCATATTGCTTCTTTAAAGAGATAAATTCTCTTCAATCTTGCATTTTATTGGACCACAGTATCGGGCTGTGTTGATTTTGTGCATGCTTTTGTGTGGTTTTTTGGTTCTCAGTGGATGACAGAGATGTGGAAGTCTGACCCTTGCTACAAAGGTTATGGAGTGGATGGGTCTTTGTGCTCCATCCTCATCTACCTCAGTGAGGTACCTCATAGCATACCGAATTTATTTAATTATTTAATAAATAAAATTATTATAAGATGAAAACAGTATACTTGTGTGTTTGTGTTAGTGTTTAGTGTTAGTGCTGATGTAACTGCACCATCTTTCTGTCTGTGTTATGTTAAGATAGAGTCCTGGTGTCCTGTGCTTCCAGGTCGAGTGAAACAATCACCTTCAGCACAAAAGTCAGAGGTAAATGCAAAGCCTAATGAATGCAGAACTGTATATACATGCATGTGCTATAGAAGTGTTCTTCTATTGTGGTGCGATATGTAGAATGAATACACACAGCCTTTACAGACCTGCTTTACCAGAGTAGCCTCATTTTTGGTTAACAGACCTGTAGAGCACACCCTGATCTGTACATTTAAATTCTTCCCGTTAGTTTGTATTGTTCTTTGAGTTTGTCCCTTTGAGGTGTCGACATAATGTAGGTATTATTAAGTAAATAAATAAATATTAGGATTGTGAATTTAATTATTTTTGAAGTATAACAAGGTTGGTTAATGGTTCAAAAAAACAACAGATTTTAATCAGCAAATTCCTGTATTGGGTTTTCAAAACTAAATGCTGCTCAGCATGAGTGGACACTGACTAATAAAACGGGAAAATAGCAGTAGTGACTTTGGTACTCATTTGTAGAGCAAAGTAATTCTATTAAATTGTGAATATTATTTAATGTGCCTAGTGTTTTTTTTCATTTATCCAGGCAGTGACTGGCCATGCAGTGGTACGGGACAGTCTAAACAGTTTGTATCCGTCTCTGGAAAACAAAGCCCAGTTCACGTGGATTCTCCAAAGAATTCGCAGTATGGAAGGGATTTGGGTAGAAGCTGGACGCTCACTTTCAGCCAGATACAATGTCACAGGGCGGAAAGCCAAACACGTAATGTATCCTCCTGATGTTTTTGTTGGATTAAGATTTATTTTCATAACACCACTGGATATTAAAGCATCTACAAAAAAGAAACTTAAGAGGTGGATGCAATATGTTGTCAAATTGTTTTAAAAATGGTAAAATTTGAATCCACTTGTTTTTTGTTGATGTCAATGTAGAGTCAAAAACAACAGAAGCTGAAAAAGAGATGCACATCTGAACAAACAAAACACCCCCTCCGAGGCAGCCAGGTGCAGAGCTCAAAGTAACTCAGTAGAGATATGAAAACGAAAAAGCTCACACACTGGTAGGGCTCCACCTCCAGCAATATTTATTGCACCTCGGGTAACGTTTTGAGCCAAGTGGCGGCTCCTCGTCAGACAAATGAGCAGGTACAAACGCCATCTTTAAATACACCCATGGTCCTATCACGTTTCATAATCACGTGAGTGAAACTGTTTTGGCCAGCTCGATTTTTGGGCTGTTTTTTGAAATGAAAAAGCTCACACATTGGTAGGGCTCCAATTCCAGCAATATTTATTGTACCTCCAGCGCTACCAGTGTATGAGCTTTTTCATTTTTACATTTCTACAGAGTCAAAAACAGCCCAAAAAACGAGCTGGCCAAAACAATTTCACTCCTCTTTTTCTAGAGACAGAGTTATAAATTGTAAGTAACATTAAAAAAAATAAAATAAAAATAAAATAAAAATAAAAAATTGGTTAGATTTGCATCTGCTATTTCAGGCCACGCTCCCCTTTGAATTTACATTATTCAATAAGAAGAGTTGGGGTTTTTTTGTCTTCTTTTGTCTAGGGAAAGTCTAAAATGTTATGCAGTTTTCTGCAATGTGCAGTGTGCTGATCAGCTCTATTTTCTTTTTGTCACCAGCTGGGGTGACAATACTTTCACAAATATAAATAACCTCCTCAAACTGTTTAAAACAAAAGCAACTTATGTAATGATAATATGAAGTGACACATACCATATCAGTCATGTATTTTTTATTATGATATATCTTTCAGTGTGGCATGTACAGTGCAGTTATATAATAAGGCACGTGTAATTGACACGGTTTAGGTTTGTAGAAAAGTATGCTATTAGTTTGCTGCCTTCCTCTCCTCTACTCATGTTATTATTCCAGTTATACTAAAACCAGCAAAACAGCTTTGCAGATGTGACCACAGGACCCGACTGATATGGAATTTTTGGGGTTGATGCCAATACCGATATTAGAAATATAAATATATATACATTGGCTAAACATAGTGATCAAATACTTGTAGCAAAGATATGTAATGGAGACAGAATATTTAACATTTTAATGAACTTTACTTTAATATCAGTGCACTGAATGTCACTTATTATTTATTATTAGTTGTTGTTGTTCTCACTCCAGTAAACGAGATGTTTAATCTTGGTCCGGTAAGCACAAATCGTCATTTGAGATGAGGCCCACCACTGCTGTATCATCCGCAAATTTTATGATGATGGTCTTGGAGTGTGAAGTGGCTGCGCAGTCATAGGTGTAAAGAGAGTACAGCAAGGGGCTCAGGACGCATCCCTGGGGGGAACCAGTGCTGAGCGTGAGGGGGGAGGAAGTATGACGATCTACATGCAGCACCTGCGGTCTCTCTATGAGGAAGCTGTGGATCCATCGGCACAGCCAAGGATGTAAATTAAGATCACACAGCTTCTGGACCAACCTGGAGGGGATTATGGTGTTAAATGCTGAGCTATAATCAATAAACAGCAATCTAGCATAAGATCCCCTCTTAGCGTCCAAGTGGGCCAGGGTGTTACGGAGTAGATGGGAGAAGGCGTTGTCTGTTGATCTATTTGAACGGTAGACAAATTGAAGGGGGTCAAGGGTTGCAGGCAGGGAGGAGGTGATGATGGATTTCACTAACCTTTCAAAACACATCATCACCATGGATGTAAGGGCTATTGGCCGGAAGTCATTCAGACAGCTGGGCTAGGGTTTCTTGGGCACAGGGACTATGACGGACTGTTTGAAGCAGTTGGGGACAGTACCTTGAGAGAGAGAGAGGTTGAATATTACCGTTAGGACAGGTGCCAGCTGGTTGGCACAGGCATTCCTATGCAGGAAATGAGTCATCAGATGGATTTTTGCTACATGCTAAAAACTACTTCTAAAAAAAACTACTACTTCTTCTTTTCTTCTACTTGGATTTAACAACCACTTTATATTAAAAATAAAACATTTGCTTGTTTTCCTCTGTAACCCTAACATCTGTCATATCACTTTAATCTCTGTTAGATCCTGGTCCATCCTGGATTGGTGACAGATGAATCCAATCTTGGAATAGCAAAAAATGCCTTCAGTGGGGGCCCTCTTGGTGAGCTTGTCCAGTGGAGCGATCTTATCTCCACGCTTTACATCCTTGGTCACCGACTTCACCTTTCTGCCTCCTTACATGACCTCAAGGTGTGAGTATGCACACAAAAATTACCTTTCTTGTCGGCCTTCTTACAAGGTAACTGGTGTAATTGCTTAGAGGAAAATAAATGGGAAGAGCATAAAAAAATCTGACACTTTAATCCAATAATAATGAATGAAAAACAGCATCATATGAATAACAAGCTCTTGTGACTGATGAACAATTCCGGAGCTCTACCAGCTCATTCCATAATTTTTTTTCTTTATTATTACTGTTACAGTGACTATTCCTGCATATCTGTGGTTACATTTATCTTTCTCTCTTAAGTTTTCTAGGAATTAAAATGGATGGCTGCCCATCTCCTCAATCAGTGGAAATAAACCTGATATATACAGACATCACTGGCCTTCAGCAGATTAAAACAGTTCTACAGAAATCTTGGATCAAATACAAGTAAGTGCACAAATTGATTTAAATGAATGTCTGCTGGTATTCAAAATTCTATTGTTTAATTTAAAAGAGAAGAATACAATAAGCCAGTGTCTAAGATTTGAAAATACAGGGTGGGCTGGAGATAAAAGCTATCAAAAAAGGGATGAGATACCAGGCAAAATGAAGGAGGCAGAGATGCGGTGAGAAAAGACTTAACAAAGGCAGAGATATTAATGTGTTCTTGTCATATTTTGAAAAATGGATAGGGAAAGGAAAAAATGTGACTGATTTTGAAGGGAAATAACAATTTTTAAATTTGAATACTATGAAATGGATTTAATTAGATTTTCGCACCCATCATTAAAAACAACACCATGTCTCCCTTAGGCCGGGCATACACTGTATGGTCTGAGCCCATTTCTAACCCGATGCACAACTCATTTTGGAGTCAGACTGAATTTCAGCTTTGTTGCACATCATTTGCTGTGCAGTGCACAGTGGGAAACGAGGGCAAATAAGCTGCTCTGGCTCCGTGGTCAGATGACTGAATGAACTTCAGAAATAACAGAAATTATGGTTGGCTGTTGCCAGGCACTCGCACAGTTAAAGCAGAGCCGCGAGTGGATTTGCCAAGATCAATGCTGTTTTTTTCTCATTACGCCTGCATGAGGTAAACAATCCACACTGTACCATGTACTTTGTACATTTACCCAGCCACCTGCATGTCCATATGTGGCGACGCCCCTTTTTTTTATGTCTCAGCACATGGGAATGGCACAGATTGTCAAGGCAACACATCTCTACTTTGTTATTAGCATAACAAGCTAACAAACAAACATCTTATACTCTTCTTTGTCTTTGGCATCTTCTGCTCCTACCTGTCTGGCTTTCAAAAGAAACTTCATTAACAATTGTCATTAGCCAGAACAGTCCATGGGGCTAAACAAACATACCACTGTGACCACTCAGGTTGTGGTCGTGGCTCGACAATCTGACCGTTAAGCACAAGCACATAAATATTTGCTTTGGCTTTATACTGCAGATGATTTCATCGTATAGGAGGACAACAAACAACAAGATTTATAACATTGTAAAATGAATGCCTAGCTTTAAAGCAAACTCTGAGTAATAGAAAGTACATTATCGATGCTGCCATTTTCAATAGTCATCTTTTTTTCGGATATTGCACTGTTTTCAATCAAGTGACTGTAATATGGCATTAAAATCTGAAATCTCATATGTGTATGTATGTATGCGTGAGTGAGGAACATTGTGCAGTTGCACCCTGATGCCCTAATTTTACCCCTGAGAAAGTATGCAAAAAGACGAACAGCGAGAATTCATTCTGTACGAGCTGTTTTTTAGGGTTTTTGCAAGAAAACAAAACAAAACAAAAAAATAACATTTTTTTTTGCAGTTTGGCGTCTCACTCACATAACAGCAACAATTTTTTTTTTTTTTTTTGGGACGGGGGGGGGGGGGGGT
>JAQLOL010013873.1:0-14434 GCA_029783665.1 Naso thynnoides
GGTCAGGGGTGTCGATCCCACTGACCAATGGTAACTCACAGCTGGGTCTGTGGCATGTCTTCACACCTAGGTGTAAATATCTGGAGGACTGTGGTGGATGAGCTCAGTCCATAGTTTCCTTTGTGGCAGATGAGAAACATGTTTGTCCAAAAACAGTCCCGTTGAAATCCCAAAATGAACGTCTTCATCTGTGGATCCCAACAAACATACTGTAGTTTATTTTGACTCATTACATCACCGTGCGGCCCCAAACACTCCCCACATGTCAATTCATTCACAAGTGAAAATAGTTCTTAGCACATCTATTACCTCCTTCTGTTTGAAAAATGTTTTTTTAAAACTAGCATCACTCTGTTGTAAAAACTTGCTTTAAAAAATTGCCCATTAATCAAACAAACAAACAAACAAAAACACATATTTTTTTAAAATATAAATTATATACATAATCCCCATGATCCCCATCCTCAGTAGACACCAGCAGGCTTGGGGTTGAGCAGTGTGGGCAGATGCTTCTAAATACAAAAAAATTAAATTAAAACTAAAATTAAAATTAAAATTAAAATTAAAATTAAAATTAAAATCATAGTTCCAGTTTCTCATGCAGTGAGAGCGGAGCTTTGGACACAGTCTGATTATTCATTACATGTTTTATCTTACAATACGTGACATTTATATATTATGTCTAAAAATGAAGATATCTTTGCTGTATATTTTGTTGAGTTGTGTATTTATATTATCTGAAATATTTTTCAAATCGTATTAAAGAAATCTGTAATTTTATTTCAGGTAACGGTGGCCATCACTGCTGAGGAAGGAATTCGTCAAGCGTAACTTAACGTAGCGTAAATTAAATGAGCTCATTAACGTTAATCCTGCCTGAGTCAGTCACAGAGTTTCATCAGCAGTAAAATCAACGATTCCCACGATACGACGATGTCATCAAACTTTTGTTCTTTTAGTTTTGATGAAGGAACCTCTGGCGACAGAAATGACATATTGTGCATTTGTTTCTAACATAAGGTCAGTTAGTAGGAGCTCACACCCATTAATAAACTCTGTGACAATATTTCACAGCTTTCCTTTGGTTTCGGTATCAAACGGTTAAATTCCAAAGGGCTTTTGTCATGTCACGTTAAGCTTATGGTTACAAAATACATCTATATATTTCTTTAAAGTAACTTACGGATATACTGTCGGTCTCTGCACAGATCTTTCACACACATGTATTTATGTCGCAAACGTTGTTCTGAGTGCATGCAGTGAATCTGAATGTGTAATTGTTGGGACAAGGTAGTTCAGTTAAAAAGTATCAAAAACTGAATGACTAACAGATTTCTGGTTTTAAATCTGTTCAGTGCAGCTTTAAATCCGCCTTTGGGTGACAGGAAGGACATTTTAGAATAACAGCAGCCTGCACTTCCAGCGGTTTATAGTACAAACCAGGACTGAGCTCACTGAAAGTTTATGAAACTACTAATTAAATTAATAAAACTAATTATGACACCAATTACAATTAATCAATTTCGACAGATTTTGTACACATCACCTCACAGACGACCACGTCGCATGTCTGGCATTTTCAAGCTTAAAGGAAGTAAACACAAGCAGCTCTATACTAAAGTTAATGACGGTGCTTTCCGACCGTTTTCACACAGTTTGATCTCTCATTTAACTGTTTGGTGTGCATGTCACGCATTTTTATTAACAGGAAGCTGATGCAGTTAAAGGTCAAACGGGTCACGGATTCAAAGGAGACGTGACGGCTCGCTGTATAAAATGGCCAACTGAAGCTGCTCAAAGACGCACTGCTCGGTTCTGTGTAAGTGACATTAAATAAACAGAAGGCGGATTATTAGCAAGTCTTCAGTGCGACGCTGACGCTGGCTCTCTCTGCAAACACTGCTGCGATCTCTCCACCTGGACCCGGCTCTGCCCCGGGGCCTCTTCAGCTGGACGTGCCTGGAACTCCTCCACAGGGAGGCGACCAGGAGGCTTCCGTACCAGATGCTCGAACCACCGTAATCGGCTCCTTTCAATGCGAAGGAGCAGCAGCTCTACTCCAAGTTCCTCACGGATGACTGAACCTCTCACAGACGCCAACCACCCTCCCGAGGAAACCCATTTCAGCTGCTTGTATCCACGATCTTATTCTTTCAGTCATGGTTCGCTGAGAACCATTTTCCCTTTTTGGTTTTCCTTTTGCAAATGTTGTGGAACGTACCTGATACCTGGAACTATCTGCAGTTTACAACGACATCAAAAAGAGTTCAGGGACCAAAAAAGAGTTGAACCATTCAGCAGAAATGGGGCTAAAGTCGAGAAGGGGTGGATGAAAGCTCAGTCTCAGATGATAATAATCATGTGTGCCGGTCAGACTGAGGGAGCTGGAAATGTGTGATTGATTGTCTGCAGCAGGCAGATAATTTGTGATCCTTTGTGCGGTGATGGCGGTTTGAATGGTTGAAGCAGTTCCAACAAGAGGCAGCTGTTGATCAGTGAGTACGTGTTTTTGGCACTGACAGAGCAGATCTCACATCCTGGAGGATAAGAAGTCTGGAAGGAATAATATTTTGGCTGGATGAGGACATTGTGTTTAAAGAAAGGTGTTTCTGCAGGAGCTGCAGCACGCACACAGCCCCTAACCTGAAAGCAATAACCTGTCCAAGTTACTCCAACAACCACACGACAGAGGTTTATAAATACAGTCAGACTGAATACACTGAAACAAAAAATTAAGCTTTCCAATCTGATATCAGAATAAGACTGAAACATGGATTTACAAAATGCACCAGCATTAAATGGTGAATCTCCTACACAGCAAAGAAGCGGCATGTTGTGTTCGATGCAAGCAAGATGTTTCCTCCAAGGACTTGAAACACTCTTTGAGGCGGGTGGCGTCTTCTGCATCCCTCAGGCCGATTCCACACATTTGACAAGTGTGACATAATTTTAAAAGGGAAAAGTGTTGCACATTTCGTTTTATGTCGTGCACCTGGAGTTTTGTTATGTCGCCTTCATCATCACGGTTTGTTGCGTAATGAGATTGAATAGTGTTAACATCGCCATTAAAGGGACATATTTTAAAATCATTCTGTGGTTGCACGTTTCCTCATTTTGACTGCTGCTTCAATTTTAAAATTCATTTTAAAAAGATAATTTAACCAAAATCAAACTTACCAGCCTCTGCGTTGTTCATATCTGGGTAGTCATCGCAAGATAATTGACGTCACACCTCAGCGTGCCTCTGTCTGAGAGTTGTCGCTACCCGGATATGAACAACGCGGATGCCGGTAAGTTTGATTTTGGTCAAATTATCTTTTTAAAACGAATTTTTAAAACGGGGCTACTGCATTGGTCATCAGTGGTGGAGAACTAACCGGAGCTTGCAAAAACGAACTTGGCATATTGGGGGGATAACAGTGAAACCCCATGTCAACCCTGATGCCACACCATGGTCTTTCAAGCCAGGCCAGTGCCCTTTATGATAAAAGGCAAAGTTGATGAGGAGCTGGAATGTCTAGAGAAGCAAGGCAGCATGGAGCCTGTCATGTTTTCAAGGTGGACAGCTCACATTGTTCCAGTTTTGAATGAGGACAAAACTTGACGCCTAAAGGCCGTTACACCCCGGGGGCGATTTTTTTAGCATGATTAATTCGGATGAAAATATACTTTCTCAAACTGCTGTTTGTGTTATTAGTAAATCCACACAGAATGCGAATATTACACAGCAAAAAAGCGAACCTTTTATTTTTCGGATCAAGGTCGATTTTTCAGAACATTCAACCTGGGAACAAACGCATCAGCCAGTGACGATGGTTGTGCGGATGGTTGTCTCTCAGCACCAAGCATTGTTTGACAAATAACACGCAAATTATGAAGACAATGATCTTACCTTTATGCAGAGCATCACTGATCAGTTGGGCTCTGTAAATGGTGAGTAATGTTACCTTATGTAGTTTCCTTTTGGTTGAGGTAACATCAGCTAACATTTGGGAGGCTCTGTTTACTTTTTTACCAATCTAATCATACGGCTTACACCTGCCCGCTTTTAATGCCTGTGACGTGTGGTGTCGTATTTTCACTCTGTGTTTTCTGTTTGATGGCTGATAAGTTCTGCTATGTTTTCTGCTTTGTTTTAATATCATATTTGTAACAAGTGAGCCCACTTTTCCCTCTGTGGAGTGAGCTGTCTAAACTCTTTTGCACATTCATATCCCCGTGTTTTTGTCACAAATTTGTGTCACTGCCGGTGTGAAGAGTTTTGATCTGAACATTTTGCTTACAATTCACATTTTTGTGCCGTTATGCCCCGGCGTGTAATGGCCTTAAGTGGGGACTATAAGCTGATGGTGAACCAGGTCTTTAAACTAGAGATTTAACCACTGCCATGGGTGGATGACTTGTTTGCAACCCTCTCTGGTGGTAAGCTGTTCACAAAGCTTGACATGAGCCATGCTTACAACAGTTGCTGCTTTACAAGGATTCTGAAAAATGTGTTATGATCAGCGTCACAAGGAGTTATTTAAATACAGTTGCCTGGCGTTTGGAGTGGCGTCCAGCCCTGTCGTCTTACAAAGTACAACGGACACTTTGCGACAGGGGATTCTGCATGTGGTACTGTACCTGGATGATACTGTGGTCACAGGGGCTACAGAGGCGTAGTTTCTGGCTAACTAGAAGCAGGTGCTGAAAAGGCTCTCAGAGGAAGGACTGCAGCTGAAACATGGCAAACATGTGTTCCTGGAGCATGTCTTACCTGGACACAAGATCACAGCTAAAGGACACTGCCCAGTGGAAGACGAAGGCTCAATCCTAATTCCAGTTTTTATCCCTACCCCTGGTTTTGGAATGAACCTCTTGCCCCTTAACAGAGAGTTACAATGGCTAAAATTCCTCCCTCTGAAATGAGACAACCCTTCAACCCCCTTACATCATCAGGTGACTTCGATGGTGTTTACCTACGGCTGGACTTTCCAATATGGTGCCTTCCATGGTGGGGATTTCTCTTGTGTTGCTGCTGCAATTCTGGTACCAACGTTACCACAGTGCCATTTGTCCTTTATCCGATGGCAGTAGTAATGCATGGATGCTCGCAATATGTTCACAACTTCATGCTATCAATCAAGTCATCAAATGAAAAGAACCCTGATTTGTTACCGTCTGCTAACGTTAGCAGTACTCACATTAGCTACTGGTGCGGCTACCCTGTCAGTATGCTCCGGTATTAGAAGAGCAGGACGCAGTGCAGCAACTTCACCGACGCACTCTTATGCCCAAAGTCCAGCAGGAATGTAGCACTGAAATACATCAAACGCTGGCTGTTTTGTAAACACAAGCACTAACAATATTAGTGTTAGCTAACCAGTTGGTTAGCTACTTAGCAATTAGCAAACTTGCAGCTATTGTTTTGTACATGTTACAAAGAAAAGGACTTTAGTACACTTAAATGGCAGATGGTTCTCATAATCTCTCTGTTTGAAGTGTGTTTTTGTAAAATCTCTGTTTGGAGGGCTAGCCCTAACACGCCACCCTGCTTCATCCCAACTAGAATCAAGACACCCTACCCTTAAACGTGAACAGGGAGGGGTAAGGCAAAGTGGTGGAGCCATGGAGGAATTTGTCATTAGGCCGTAGTGAGAGCTATTTCGGAGGCCCCTAGCCCCAAGAATGTCACTGAGTTATGGCCATTTTTAGGCATGGTGAATTATTATGACAAGTTTCACCCAGACCTCTCGAAGTTTTTGGCCCCACTGAACAAGTTGCTGCACAATCGCACAAAGTGACATTGAAGTAAAGAGAAGGAGGAATCATTCCAGGAAGCAGAAGAGCCTCGCCACTCAGCAAAGCTGCTGGTTCACCATGACCCCGACAAGGAGATTCGCTGTCCTGCATCGCCTCACTGTGTGGACATCAGCATCAGAATAAACTCTAACACTGCTGATGGAGCAATATAAGGAATATAAAAACATACTTTAAAAATACATTCTGATATTGTTACTGATTACTTCTAAAAAATATACTCAGTAATGTAATCTAAGTATCACAATAAAGAAGTAATGTCACTTGTTAAGTCATTATTAATACTCTGTAAAAATGATTTGATAATGATTTTGATTAATGGTGGTGGTTGTTAGTGGTTGATTGATATTTAATGATTATTTCTGTTATTGTATAATGAGGGAACCCACAACTTTTTTTAGTTTAGATTTTTCAGTCTTATTGTTATGTTAAATGCAGACATTTTTATATCTTTAATGTACTGATGTTACTATGTTTTTTGGCTGCTGGGTTATTTATAGTAGTATTGGTGTTTGGGAATGGTTTTTATGGTTTTCGCCACCAGGTAGCGCCTGTTAGTGAGTGGCAGCAACATAAAAAGTAGAAGCTGTGGAAGAAAAGCTATTCTTCTTCTCTGTTGTTGTTAACCACTTGTAAAAAAAGTGAAGTCTCAGCAGCGGCCGATAAAATGTGTAGGCATACATAAGTGCAGGACTAAAAGCTGGTTTGTTTCGTTTGGTACAGGAAAAAAAATCACAACTGATGAAACTATGTACCAGTGTCTGCCTGTGCCCCTGACTGCAACTTAATGATGCCCATTTACATAAGGCTAATGCTACAGAGCTAAGTGAGCATGCCATTAATACTTCAAACTTCAAGTCAACTGCTGTGACTTACAGTGGGCTGGGGCGTGTTTTTGCCCAAACACCATTCCCATCACAAGATTCACCTCTTACAGTCAAAACATACAATAGTTTTCAGTTACAGCAGGAGCAAATAATTTTACCGATTAGCTAAGTTGTCTAATGCCCAACTAGACTAAGACAACTGGATTTTTTTCTTAAGGTAAATATTTCTTGAACTCTTTCTCATCCATGTGTTGGTCTTTCTTTGTCCGTGTACACTCTGTTTTCACTCTGTTTTGCACTTATTAAAGTAGGCCTGTGTGTATTTACCTTAACTGGCCATTATTTTGCCTGCCAATCACAGACAGAGTTGTGGGGGTCTCTGTGGAATGTGGATGGTAAATGAATGAATAGATTAATTTTTTTGCAAGTCTGGTCACTCCAACACAGCCCACCTCTTGTGGGTTGGGATTATTCAGAAACATAAAGAAAATCTACAGAAGGCCGACAGACTTTTCACAGTGGATAGGCACAACCTGCACTGTACAGTGATGTTATTCCCTTGTTGGACTGAAAATACAGAATGATGCTGAAATTTCCCCGCAGTAAAGCCATTTTTCTCTGTAAAGCTGGATGCTGTGATTGACAACAGTGCGTCATGGTCGGTTTCCCTAGAGACCCGAGTGATGTTTGTCACTCATATGTACATAGTTATGGGCTATATCATTCTTTATTTTAAAGTTCTTACTTCTTTGGAAACCCTCCACCCCTTCTTTGCTTAATTATTCTGTAATGTAATGACATCTTTTTTTTCTGTAACTTTAAAATAATACAGTTACCCTTTTTTCATATCCTAATTACATAACACAGTTACATGTACACGTACACTTGTTTGCTCTACTTCCACACTCCCTCCCACAGCCTCCGCTCCCCTGATGCAAACCTCCTCTCTGCACCACTCAGGACCAAGCACTGAGCCTGGGCCGACAGAGCCGTCTCCATAGCTGCCCCCTCCCTCTGGAACTCTCTAGCTAAACACATACGAGACTGCCGACATGCAAATCAATAGTTTGAATTGATCAAAACCCGCCTTTTCAGAGCAGCCTTTGATCTCTGTTGATGTTGTTTTTTCATAATTGCGTTTACTGTGTTGGTTTGAATCTCTTGATGTTTTTTTAATGAGCTGTCTTCTTTTAAATGTGATATGTAAAGTGTCTTTGTTTTTACTTTGCAATTACTCTGTGCTCATTCATCTGTAAAGCACTTTGAATTGCCTCTGTATAAAATATGCTGCATAGATGAACTTACCTTTTGTTGCTAACTTATTATCAAATGAACATTCAGATCACTATACTGTGTGACTGTATAAGGAAAATAACCAACATAACTACAATGTATTTAGGTTGGTAATTACCTGTATTGGGTTAGGTGTATGCGTGTTTGCCCACATGTGTAAGAGAACCCCACTGGCCTAGTAACCCTTGAATTACATATTCTCTCTTCTCTGTTAGGATCTATATCGCAACAGAATTCAACTCAACAGCCAATAATCGTGGCTCCAATGAAAAATCAATTATTAAAATATTTTCCAGAGTGGAGCCTATAATGAAATTGAGCTAAATATGCTGCTGATGGGGGGCCTCTACCTGAGTACCTTGCATCAGCAGAGCTCTCTATTTTTTAAATTCTCCCTCTTTCTCATCCCTGTGTTTGTCTCTCTATGTTTATGTAGGTCTAACTCTGTTTTGCACTTCTTAAATGAAGTAGGCCTGTGTGTATGTAACTTAATTGACCTTAATTTCATCTGCCAATCACAGACGGAGCAGGGCGGGTCTTTGTGGAATGTAGATAGTAAATGAGTGAATAGATTATTCATTTAGCAGGTCTGACAACTTCAACACAGCCCACCCCTTGTGGGTTTAGTGCCATCATGCTGACACTACAAAAAAAAAAAGAAAAAGGTTCAAATATGAGGAAAAGACGCTTTTACTTTAGTGCCCATGGCAAAGTGATGCTTTGTAAAATCCACCCCTGAGATCCCGCTATCATGCATAAGTTGAAATCCCTCTTGTTCCAGGCCTTATAAATATGATTAGATAGTACGAAAAGGTGGTCACTGTTGGGGATTTTGGTGCCACAACCTAATAATAACTAGGGCTGTCCCGATCCGATATCGATATTGGATATCGGTCTGATATCAGCCAAAAAAAGAATATCGGATTATATCGGACTGCATCTAAAATCTCCAATATAAACGCTACGATAAAAGCAGTCCATTCTGCTCCAGCGCTTCAATTCAATTGTTTTGTTAATAATAAATGGGTCAGTTTTCCCTAACTACTGTTGCTGACTATTGTTCTCTGTTTGAGTAATATTACTTTATGCAGCCTTTTCTAACATTCCACACTACAAAATAAGTAATGAAAGTATGTATCATTCGTGGTGTGCTGATATGGGATTCATATTGGTATCGACCAATATTCAAGGCTGCAATATCGGAAGTGAAAAAATAGTATTGGGACAGCCCTAATAATAACATAAAAATAATAGGATTTAATGTACATCAAAAAGGCCTACGCCTCGTAGTACCACCCCTAAAAAGGGGAAATGATAGCTGAGTTATTAATTCAAAGTTTGCTGACTATCAGTCAGAACAATGATTAATAATTAACTTAATAACATCACCAAAACAATCACCAAAGTTTGTCATTGTCAGTAAGGGTAGAAAAATTTGGAGCTCCACAGAGTAGAGGTTGGCCAGATTCACTCTTACATAACATTAAACAGACCAGCAATTGATTTTGTATTCAAAATTGTTTATTTAACAAACAAAATATGAAAGTACACAATGTCTAATCTAATAAAGTCTGATATGAAGGTGCGGGAGTGTGTAAAAGGTGCGTGTTTGTGTTCATGCCAACAAAGGAGGTGTGGCAGTGGGAATGGCCTAATGCAAAATGGTGCATAACTTTTAAATGAATTCACAGACTTGCACAAGATTCAGTGGAAAAGTTTGCCATGAGTCAAAGGAAGCTGAGTAACTGTTTGGGTCAACTGGCTAAAAGGGGGCGTGGGAGTGGCCTATTATCACAAGGCACATAATTTCCAAACAGACTGATGTAACATGGCCAAATTCTGTAGAAACACACACACACTTTCATTGGCCAGGGCTTGCCCTGTCCTACACTTTAGCCCCGCCCTTCTCGTAACTCATCAACCTCTTGTTGTAGCCTGTAGATGCTTGCGGGAGGCAGACAGTAATTGTTTTTTTCTTCACATTTTTCTTCCCATATATACAGTAAAGAAAGGATTTAAAATTCAAACAAGTACACAGTATTCTGCGTTCCAACAATACACTTTAATATACTCAACACAATAAGAAGCACCTTATTTCTTTGACCATGATGTACTGTTTGTTTGTTGTTTGTTTTTTTAAAAAAAAAACATAAAAATCCATTTATGATGCGTCTGTAAATTTGTGATAACATAGGATGCCTAAGACAACTGTAACATTTTTAGCTGCTAACCGCAGCTATTGTGAATTTGTGTATTTTTGTTCATCTGTCTCTCTCTGTCTCTGTGATTGTTAATCTTATGAAAATTCCCTGGATTCTGAAGTGTTTTAAAAACATAAATCCCTCCTCCTCTCTTCCTTTCCCTCTCTCCATTTTTTTCATTAGAGGCAGAGCAAAGCAGCAGTCCCAGTCGTACAGGAGTGGGCTCTGATCAGGAGGACAGTCGCACTGCCACCATGGGTAATGTAAAAGATTTTCCAAGAGAAATTTTCTGTTTGAAATACCACAAAAATAGAAAGATTTACATGTTAAAGATTTACTTTATTGAATTTTGTTCTGTATTTTAAACACATTCATAATCTTTATGTTTTTGGTCTCCGTATAAACCAATTCTCCATTTCTTTATTTACTTTTTATTTTTATGGGTTTGTGCAACAATATGACAAAATGCAATATTCACCCTAAATTAATTAATTAGTTTAATTAGTAAGTATTCATATTAGTTCAATGTGAGGTATGATAGGTTCATTTTTTAAAGTAGAAATTAATAACCAAGTCCAAGTGCTTAATTTAAATAATGAATCCCAGGAACATGGAGGGTGCTGTTCACAGCTCAAGGGGAGAGAAATATTCAGAGTGCACAAAAAATCCACAATGCCTGGACAAAGCCTCAGTGCTCACTGTTAAAACTCTACAAACTAAATATTTTATTGATCTGAACGTTCCCATTATTCAATCAAAATCTGCAGGGGGAGGTGTGTAAACAGCTCTCTCTTCTTATTAATTGTAAATTACTGTGTATACGCGGGTTTTTAATTGCGGGAAACATGTTAAAAATAGGCAATTGATGACCTTCACAGAGCCAGCAGACTCAGGTCTGACTTCCACTTTGCCCCCCACCACCCCACCCCTTCCTCCTCTGGTGCGTCATGTCATCCAGGCGCGGCACCAGGATTTCAATTTTGGATGGGCCTTAAAATTACAGAAGTTAATTCTAACAGACATAGAGCTAAAAATTATTCCTGCCTGACCTGTGTCTGTACAAGACTTTGAAAGCATAGACCGTTTCTGTTGAGTCAAGCTTGTAAGTTGGCAGTGCAATGCGCCACTCTCTCTCTCATTAAAAGTCATTCTAGCTCACCCAGAAATCGATTGTAACAATTAATTCAGACAGATCATCCAATATCACTTTGTAGCTGTGGGTGTAAGAGTGCAGCGCACGCAGGTTATTTTGTGACACAACAGTTTCTAAGCACTCATGACTCAAATTCCACTCTGCAATTGTTTAGGCCATAATGTTGTCCTTTTGTCATTTATCGCTTCTACTCTGATGTAAAGATGATTTGAGAGCCTACGCTTTCATACAATGTGTAAGAAAAACATACTTCCTGTGGAGCACAACATCTGGATCAGTCATTGATAAAGTTCACATTAAAGTTGACAGCTTGTCTCACACATTGCAGCAATGTGTTCACACAATACAGCACACTTTTTCACTCAGTTAGACATGGCTGTAACTCATTTTGCGGGTAGGGACAAAAATCGGATGCACAGCTGAATAAACTAAAATCAGTAGGGAATGGTATTGTATAAGTTTGTTTTACTGCACAGGTATAAAAACTAAAAGCCTGGAGAGGAAATGACCACTGTGTTGCCTATGTTAATAATTAGAATTTAGTGAATCTAAATGAATAAAAGCAAATAAATAAAAATAAAAAATATAGCCAATAACATTAACTGTAACGTATATTGTTACAATTACAATATTACAATATTGTAATTATAATAGTTACAATATTGCTACTGTATTATTCACCTGTGCACCTGCCTGTACAATTGTGGTCTGCCTCGGTTGAAATGTATCAAGGTATAAAAGCGTTAACATACTTTAAGAATGAGTTACAGCAGTGTGACGCCATGACACTTGGATGTTGATGTCCACTTCATTGTGCAAATTAGTGTGTTCACTGGGGTCTGACATTTACGTTGATGCTGAGGTGAAGCTGATTAATACCAGCGGAGTCATTTGACCCTGGAGTGAATGCCGATCGGACACATTTCCCACTGCAGACAAAAGCCAGATGTTAGCTGGTTTAAAAGGGTTTATGGCCAGTGTGAGAGGAGTGTTTCTCTCTCTGATTCTGTGTCACTGGTCATCTTTGCGAGACAATGGCAAGAGTCATTGCACTAACATAGCTGCTACTAGCAAAACTTTTGCTGCTATTTTCCTGTTGGTCTTCCAGAATGAGTTTAGCCTGCCCAGGGCCCATATCTGTGGTGACCGTGAGGCTCAAGTCACAACAACAAATGTCAGAAAAAAAGAAAAGAAAAAAGAAAAACTACAAATCACAAAACACAAGAACAAACGATAAAACACAACAAGAAATCAGAAGAGACCATGGCAATTGCTACAATACAACAACAAATCACAAAACACAAAAACAAATAGAAAAACACAACTCCAAATGGTGAAACACAACAAATCACAAAACACCACAAAAAAATCTCAAAACAGGGTAAATTACCAAATGCAAAAAAAAATCATAAAACTCACCAACAAATCACAAACCACAACGGCAAATGATAAAACACAACAGGAAATCTCAAAACACAAAAACAAATAGATAAACACTACTAGACATTGCTAATCAAATTAACAAAAGAAAAAACATGACAAATAACAAAGCACAGCAACAAATAACAAAATGCAACAGAAAATCACAAAACACAAAAACATATCACACAACACAAAGACAAATCAGAAAACGCAACAGCAAATGATAATACATAAATCACAAAGCAAATATAAAAACACAAGAAACGATACATTGCTAATCAAAGTAACAAAAGAGAAAACATGACAAGAAACCAGATACCTCACAACGACAAAAACCACAATCACAGTAACTTCCATTGGAAAAAGTTGGAACTTGCTGTCGGCAAGGATTGTTGCAGATAGGACGAACACACTGTCTGTCTTTCACACTGGAAGAAAACACACTATTCACACTCGGTTGGTAGCAGAGCGTGTGAGCGGAGCGAGAATGAGTGGTGAGTGGGAGCAAAAATTTTAAGTGGAGCTGTGGGGGGATTTGTCTGGAGCGGCACTGCTCCATTCTGCTCCAGTGCTGCTCACATCATGTGTAGACCTGCCCGAGTGTGCGTGGCTTGCCTGCGTGAGTGCGCTCAACATGGTGTTTTGTTTTTCTAAATTACAATTAGATTTAAAGGCTGTGACCTCAAATACAAACGTCGGGTTAATGAGGCCATATGAGGAAAACAACAAGCTGGGAGGAGTGATGCGCCCCACAGCTGCTCGCGGGATGTGGCGGGGATTTTTTCTCTTTCTTTCTCTTCTTGTGAGTGGAGCGATTTTGGAGTGGAGCAGAATGAAAACTGTAGTGAGCAGAGAGCGGGATGGAGCGGAGCGGTGTGGAGAGGTGTTGAGTGTTAGAGCACACGTTATGGACAGCTCCACGAGCTGTGAGCAGTGATTCGTCCTGCTCGCGCTCTGCTCACATGCTCTGTTTGGTATACAAGTCATCTACCCATCAGAGGGTTGTTGGTCTGATCCCCGGCTCCTCCGGTCTGCATGTCGAAGTGTCCTTGAGCAAGACATTGAACTCCAAACTGCTCCTGATCGCAATGCCACTGGTGTGTGAATGTGAATGCTGACTTATATTTTAAAGGCACTCTGGGTAGTCGAAAGACTAGAATAGCTCTTTACAGTCCATTAAACTCATCTAGGGGTGTGGGAGTGCAAAATAGAGACAGAGAGGCAGAGTGACAAGTGACAAATTATTTATTATGTGCAGTGAGTAAGAGTAAGATATTTACAAATAAAGCAATAGACTTCAGGGTGAACCAAGGCCAAAATAATCAAATCCAGACTGCTTGCAGTCTTTTTTGCTCCATGAGTCATACGGTTTGTAATTCTCTGTCCTTTGGCTGAAAAGACAGTGAAAGCTATGCCTGTGCAGAATGAAAATTGCTTGCTGATTTTTTTCATCTGGAGCCAAACAAACAAGTACAGCTCATTTCCTGTGAAAGTGAGACAGTGCGTCTGTCCTATCAATGACAATCCTTGCCAGCAGAGCTGCTAGAGCTATGGACTCGAGTCACATGACTTGTCACAAACGTGATGACTATTTAGGCTTGACAATATCATAACTACTTACAACTTGACTCATGACTTCATATGGACTTGTGCCTTTTGATTTTAAAAATCCTTAAAATTTAAATGTATGTCATTTAAAAATTGTGCAAAGAAACAATGTATTTCCCTTCATTTCCAGA
>JAQLOL010013874.1:0-14432 GCA_029783665.1 Naso thynnoides
AGTAGCAGGTGTCTGATGCTGCAAATTCAAACAAGAGAACCAATCAAAAGCATCTGAATAGCATCAAACTTTACTAAAAATGAATATTACTCAATATCTAGTCTAAGCTTTTTAAAAAATATTCAGATGTAACCCCCTTTGTAATTATTACCATTTTCATAAGTGACTGTAATTTAATTACACATTTTTTTGTAAGTAACTGTAACTGGTTACAGTGAATTTTTGTAATTAAATTAGGTAATTCCATTACATGTAACTAGTTACTCCCCGACACTAGTGATCATCACATGATTGATCTGTAAAGTTAAAAAATGGAGTGGAGTGGAGTAAAAATAAGCAATATTTTGCTCCAAAATGTGGTGGGATGGAAGTTAAAGTAGCAATAAATCTAAATACTCAAGTAAAAAAACAAGCTTTACTTCAGTAAAGTTCATAAGTAGATATACTTAGTTACTTTCCATTGCTAAGAGAGCAGCACAATATTTCATTACTTGCACACTAAATACTTCACCATGGATGGAAAAATCTTCCCACACTGTTTAAAGATTTTCAGCATCACCTCAGTTTCAACTTTTAAAACTCATGGGTGCGTCTCTGGTGGAATGTGATCGTTTATCTTGAGCCCAAGTTGCTGTTGTGAAACTGCAGAACTACTCTGTTCCTCCCTCTAATCTGATTTACAAGTAATGGTTTTAAAAGACGCTGAAACCGGTTTGAGCCGCCATAACTTGTTTTTTCCTCATTAGTCCCCCAGCAGACTTCCTCCTCTCTTCTTCTCTCAGAGTTATTTTCCTTTCTGTGTCTGCGTGTACTCACTGTCCGTGGGGGAAAGATAACTCAGTCAGGGTTCCCAGAGATTTCAGCTGCTCCTCCAGTGCTATGATCCTCAGCCCGATGTACCCCGACGCCAGCAGGAGCAGCAGCATCCTATAAACACACAACAGTCATCTGTCAGCCACTACAAAGCACTTTTCACTCACAAACTTTCACTCACAAAGAGAAAGTTTGTTGTGCAATAAAAATCAAAAGCTGAGAGAACGGTTAAAAGATCAGAGACATTCTGTTCAAACCAACAATCAGATATCAGTGAGTTGCATCAGTGTGCAGCCTGAGAGAACATGGTGTCATGATCCTTTTGGCTCAACCACAACTCAAGGAATAGATTTTTTTTATTTTCTCGAGAAAGTCTAGCCAATCCAGAAAGTCAACATTCCAAAATGTGCCTCTACGTTTACAATTCATAGAAGAACTCTTCACAAAAAAGGACAAACTGTTTTTAGGAACTTTCAACCGTTTTTTTTTTTTCCACACATAAAATGTGAAAATACTGCATCACAAGTAAGAGTCCTGCAATAAAAGTTTTACTCAAGAAAAAGAACTTAAGTATTTATCAGCTAAATATACAAAGTAACACCGCTCATTATACAGAAAAAAAATCCCTCAATGCTAGCAACACGCTTGAGCCTTCTATAGTATTACATCATTATAATGTTACCGACTGAGGTGAAGATAGTTTGAGCTCCTTGATGAAGACCAAATGCTGGGCAGTTTTAATCTGCAACAATGCATTTTATTTTGTCGGATGCCTTCGTCTTGTTTGCAAAGTTTTAATCTGCGGAGAAGCTGACGGCTACAGCTGACAACATGTAGTGAAGTAATAAGCGTAATGCCGCATTTCCATCCACAAGTAACATTAAATTAAAACACTCAAGAACATCAAAATTGTACATCTCAGGGTTCCTACATGGCCTTGAAAGCTGTGAACTTGAGGAAATAGCTCTTTGAAAGTTTTTTTAAATGCACATAAATAGGCAAGGGTCATTGAAAGTGCCTAAATTTATTTATTTTGAGCCAGACTGAAAGTTGAAGTTCTTTTTGACGTTTTTCTTAAAGGTGAATTTTCACACAGGACAAGTCTACTTTAAATCTCACCACTTTTGTCAGTAAAGTGGTCACATCTTTGTGGAATCGAATCATAATCAATGGCTCACACTCACAGTATGAAGTGCAGTGTTTAAAGTGTACAGATCCCATATTGTCTAATGGTTAGAATTACTGGTTCTCACTCAGGCGGACCAGGTTCAGTTCCTGGTGTGGGTGCAGTTTCATGTCATTCATTCATCATTCATCACATTGCCACACAGTGTAATGAATGATGGCTGTAGTTTCGCAGCACAGTTTAAACTAGAAGTTAACCCTGCACATAAAGTACACAGCACTAATCTGACCTCTGTAAAGGGAGTGCAGCATAATAGGTGCTAAAATGTTACGAATGACACCTTTAATCTCAGTAAATGTTTTCCACCATCATAATGTGCAGTTGCATCACTGTTTCATACTCATATTGTTTCACTGTGTTATAGAAAAGATCTGCCTTCACTGTAACACAACACAGTTGAGCTGTGTTCACACATTCAAGCATCTCTCTCTTCGTAATTGTCAATTGTGAGCTTCTGTAAAGCCTGTTAGTTCCATTATAACAATTCTCAGTGTTTTAAGAGTAATTGATTTGATCTTTCTCAAACTAGGCCATGGGGGGCCTTGAATTTGAGGGAACAGGACCTGGAAAGTCCTTGAATTTTATGTTAAAAAAGTTGCGGGATCTCTCCTGACCCAACAATCAGCTATCTCTCTTCAGAACTGCTCACTCCACTTTTAAGTGCAGCACTCGAGTAAATACAGTCAAAACAACAGAGATTGGCTGTGAAGGGTAATAATACTCACAGCATTATGTAAAGGTAGACGAGGACGCTGAGATTCCACATTTCTCTGAGGATGGAGAGCGGTGAGACCCTCTCAATGATTCTCCAAATCCTTGAAACAGCTGGTTGAGAGTAAAATCAGCTTGTGATTCTGTGATGACACTTCTCTCTATGCCTTATGGGTAACATGAGGAGATAATGCAGTATCTGAGTGTCTGTTCATGAGCACTTACCCTTGTCTTCTTCTATTACGCTGCTTTGACGGGTGCTGCATCTTGTAGGACCTGAAGAGGCATAATTATGCATTGTTGCATTAAATGATGTTAAAATATTTCAGTTTAAGGATAAAATGTGAAAAATGAAGGAAGCACAAGATACAAACAACACAATTATTAATAACCAGTGAATATTCCACTACACATTTCTCTGTCTCTAATGTTTTTCACACCTTCGCTGGACATCTGAGGGAAGTAGTTTTCCAGACAGCTGCTGTACTGTCTGCTCAGATCATGATCCATGCAGTCCTCCAAACTGGAATAACTGGAGGCCTGCAGACGAGAAGAAGAGCGCTGAAAGTTAAAGTCCTTTCGTCTCCCTTTATGCCCTCATGTTGGCTTGACTACAGCAAGATCACAGACATTTGCTCGGTTTAATTAGATGAGCAGCAAACCTACCAGGTCATGATCACCTTCATTCTCTGCAGAGGAGAGATGAGGGCTGCTGCTGGCAACCTGTTTCAGACAGACACAGACACTTGAGTTTAAACTGAAAACATGTTTTCTTTTTGAGTAAATGATGCCATTATTTATTGACAGGCAGACTGTGGAGCAACTACCTGTGCGTGTGAACAGACAGTCAGCAGGAGTTGATAACACAACTCCCGGTTCCTCAAAGACACAAATGAGAACTACAAGAGACAAAAGGGAAGCAGAGGAAGTGTTATTCTTGGAACAAAGCTAAGTATGAGTACACTCAGTGTTATGGAAGGTAATTTGAAGTTTTGGTGAGCTGTCTGTCTCACTGCAGGAATATGAGTCACAATTTTCCTTCTTCTTCAGCCATGGTACGTGTTTCCCTTTATTGATTTGAACTGTATTTAACAGCAAAACCGATGGACACCTTTGACTCAAGCTGAATTAATTAATGTTGCCATTAACCAGAGAGCTCAGTGTTTAATTAATAGGTTAAAGTGTCTACCAATGCCATGCTACGAGGAGCTCTTGTAAAAAAAACAAACAAAAACAAACAAAAAACAAAAACACAGCAAAACACGCAAAATAACATAGAACACAAAAAAGTAGGATTTTTAAAAAATATCTGATTATGATTATATTGCATTGCAATATGATTTTCACCAACAGAAGGAAGGATAATTTTTACATAGTTATTCTCATTTTCATTGAAAAAAACATAATAAAAAGATTATGATGTGATTTTTGCAGGGATTTGTACCAAACAAAGATGTTTTCCTAAGTCTGTAGAAAATGATGGTCATGACAAATCCACGGCACCACAGTATTTGTATTAAAACTGTATCTTGATGCACACATTTCTTTTAGAACAAATATTGTGCCTCCCTGCAATTTAAAAATTGCCATATTTGATTAAATCACAATTATGTGTGCAGTCCTTAATAGTTGTAAAGTAACAAGTATTCTAGAATTTAAATTTAAGCACCTTCTTTAAAATGCATACCTGTCTGATCCCTCTGTTTCAGCTTGAATTAAGAATTATCCCATTAATGATTTATTGTAAGTTTTGCGATTAAAGAGTTCAATAACAGAAAATGAAACACAGATAATAAAGAATGATTCATAAAATAAAAAGTGAACCTCATGGTTAATAAAGTGTGCAATCTGACCTTCTCTCCATCAGCATTTTGAACAGACAGCATGGATAAAGCAGGGTTGTTTTTCCTCACCTCCCTGACACTGGACGCAGGAATCACCACCTTTAAGAGGACATTGCAGGGATATTACACTTTACTTTAAACATTGATGACCAACATAAATAACCGGCTTGTTGTTGTCCTCAAGTAAAATCACTTCCTGATATTAGGATTGCCAATTTCATTACTAAATTTAAAAAAAAAAAAAAAAAAAAAAGTTAGACTTGCGAGATTAAATGTGAAAAGTGATTTTCAATTTGAGAAAGTCAAGTAGCGCCACAGCTGTTGTGACCTTGCTGTGTAAAATAATCTCACCAGTGTGAAATAAACCTCAGCTTTACTGTGTGTGTGTGTGAACATGTTACCTTGGTGTCCTTGAGCAACACTGATGAGTGGAAGCACACATAGTTTTCGGAAACAAAGAGTTTTCCATGAAACAGCACCTCCTTCTGCAAGGCACAGGTGAATGCTACACACACACACACACACACACACACACACACACACATAAGTGTTTCAGTTCCTTGTTCACTGTGAACCACTTGGCAAAAAATGTACCAGGCAAAACTTTATCAGACAAAAAAAACATGCGGAAACAATGTGATTTTATTTCCATTATCATTATTGATGAATAACAGACTCTTGTCCTGAGCTCAACTCACTCTGTTTCAGACTCTCCTCCTCTGGAACCTCTTGAAACAGTTTGTGGAAGGTTTTGTTGTGTTTCACGAAGCTCTGCAGAGAAAAACAGTAAAGTTTTAAAAATAAATACTCAGCTGTGGAAGCACTTTGGTGTTTGTAATCTAAAATACATTATTTAAACCTACAATACTTACTTTTTTGACCACATGGGGGCACCAGAAATAAGTTTTGAACATAGCATTGACATATTATCATCTCTTAGGTTGATATAGTGACTTTTAGGGAACACATATTTACTCACATATCCTGCAGGAAAGGCTGATTTATAGGAGGGTGCTTGACAGTTTTGATATTGTGATATTTTATATTGATTTTGATAGTGCTTGAGAAAGGAACTAGAGCCTCTGAGGCTTTAGCTAAGCTTTGGCTGTTTGTATCTAACAAATATCTCCCTTTATATATGTTTTGAACCTATTAGGTACATCTACATTGATTGATCAAGGCCCCCAGTCTGTCCGTAGGTTGTTTCACTGGAGGCCAATTTACTCACTGCAGTGGTCGGAGAAGTAAAGTCAATGAATCTATAAAAACAAACACTGTTGGTGTTTTCCCATGGAGCTGACATCAAAATTATTTTGGTTCAGTAAATTTCTGTTGTCAGTCAGCCTGGTCAAGGCTATTCGACTGGTTGCTATGCTCTCAGCTCCTCAGGAGCTGCAGCTAACACACTATGAGCAGCTAAGAGTTGGCATCATGTGCAATAGATCTCCACGGTGATGTCAGCAACAGTAAGCTTACCCGATGCCATGACAGTGTACATAACATAACAAAATTCTCCAGGTGTCAAGTGACACTTTTCTGTCTATTTAAAGTCTTTACTGTCAAATGCCTAAGCTTAAAATCCGGATTCACACAAAAACATTATTATTCATTTAGAGTTTGCGTCCATCTAATGACTGTAACCCTCTTTCAGCTCTGTTTTTGGTCTCCAACACCAGGGGGAAACATTTGGCTCTTAAGTTGCTAAATGTTCCAATATATTCACCAGTTAGCTGCTGACTGCACTTGTATGCTGTTTGGTGCTAAGCAGATGGTACTCAGAGGGGTTTTTTGAAGGTTTTACTCAAAAAACATCTGCCTGCCAAAACAGTAAAGCTGCAGGTCAGATGGCTAAACAAAGGGATGCAGTTTCAGGTGATTCGCTGTAGCTTCACATCGTTTTGACATTGTCATTTGGTGCATTGTTATTGGAAAAGCAGCTTTAATTCTCAGGGTGCTACAAAGAAATTGCCATTGAATATGTGTGTTGCAGGAAACAGGAAGCAGGATGATTTGGAGTGGACTCACGTTGCTGGTGGTGTTGATGAGCCCATTTAATTGCTCGTGATTCTCCTCTGCGATTGTCTGCCTCCTGAGCACACAACAGGAAAAAATGCACCACACCAACATAAAAGATATTATCAGGTCTTTTTCTAGGTACAAGATTAAAGTTCTGAGGCATCTCACTGCTGTTTATTCTTAACTGCAGTGTGATTTACCTGAGGGATATGTTGGAGTTGAGGCTGCGATTTAGCTCCTGGATCTCCAGTCTGGCATCCCCCAGACTGTTACTCTGTGTTATTTTCTTACCACTTAGCCTGTTCCTTCCGCTGATGTGTCCAAATCCGTCCAGGTAGCTGTCTCAAGAGAGCAAGGGATAAATGTCAGATTGATGATGTGGCTCTTATATGACGCACACAGGCGGGACGGATATAGAACAGCAAGTTAAGAAACCAAACATAAATACAAAAGGATCAATGTATTTTAACTGGTGGGAACATCAGTGAATGTCCTGGATTGTGGGTGAAAGAGCAACTGAGTGATGAAACATGTTCTTATCTTCACTTTCATTGTTGGCATCAGATTTTCCACAGAGATTGTGTTTCTCTCACAGACAAAGAATTTCTTACATAACCAATCAACCAAAATAGGTAACGTGTAGCATCAATGCCAATGTTTTCTGAAGAATAAACATGTAAAATAAGTGAATATGCTGCCAGTTTGTTTGCAGTTTGCAAAGCTCCTATATGTGAAAGCAGAAGTGACTCCAGCTCCAAACTTCCTCGAGTTCCAGCTGTATCGACTTTCTCCCTCAGCTCGGGCTAGCTGTCAGCCTGTTAGACCTGTGGTTAGTGATCAGTCTCTGGGCAACAGCAGGGACTCTGGAGAATAGTTTCACTTCTATGAGCCAGCAGCTACAAACACTGCCAACATAACACATAAATATTTTGCACACCTGAAGCTTCAGGGACATTTTTACACTGCTGTTCAGCTGTTAATTATGGATATTGTTGTCTAATTTTTACAAAATATTGAGAGGTAGGCTATGTGAGAAGGAAATAAAGAAATAGTAAAATATACTCACACAGAGCTGTCCAGTGAGAATCTCCTTCCTTTCAGAGTCATGATGGCAAAATAAACACTTCAAACTGATACATGCACACACTCACACACTGTCATACATGCAGTGGAAGACTGAATCTTGATCTGTAGTTCTGACAGGTTTACAAACTCATGCGTGACTCTTTGGCTTTGTGTCCTGCTGGCCAGGTAGATGCAGGTGAGGCGACGACAGCCTCCTTTCAGGATTGGCTTGTTACCATCGAGTCAACCAATCAGCTGTGAGAGGTGGGAATCTTGTGTGAAGAAGCCACACACTTTGCACAGCTCCAGGCAACAGTTGCTGTGGGTGGCACCTCCTGACCTTTTGACACACGTGCACATGCAGACACACACAGCGACACAGGAATGCAGAGACAGTGGTCATGTGTTAGCACCAATGCATAATTAAAAAAATTTAAAAAACATGATATAACACAACAGTTATTAAAAATATTCTAATTTCTTTAAGGCATTCAAAGACACATAAAGAGTTCAGAAAGAAATGTCTGTTTTTGTGAGTGATATCAACTGGGATAAGGATCACACACACTGATGATTTGTTAATCACCTCCTCATTTCATGCACATGCACAGTAGTGTTGTCACATGATCATCAAGCTATTTGCTAAACAGAGGTGCACTGACAGAAATGCAGCACATAAATCAGAAAATACACTTGGCCTTTGGCTGCAGAACACAAGCTCAGACTTCCATCATTGTGAGTTGTGATTGATCAGACTTCCTCCATCCTTGACATCAACATCTTACACTCCCAGGCAGGAAAACTGATTGTGTGAACTGTGTGATTTCAGTGAAGTAGAAAGTGAGTCCCATTTCTATTGTAGTCTCTGTGGAAACATTTTTTAATTTAATATCGTGACAAAACCCACATGATCAACAGTTGGAACAGCTGTTTTATTTAAGATGTGGTTAAGTTTGACAAATTTGTCTTTAAAGCCTGAAAAAGAGGAAAGATAGACAACTTAATTTAATCCCAACCCAAAAAATTAAACAAAGAAAAAAACCAAACTCTTTCACTCTGTCTGCATCCATATTTCTCCTCCATGGGCTGTCAAAGCAATCTAATATTGCGCATGGTTATTGACAGTTCCTATAGGCAGAGACTGTCGAAGCCCTTTGTCTCATTTAGCCACTGCCCGTCCCCGTTTTCTCTTTGAGGAGACATGAACGTGTGTGTGACATGTCTAAACTGTTGTGTCGCTACAGCCAATCAGCGTTAAGATTCTCCCGACGTCAGGACGGCATTGACGTCCCAACGAAAGAAACTCCTGCGTCCGTGTAAAGCTAAAGAATAGTTACCATGGGAACCCGAAAGATGGCAGTAATGCAACATGCTGGATGCCAGCTGCCGTAAAACACCAAAGAAGAAGAAGAAGAAGCAGAAAAAAAGAAACTCCTGCTGTGTGTGGAGCTGCACAACAGCAAACCGTAACAAAGCGGATGATTTACATTCTAAAACAGTAAGGACAAGTGGTGAGTATTAGCCCGTTGGCCTAGCTTAATAACACTCCTACTGCTGTTTGATAAAGTTTAGAGTATGTATGAATCACCCATGAAAGATAACGTTAAATGCATTGCTCAATGACGCAACCTAACGTGAGGTGTGTGTGTGTGTGTGTGTGTGTGTGTGCGCGCCAGTCATCCGTATGACAGTGTCATTTTGCAGTTTTACACGGCCCAGGATTTGCCACACCAGGCTGTGTTACCATGGATGCCTCAGAATCACAAGACCAGGTTGACCTCACAACATGTGAGTGTGCACAGACGTTCTTCATATAAAAAGAGATGAATAAGTTGCAGATGAATACAGACACAACATTTTGTACTTGTCACGTTTATTGACCCCTTCTGGTATATGTCATATCACTTGGTGCTTTTATTTCCATGCCAATTTGTGGTGCAACAGAAATTTCATAAAGGCTTAAAGCAACACTCACTTTGCCCGCAACTGCCTGGTTCGAAAAAATGATACTAAACGATGCATGTCAATACGTTGCACAAAACGGCAGTTTTAGAGGAACCGGATAATTTTTTACAAAGAAAATGTTGTCTGGTTTCCCTCTGATGTTCTTCGACTGCTCTGTCTGTCTGAAGCCCGTTATTTAACAGGAGCTGTCACCAACAATGACACGGTGCTGCAGCTGCGGCTTTGGTCTGCAGGCAGCCTACAAGTTGCTTTCAGGAACCTCAGTGAATCACAGAGTTGAGGCAGAGTAGCTGTGGGACATAAGAGGGAAAACTAGAAGATATTTTCTACATAAAATATGACCCAGTTCCACTAAAACTGCTGTTTTGTGCGACGTATTAAGGTGCATCGTTAAGTTTTGGTTTTCGAAACAGTGGGTTGCGGTCAAAGTTACATTGTCTTACTTTAAAATAACTCAAGAGTACCAGAATCGCTTGGAACACAGTTTAATGACTCAAAGCTTAAGTAGCCTAACTGCCCCATTTTGGCAATAAGTGTGTATATATTTTATGACCACAAATTGGTAAATGTGATGTTTACTTAAAGAGCGTTAACATGTTTTCAATTCCATATCCAGATGAAGCTGCACCCAGCGGTGAGGGGTCACTTCCCACCCCAACTACATGCAAAAAGCCAAAGAGAAGAGCAAAGTTCACGTCACCTAAAACAATTCGGTCAAAGAAAGCTCGTGCTGCTGAAACACGTGAACAGCGTGAAGAACGACAGCGTGCTGACAGGGCTGCGAATCAACGAGCTCGCGCTGCTGAAACACGTGAACAGCGTGAAGAACGACAGCGTGCTGACAGGGCTGCCCATCAACGAGCTCGCGCTGCTAAAACACGAGCACAGCTGGAAGAAAGACGGCGTCCTAATACAGCCGTACATGGACGAGCTCATGCTGCTAAAACTCCAAAGCAGCGTGCACAACGATGGCATGCTGATGCTGAAGGAGCAGCATTATACAGAGATAGGTTGGATCAAGCAAGACGACCAAATCGCCTTTCAACATGTGCCGATGATATTCAGTTTTACGATATAACTGTAACTCTGTAGATATGCAATGTCTAGGAATGAAGGGAAGCAACAATATTTGATAGTGTCCAGCATGCAAAGCTTTTATTGAGCAAACAATTTAGCAGCCATCAGTATGAACACAGTTGCCCTCTGCATAACATAAAGAGAGGCAAGGCTAAAGGATGGGCAGCAAGTGGGGTCAGCTCATAAAATAAAACAAAACTGCAGCCTGTCTCGCCCCAAACCCACTGACTTACCTACAGCATAAAAAGAGCATAACTCGACAACCTGGCTCACTTCTCTATGCTTAACCTGTTTAGAAATACATAAGGATGCCACCCATGAGGTCTAGTTTACTGAACAGAGGAAGGTTGTCTAAGTGTGACACAGTTAGGTTTTATGTAGGAAGAAAAACACATCTTACTATTGCCCATTAACTTTACATCAAGTGCCTCAGTGGAGTTAATTAACAGTCTACAAGCAATTTTGAAGTTAACAGCAGTAAACTCTCACTCAACATACCTAAATTACAAAGTGTCCAGAGGCACAGAGGCGGACTGATCAAAGGAAAGTCACAGCCACCACTGTCAGCGTCACCTCTCCCTGTTTAACACTTCAGGTGATCAGACGGCAATCCACAGCAGCTGTGAACCCACAGGGAAGGGAGAAGGTATCAGCCGGGACTGGCTCCACTCCGGCCAATCCATTCCAGGGGTGGCAAAATGATGACAGCTGGGTCAGCTGAAAAACACACACAACTGCAGAACAACAACACAATTATAAAACGAAAAGGAGGAACGGTGACCTGAGGAGTAAATGCCATCTGTCTGTCTGTCTGTCTGTTGGCATCCATTTTTCTCCTCTATGGGCTGCCCAATCCATTTTAAATTGCTCATGGGCACTGAGAATTGCCATATCCAGAGACTTACAAACAGCGCTGGGGTAGTCACTCGAAAAAAGTAATGTATTACACATTACTAGTTACATCATAACGTCACCAGAGATGCACTGTCACTTTATTGCCAATCAACAAAATGAAGTGAAAGCTTACATATGCCCACATCAGCACAAATCCTTATTCTAATAAGGGTGACAAAGCACAGACACAAGATCTCTCTTTTATGTTCTTTTATACTACAAAGTCAACAGCAAAATTATGAAAATAGGGTAGTCAAAGAACTGCAAGTAATGCAAGTAACTATATAAGTGTATGATTAGTAACTGTAATGTGATTACTGAATCAGCGGGAGTAATGCATTACTGCATTATGGACTATTGCAATGTGATTAGAGTAATCAGGTTACTTGTAATTAGTTACACCCAACACTGCTGACAAAGCCCTTTGTCTCATTTACCACTGCCCATGCCTGCTTTGCATTTTGAGGAAATATTTGCCCACTGTAGCAAAATGATGCACGCCGTTTTCAGACTGAACGCGCCCCAGCAGTGATCATGTGCGCCGGCAGTCAGTGAGGAGGAAGACATCAATGCACCAACATGAACAAAGTTGTGTACAAAGAAGTGTTAACATATACTTAATCCACATGGATGATGACCATTATGAGTAAGCTGAACCAAACATCTGATCCAAGCAAACTGTATTTATACATTTCTCTTTAGAATATGTTCTTGATAGACATTGTTTCCCCATAAATATATGTGTATTTGACTGTAAGTAATAATCTTAGTATATATTGATGACAGATCTATCTCTGTCTGCATTCATTTCTCTTCTCATTTTCAAACAAACAGGTTTTAACTCATTATGCTAAGGCAGTGACTGACAAAGCAGTTTTTTTGCCTGGTTATTTGCATTTTTTGGGAAAGTCTGAACCAAAATATAGGCCTAAGGTCTGCACAAACTTGTGTTGCACATATCCTCAGGTTTGGACTTGTCAGTGTTAATCACATAATGAAGGTCTGGAACTTTGACTGTAAAAGATGTTTTACTATTTATGTGTATGCACTAGTGTTCTTTCTTATGTACAGTGTCTTTACAGCCCATGCAGGCAGAGCATAATTGCATATTTGTATGCATGATATAATAATAAAAAACTCAGTCATCCATTGTTTTTCTCTTTTCAAATTCATATTTTTATTCCTATTCTTGTCATTACTAGTCAGTCACAGTACATTTTCTTTTAATGCAGCCATATAAATGTATCACTATGAATTTCACTGCATTTATTATTTACAGAAGTGACATAACATTTGAATCCTTTGGGGGAAATGTAAGAGATTAGGAGGAAATAGTGTTGGTTTGGCTGAAGGAAATAAGTTTACTGTTACGAGATTATATCATCACAAACTTAATTAAGCAAAGACGTTGTTAATATCACGAGTAACACCTGAGCTTTTCCTTCTATGACAAGTGAAAACATCTGCTGTGATAAAAAAAAGGCAGATAAAAAGGCAGAAAATGAGATATTTCAGACCAAATCTCCTTGTGTTCTCTAAATTTCATGCAACAGAATAATGGATAAAAAACAAAACAAAACAAAAAAAAAAACCAGACGTGTTTTATATTATTTAAGGCAACCCACTTTTTGTTTACAATGTTATACTTTACTTGCATATGTGCAAACATGTAAACCTTGAGTGGCACTAAACTGTACAGCAGGATTTCCCAAACTCAAGAATGAAGACCAAAAATGCATTTTTATTGGATCATCAAATAATCTCCTCTTCTTGCTGTGCGGTGTGTCACATAAGAATGGCGTGCAAAGTTATTTGCTCAGTATGTATATTGTTTGAGATGTTAAACGTACATAAATGTAAATTTGATGAGTGCTGTAATGTACTTTTTAAACGAATACATTTTCTTAACATTTCAAATCCATGGTGTTCTGTGTTCTTTGTCAGTAGTTTGTATATGATTATATGACTGACTTATGGAAGTTCAGGATGTATTTTTGGAATTTTGGTTGTTTGGGAGATGCAAAATTTCTCTTATGGGTCTCATGCTGAAAAAGTCTGAAAACCTGCTGTGGAGTAAAAAGCACAAGCATGTTTGTGGTTCTTCAGACATGTTTTTTTTTTAAATTTTGAAATATTTAAAACCCTCCAGGTTGGGTAACTCTTCTGCCAGCTGCCCACACACACACACACACCAAATAGTTGCATGTCACTCTGCTCCTTATGCAGCTCTCAGAGCTGTGCTCGCTGTTGTCTGTTTTCTGATTAAAAATTTAAGCTTAATATTTACTGGGTAGCCATGTTGCTAATGGGTATAATGAGTTTAGTGTTTAACATGTTGCTTTCCACAGTAACAAAATGCCCAATTCAAATAATTTGCCAACAGAATTTTTGATGTTATCAGACATATGATTTAAAGTTGCAGCCTATGTGGATACAGAGATGTGCTGTCTTTTGAGGTTCTTCTGCAAATGAGTGAAAATGTTCTTATATGAAACTACTCATATAAATCGTACATGACCTGAGAAACATGTTTATAATTATTGGCTTTTTCTCATTTGTCCTTGAAGCATTTGCTTCTCTAGACTTTTGAATGCACCTTTGCTACTTCAAAATCTTATATAATCCATGTACAATCTCTTAACATTCATTATGTGTGTTGCTGTGAAAAGGACTCTCCAAGGCTTGTGCATGAAAGATCTTCAGTGTAGGTTAGTAAAGAAAGTAAGTGAAATATTCTCAAATGAAAGAGATCTGTCAGGAGCTGCTGGTGACAAATATAAGATGTAAATTTAACCTTAGTCCATACAGCTGTTCAGGAGAAAGACTTCGCAAGTTCAACTTTATATTGGGCCTAATGCAAA
>JAQLOL010013875.1:0-14423 GCA_029783665.1 Naso thynnoides
TACCTTCTATTACTGCTACTAAATAACGTGGTACTCTGTCTGATTGGTGCACAGACTGGTGTACTTGCTGATACCGATACCAGCATCTTGGGTATCGGCGGCATTTTCCGAGACTGGTATCAGTATCGCAACTATAGTGTGAGTGACGAGAGATGAGACCAAATCTAACGAAATCAGCTCTGTGAGGAACACAAACACGTTTTGTTCGGCTAATAATTGTCACAGATGAACGCCACGTTTGTCTTTTTGAAGCAAAAACTTATTGTTTGGCTGTAAACAAACTACATCGTGGTCACATGACTTAAGCGTTCAGCTTCTCATCTGATTTGGTGCGCTGACTTCTGTCTGCTGACTTCTGTCTGCTTGCCGTGACCTGATCTAGCCAGTGATCATGGCTGTGCCCATCGCTCGTCTCACTTCCTGTTTCAAGGATATTATAGATTTTTCTCGTGATGACGTCCAGCGCCCGTGACAAACACCGTCGTCCCATTGAGCCACTTGCTCGCAACCGTCTTTTTAAAGACGCGTTTAACCTTCAAAGTTCAATAACTGGATTTATTCGCTCGTATTTTATGTCACAGAGCAAAACGTCTGAGTATCTTCAGCCTGTGTGACTCACAGACTTTATTCCAGACACGATAAAGTTCAGCGGAGGTTTGGGAATCGAACCATTGTGCGTTCACATGACATCAGAGGAATACATCCTGACTTCCCACAGTCCACATGCTCGCACACATGGCAGATTCCTTCACTCACAACTGATTTTCCTTCAGTGCGTCTCCCACTTTTAGCTCCTCCACATCAGTTGTGTTCTTGTCTGTTTTTGAACTCGGTGACCTTTGCTTTCAGAGGGACTTTACTGAAGTTAACCACGTAAACGTCTTTATATTTAGAGTCGGATTAATCACAGTTTGAACAGCATTTATAACAGATGACATCACCGCGGAGAATCTGGGAACGAGGCTGCAGGATGCGCACTCGGAAACAAAGTGTTTCTGTATTTTGGTGTTGTCTGAACGTTGCACACAGGTGACGGTGACGGAGTCTCGGCTGGAACACAAAGTTCAGTTTTATAAAGTGACAGCAGAAACAATAGAAGCCATGCTGGAGGATCAGTGCGGTGAAGTGACTAACACCTGTGGCAGGTAATGACTAATCTATGATGGATTACAGCTGAACCTCAGCCAGCTCTGAAATGCTACTGTCTACATTATAACACACACACACACACACACACTTTCACATGTACCAAAATAAACACATTCTCCGTCTTATTGCTTTTATACTGGGGAACACGCACGCACCGCATGTCATGCATACCTGGGAGGAGATGTTTGATTGACAGCTGGGGGGTGGGGCCAGCACCATCCAGACTGGAGACAGCATGACAGAAAACCTTGTGGTTTGTGTGTGAGACAGATTCGTTAACAGTCTGTCACTAATAAGCACACATGCCAGATGTGAGCAGCAGCTGCTTCCTGAGATGCTGTGAACGACGATGGGAGGACGTTCCTGAGGAGAAGTTTTTTTTGTTTTTGCTTTTTATGTTGTTGTTCCTGAGGAGAAGTGGGAGGACGACTTCAGGAAACAAGACGTCTTCACTGTGAGAGACGGGGGAGACATGCAGATTTGGAAAGGAATGGAGGACTTGCAGGGGGAGAGAGTTTGTGTGGACACCTGGAGGCGGATGGTGGGCTCAAAGGACCCAGATGTATCTAAGACTTGTACGAAGAACTTTTAACTGGCTCTGAATCAGTCCAAATTTAATCCTGATGTCTCACATCTTACCTCCATCAGCAATGAGACCATCAGCGAGCAGATTGGAGATTACTTCCTGTCTTTTACGATGTCTTTGCTGGCTCGCTTAGTCAGCAGAAACTCTACGAAACGCTTCACTGCACGCAGACCGGGAGAGGCGATCTGTTGCTTACGAGCACGATCGATCCGCTGCTCTCTTTTTAACTCTCGGTGGTTGGAAGCAGGAGATTTTTCTTCACATCATTTCTATATTTTGTGTAAATAAGTGTCGTGTTTCTTTCTCTCTTCCAAAACAAATGCTCGCGCTAGCCAAGATCTTCATGACAGGAAGTAGTACCACTTTTGTCCTCATGGGGCACTGCAATCAACACAAAATGAAAGTTCCTTAGAGGGTTTTTAAAACTGAGGTCGGCAATTTCAAGTTAGCTGTAGCATGAGACTTCTAACAGCTAAAACACACTGGATGCGGTCGTGCCGCGAAGCGTCGCGTTGCGGAGCTAGTCTCCGTTCGGCGCCCATATAATCAAATCTGACTGTCCGCGCTGCCCGTGGTACAAAGCGCTCTGCGGCGCCAGTTTCGGCGTCTGTTCTATTTTTTCCGCGAGCCACAAGCGACTTTGTCAAGCTGAACAGAGCAGATCGTACCTGACAGGAAGTCACAGAGAAAAGGCACAGCGAATCCGGCCAGTTCTCCAAATAAAACAAATGTCAAAACAAAACACCCTGTTTACTGATCGTGTGGTTTTCCTGTCTACATATCTGTCGGTTAACAGAGACCGACACACACACACACACACACACACACACACACACACAGAGTTCAATATTTGACGAGAAAGGTGCAGACGAGCGGAGGAGCTTGTTGACTGGCGCGGAGAAATGCGCTTCTGGTGTGGACAGCGATGTGGCTGCTCGGAGGGGAAATGGCGCTTCATGACGTGTCCGGCGTGTCCCCGGCGTGAGGAATCAGCTCAGCTGCCCCTCCCCTTCCTGTTTTTGCTCCAGCTTGCGTTTTATTTCGTTTGTTGTCGCTCTCTCTTTTAAGTCCAGTTTGCACGGGTGGACAGTCACTGCTCACCTGTGTGTAAGCATTGTTTGCTGTCTCTGAATATTGTGTCTTAGACTTGTAGTCCTTAAATCTGATCAGGACTACAATTCCCTCAAGTGCTAGCCATAGGATTTGTCTTGTGAGACAGTGTCCCACATCAGGCTAACAGAGTGTTAGCTCAGCCGTTTTGATGTACTGCTGTTCACACTTGAGTTTGCACCAAAGATTCATGACGTGACCAAATGGAAAGTCGCGGCGATGCAAACTGCTCCGTCTCAGCTCGACTCGAGCCGGCTGACGGTGTCGCCTGCAGCTCAGCTCGTCAAGTCACCAGAGGCCAGTGTTAGAACACAGGGCAAATCACTTGTTTCAACAGCCAATCAGAGAGCAGCCACATCACCTGTCGCTAAGAAGCCCAGCGGAGAACAGCCAGTAGGAACACACGCTCTCTGAAATGACCCGTGATTGGCTGAAAGTCCCGTCACAGTCTGAATCCAGAGTCAAGGACAGGAGCAGAAGTCTGGAGTTCTTTCAGATCAGCTGAATTACAAAATGTTGAAAGGTTATTATGGGATGTTAGCGTGATGACACCAAAGATAAAGTGCTTACGCCAGCTTTAATGACCATGAGGACAACTTGTGGTGACGAGAGGAACCAAACCCCAAGACAAGTGCAGCAACAGAGTCAGATTTGAATGGAGGGTGAAATCAGAGCAGCAGAACGAGAACGGGAGGATCTGACCCTGAGCTGATCTCTGTTGACTGGGTGGGCCCACACACACACACACACACACACACACACACACACACTCAGTGGAAACACATTAAGAAGACAAATGGCTGCAGCGGGACAGATGTTTATCCAACAGGCTATTTAAAGAGACTGGGAGGGATTAATGCCCCAAGTGATTGAAGACAAAGATAACGACACGAGAGGAGGATGAAAGAACGATGAAGGGACCAAAAAGGATGAAAATGAACTTTAGTTAAAACATGAATTGTTTCTTTCATTTTGATTCAAAAGCTCAAGCCAAGGACAGTTTCGAAGTATTGTACTTTACTCGAGTATTTCCATTTCACACATTGTTATACTTTCGCTCCCCTTTCATTTTTCTACCAACCAAACAAAAAATGAAAAATAAAAAACTGATACACAGCATCAAAAAACCAAAATATCTTTATTAAAAACAGTGTGTGGTTCAGACAGCATGTGTGTCTGTAAGAACAGGTGGTTCATTGTTCAGTTTGACTCAGTACATCTACTCAGCAAATGTTCTCACTTCCAGTTTTGAGGTACTGGTACTTGAAATTATGAGTATTTGCTTTTTTTTGTTTGTTTGTTTTTCTTCATATTTTTCAGTTTTATGGATTCATGGAGCTTTTTGCTGTCACTCACCTGCTTTCATGAGCCAATAAACTTGATTTTATTTGCTTCTCCCACAACTCCTCGCTCCCATGAACTCTCTGCTCCTCCTCCTCCTCCTCCTCCTCCTCCTCCTCCTCATCATCATCATCACTCAGCTGAATGTGATTGTAAATGGTTTTTTTTAAGCTGGCTCACTTTGTTGCTTCTCACAGCCATTAATTCCATTATACTGTCATGACCGTCATTATTTCAACATGAATTGTGTGAAGTTTGATTTTGTGTGAAGGAGCAAAATAAGCGTGTTTGTTTAAAATCTCTGAGCTGTTATTAAAGAGTCTCGTTCCCTCGACTCTCCCTGAGGACAGCCGTTTATTCCCCGCAGAAGAAAACCTAAAATCTCACCAGCTGTGAGAAAAGGACGCCAGTCGTGACTTTGGCCAAACATGGCAAAGTTTTCAGCCTCGTTCTGTTGGTCTGGAGGAAAATCCTGAACTGATCTGAGACCAGAGTTCATACCTGTTCAATCTGATTGTTGTTTCTATGTGAGTGAAACGTGACTCGTTGCTGTCAGGAAGCTGATCTTATTTCACTGACAGATTGAAAAACGTCTTTGTTTCTTCAGGAAACAGCTGCATCTCATGAACTCGACTTCATGATGTAACCGAACAATGACCTTTTCATTTCACTGTTAATTTGTGTTTAATTTTAAAATTTGACAAATTAAGACGGCTGTTCAGAGGGAAGACTCTAAAGAACATCATGATCCCAGAAAAAAATCCCCTCAATTATGTTCAGTGAGCGAGTAACAAGGACTTTGTGTTAGAAGAAAAGAAAGAGCACTTTATTTCAATCAAAGCCAGCCTCACCACAAAGCCATTTTTTTTAAAGTCACATTAACAATTATTGTTCCCTCTGAGTTGTTTGTTTGTTTATTTTTGGATTAAAATAATTTCTTTGGATTTAAGAAAAAACACTCTGAGACTCAACTCAGTTTTTATATGTATGTGACAAAGAACAGATACAGAGAAAACCTGAAGGAAACACAGCAGCAGATCACTATATATGTGTGTGTGTGTGTGGGTGTGTGTGTGTGTGTGTGTGTGTGTGTGTGTGTGTATTAATAAATACACACACATATGAAGGAGTTTAAAACACTTGAAAATATAAATAAAATCATAAATATCCATCAGAAAAAACCGAGTTCATCACTTTGCACTATGTGGTGTAAGTGTGCCCTGGGCGCAGACTTGCAGGTATTATCAAACTCTATCAGTGAGGCATTGCAGGTGATCAGGCCTGTGAAATCACACACAGAGAAGAACAGGAGGAACTTTATTAAATCCACTAAAACAATCCAAGACAACCAACAGGGACCAACATGAAGTAAAGCAGAGGAAATACAAACTTGAATGTATTTCTACAGACCTAAAAAAAAAAAAAAAAGCACAGAGACAAAAATAAAAAAAAATATGAAAAAAGAACACCGATCAATACAAAAATAATAACTCTAACTCAGCTGACACGCCTCCCGTACTGCCTGCCTGACAGACTGAACTCAGGTAAAACTGAGCTCACGCGCTCAGCTGATCACCTCTGCGTCAGGGCTCGCGCCACGTCCCGACACCGTTCAATCACATTGATGACGATAGTTTGATCAGTTTCTGTGACGTCTCACCTGCTCTCACCTGCGCACGCGAGCTCCTTTTACTCATGTCAGGCTTTTATTTCTTTCTTTCTTCATTGACGTGACGTGTCAGCGGGGCTTTCCGGAAGATCAGGTGAGGCGGAAGTGAAGAGGAGGGAAAGCCTCGCGCAGCTCACCTGTCAGCAGTTTAAATAAACAGAGAAGAAGAAGAAGAACAGAGGCGGAAGAAAGAAAAGTAAGTTCATTAAAACGGAGGAGTGAATCTGTTAACGAGCCTGAGGGTTCTCCTGTCCGTGTGTGTGTGTGTGTGTGTGCGTGTGTGTGTGTGTGTGTGTGTGTGTCAGAGTTCCTGTTTCCCAGGATCCACCTGTCGCAGCGTTTGTTTTCACCTGAGCTGCGCCCTCACGGTGAAGAGAGCCGATGAAGAGCTGATCCGGTTGAGTCGCTGCCTTGTTCTTCAGGCCGTTTGGGTCCATGAGCAGGTTCTAGTTGTGTCTGAGCAGGTTCTGCTGGTTCTGCTGGTTCTGCCGGAGGAGTTTCGAGCCCTCGTCACTTCCTGTCAGCTCTGACTCTGACGCAGCTGCTCTGAGAGGTTCTGTGGAGGAGAGGGGGTGTTGAGATGAATCTGAATCTGAACAAAAATGCTTAAGAAGCGTTTTTGTGAAGTGAATGGTTAACTAGTTAGTTAGCAGGTCAGAGGTGGAGGTTACACCGTGAGCCGTTGTCATAGCAACACAGGTGATGTCACATCTTCATAAGGGCCCGACTGATGTTTTAGTTTGCCAGTATTATTATTATGATTACTGACCTATCACAGATGTATTTGCATCTGCATACATGTTCTTTGATATTAAAACTGTTTTCAGGTCAGAAAAAATGTTTGACTATGGATTTAAAATGGTGTCGTTACGCTGTCTGTCCAGCAGAGGGCAGTCCGTTCTGTCCAGAGCACTAATGTTTGGAGTTCAGTTTGTTAAAATGTCCTATATCCTGCTTCCATTATACATCTTTACCACATGTATTTGTATTTTGAACCACAGTCAGACGATATCACAAAAAATAAATCAACTGATATATCAGATATTAGAATTTTCTTGCTCTCTAATATCGGCATCGGCACCAAATATCCCACATCAGTCGGGCCCTAATAGTGATGTTCATGTCTGTGTGGATGATGTTTAATTAAAATGTCAGACCTGCTTCACCTTCAACGAGCTCATCAGTTTCTGACAACAAACTTACAGTGTCGTCAACAAAAAAACAAACAAAAAAACCCCTCAAAGAGCAAAACTTATGATCACCTGCAAAACTCAGGGTTTTCCCATCATCCTCAGCACTCTGCTTATCATGCTGATTCGCAAACGTTAGCATGAAACCAAGTAGGTGAACGCCTGCTAATTATTAGCATGTTAGCACGCTGAAGCTAACAGGGATGCAGCATCATGATTTTTTTTAGCAGATGAGGAAATTAATTTCACAGTTTTGTATTTAAAAAACAAAATGAGAAGCTTCATGAAAAGGAATGGATTATTTTTATATTCCAAAGCTGTAAACAAATCTGACATCAACAGCAAACAACACTTGTATTTTTTATAAAGTGCATCAGAAACTCTGGCTTGTTTGGATTAAAGTGCATCACTCCTATGGCCGCAGATATATCATCTGAAATGTCATTATCTGTATGGTGACAATGAATCATCATATTTTGCATTTTCATGCTGATAATTGTCGTGCATCCCCGCGGAAACCTCGCCCGTGTGCTGCCGGCGTCGGTCGAGAACAAACAGGAGCTAAAAACAGAAGCTGTTTGAGGGAGGCGATGAGCTGCGGTTGGAAACCATTGATGTGGTCCCTCAGCTTCCAGTTCCTTCTGTCAGCTGCTCTGAACAGTGACAGCACTGAGCCGCCTGCTGCAACCAGCACATTCCTGACACATGATGACACAACAGGCCGAGCAGCCCATCCTCATCTGAACTGCAGCCGCCCACAAAGCTCCTCTTCAGCCGCATGAAAACATCCACGACGGCGCGGTGCGGCTCACACACACGTTAACTGACAGAGAGAGGATGTCATGTCGTGTCTCCATCGAATAAAACCAGCTTACCAATAAATTCCTTCATCCTGGTAAATGAAGAATTTGCTGCTTTTTGCTCACAAACTGATTCATTTGAATCAGTTACAGACAAATAAAACTGTTTGAAGCTTCGTAAGTGAGAATCTTTGCAGATTTCCTGTCTCAGGGAACTCTTTGGGTTTTGGTCCAATAAATGCTGATGCTTTAATGAAGTGAGTGGTTGTTGTGTTTGCAGTGAGTAACCCCATCCCGTCCAACCTGAGGTCAGAGGCCAAGAAAGCCGCCAAGATCCTGAGAGAGTTCACGGAAATCTCCAACAGAAACGGACCGGACAAGCTCATCCCCGGTACACAACCGCCCTTCATCACCTTCCCTCCTGTGTGTGAGGAAGACAGTGAAGGATCAACTGAGTGGTGACGTGTGTGTGATTCACCGGAGAGTGTGTGTGTGTATGAAAATATTCAAAATAAAAAAAAAAAATACAGCGCCACCATCTGCTCAACATTTCAGTGGGTCCAACACTTTGGATTTATGACCAAAAACCTGCAGGACGGACGACATTTGTATCAGCATCAGCTAGAACATGTTAGCATGCTAACATGCTAAACTATGGTGGTAAACATTAGCATGTTAGCATTCAGATGTTAGCATGTAGCTCAAAGCTGTGGACGTGTGTTTGGTTACAGCTGTGTGTGGATGCTAAAAGGTTAAAGTGTTTCCTGTTTCACAAAACAAAACTTTTGTTTCTTGTGCTGCTTCGATGCCGTGAGGAAGAGCGGGAAAACATTTTTGTGTGTGTGTTTGTGCGTGTGACGTGTTTGTTGTTGTGTGTGTTGCAGCTCATGTGATAGCGAAAGCTGAGGGTCTGGCCATTATCTCCGTCATCAAAGCTGGATTCCTGATCACAGCCAGAGGAGGCAGCGGAATCGTCATTGCGCGGCTGCCTGACAGACGTAAGATGTGAAAACAAAAGCTAACCTTCCTCCTCCTCCTCTTCCTCCTGCTGCTGAAATGTTCATGTGGACCTTCATGGCGAGGAGGAGCTCAGCCTCCAGGTTCTCCTCCTTTTGTTGGGATGTTTTGTGTCTGTGGTGTTTACTGTTGGATGGAGCGCTTCAGGTCTTCCTGCGGCGCCGGCAGCAGCGGCGTGCAGTCATCTGATGGCGGATGTTGGGGGTTGTGGTCTTGCCAAAACCCCACGGAGGATCAGAGGGAGCGAGGCGAGCTGCCGCTGACGCCTCGCCTCGCCTCCTCTGCAGGGCTTCTTGTGGTTTTCCGGGTTATCCTGCCAAATGGGAGCTGTTGGGCCGAATCTTACAGCGCTGGCGTCAAAAGAAGAGTAGCAAAGAATTCCTGATTTTATAGTGACAGGGTTTTTATTTAACGCAGCCAGCAGAGATCAGAGAGAAGCCAGGCAGCAGTGAGTCACATTAAAGATCCCTCTGTGGTTTGCTCTCAAGCCTGATTACATCGAACAGTGGATTGTTAAAAGATAAACAGTCCTTTGAAGGAGGATTTATGAAGTGAGGAAGGAGTGTGAAGATGATGGTCTGTTATTATTATTTTTTGTTTAACATAGTAAACAAACCAAAGAGTGTAAAACAAGGCGTAGCAGTGAAACGGATGAAAATAGTTTTGTCACTTTTCATCACGCTGATGTGGTTGAAACCGAGATACCGCGCTGAAGATGATTCATCATCATCATCGGTCATGTGAGACGGGAGTCGCTCCATGTGGTGAAGAGAGGAAGCCTGGTTTCCACCAGCAGCGGCAAATTTGACTCGACTGAAAGCCGTTGTTGTAAACAGCCGACAGGCTTTCTGAAAGCTTGCCGGAACGGTTTTGTGAGAAAAATCATCCAGAGGGTAAATCCTGAGATTAATCAGACGCTGACTCCAGGAGCTGTGCATTAAACATCACTGCAGTGCCAGGCGCCATGATGGAAAATGCCTTCAAATACAAAACTCTCTCTGGAAACCTCAGCAAATTGTTGCTCCATGAGATTCATGAGATGTTTGTGTGAGTTCAGATTAATTAGAAGCTCAAACGTCAACAGATCCTGCAGAAAACCTTTATTCCCTCTGATGTGCAGGTGGGATTTGTTGAAGGAACCTTGACACTCTGCACTGCCAACAAATTAAGCCAACGTAATGCATTGATAATATCCTAGTAAAATTATTATAGGCTACCGAGCTGGTGACAGAGGCCTTTAAGAGATAAATGTTGGCTCCATTTCAATGTTTTTATAGAACAAATAGAACTGTTACAAAACAAAAGTCAACGTGGATTAAATGTTAAAGACAGCCGGAGGAGGTGAACGTGTTCTCCGGCTTTGATTCATCGTTACAAACATAATAAACTTGGTTTCTACAGTGTCGAGTTCCAAAGTACAATGAGGCAAAAAAGGCGACAAAATCAACACAAAAAACAATAAGTCAGAAACTCCCGCTGACACGGACAAACAGCGTCAGCAGTCGAACCCACCGGGAGCTGAGGACAGGTTCGCTGTCGCCTGGGAGGCAGAACTCAGGGCCGCACTCAGATCAGTCAGGATGAAGCTGCAGTAAAGACTCATCACTCTGCTTCACCGAGGTTCTGTGTGTGTGTGTGTGTGTTTGCAGGCTGGTCAGCTCCATCTGCCATTGGCATCGCAGGTCTGGGAGGAGGCTTCGAGATCGGGGTGGAGGTGAATGAACACACACACACACACACACACACACACACAAAATGTTTCCATCCACTGCTGTTATGATAAAAATCACAGTAAAGCCGACTAGGGCTGCACACTTATTTGAAATGTGAATGAAATGGCGGTGCAGACAAGCCTGCTGCCATGTTTAAATCACAGGCGTTTTATTCCATGAAGGAAAAATGTTTGTGTCAAAATAAAACTGAAGTCAAATATTGAGGTGCTACACTGTTGTCCTGACCTAAACATCAAATTCTGACTTGATAAGATTTTTTTTTTAAATATTTTTGTTATAGACAAATGAAATCACAAAAATTGTTAAAAACATTTCATTTCTTAAAACTAATTGTTTAGTTAAAAATAGGAATCAATTAACAAGTTAACAAATCTATTAATTAAGCCATAAATAGATAAATAGCAAATAAATGTTAAAACATAAAATAAGTAGGGGCCTACATCATTTAAAATTGTACATTAATGAATTCCTTAATGAATAATTCACTTTAAAAATTAATTTGAAAATGCAGAAATGAATAACTAAATTCACAAACTGCATTAGGAACACATCTTTTAATCCAGCATTTAATTATCGCCAGGTGATAACCAATCAGAGAGCTTGTCACATCCCAGGGCTAATTTGCATTAGTTTTTCTGGCTAAAGGCCCAAAATGTCTTGGAGAGTCTAAATGACTTTCCAAATCCACGAGATGATTGGATAAGGAAAAGCAGCAAAAGGAAATTAAAAACAAGAAAGTTTCCTTTTAAATGCCCGATGAAAAGTTGTGTTTGTAATTAATTTTGTGAATTCAGTTTTTAATTTCTGATTCTAAAACTGCATTTTCAAATTGATTTTTTTAATTCAAATGATTAATTTAGGAATTCATTAAGTTGTTTTTAAATTCTGAACTTATTCACTGTTTTAAAGTTTATTTGTAAATTCTTTTTTATGTTTCCTCTATTTATTCATGGATTAATTAATTGACTAGTAAACTAATTAATTAGTTCCTGTTTTTAATTGTACAATTAGTTTTAATTAAAGAAATGCTTTATTTGACCCTTTTGGTCCTCCATACTTCATACCTACTGCTCACAGCTCTGAGGTCGGACATGTTTGGACATTCAGTCAATGCTAACATCAGCATGCTAACATGTTTCCAGTGCTAGCATGCTGATGCTAGTACTAGCTAGCGTCTCTTTTTGTCGTGCATAAAACAAACAAGCCGTTAGAGGAATTTTTAAAGTGATCAGAGCGAAACAGACTGGAGGATAACATCTGGTTACCATGGAGACGAGTGTCACCTCTCCCCGTAAACTGAGAACATTTGAGTGACACATAAATGAGGCTTTACGGTGAAGCTGTTGTCCTGCTCAGCAGGTCCTGTAGGGGGCAGTAAAGCATGTTTACCTGCCAGGTGTGTGATCGAAGCAGCTCATTTACCGCCAAATTCAGAATCCATCAAGGTGGACAAACAGGAAAATGCATCTTTTAGCTTTCTGGTCGCGTTCTGTCAAAGTTGAGATGTCAGATTGTCCTTGAACGCACCACTGCCATTCCTCAGGTGTCTGACCTGGTGATCATCCTGAACCAGCGCAGGGCCATCGACGCGTTTACAAAGGGCGGGAACCTGACGCTGGGCGGGAACTGCACGGTCGCCGTGGGACCCGTGGGCAGGTGAGCACCTGCGCTGGCGCTCTGTCTGTGCCCTGCTCACCTGTAATCTTCACTTTTGATGTAAATTGTTGCTTATGGTTGTTCTCGTGCCTCCAGACTGACGAGACGTTTAATGACAGTTGTTGTGTTTGTGCTGAAAGCCTGAAGCAGAAAAAAACTCACTGAGCGTCTCCTGGAGTGAAACCATCAGCTGTGATTTACTGCTGCGTGTGTGTGTGTGTGTGTGTGTGGAGTTAAATTTAGCAGCAGCAGGAGGAGGTCAGTGGTTTCAGGGCAGTTCTACAGGTTCTGGCGCGTGCGTGTGTGTTGGCAGCTGTGTGTGGGCGTGGCCAGGTGTTTGACTTGCAGGCACATACTGACATCACGATGTCAGTGTGTACCTGTGGAGTGCGGGAGCTACACGCAGAGAACATGCAGGGAGCTTTGATGTCGACCTGACTTTGTTTGACTTGTCAAAGTGAGACGTTTGATTTACGACGAGGCGCGCACATGAAGAGGCCCACGTGAGCTCAGACATGACAGACACGTCGGGCTCCTGCGTGCTGCTGCATCTGGGACTTCCTGTCTCGCGCCGAGTCTGTGAGGGCCAACAGGCTGCGACGACTCATCGTGAATCGTCACTGAGGACGAGAGGAAGACACGAACAGCTGAGTGACGACAGAGCGTCAAACTCACCCAGTTTGTCTCTCAACACTGAAGTTTGTCCTCCGTGTTGCAGCCGTAGAAGCAACGTTCACGTCCATCATGACGTTTCAAATGTGCTCGTACCAGTGGTCAACAAAACGTGTGACCGAGGTGCCGATGACGATGAAGACATGAAATTTGGAATTCTGACTCATGTGGCATCACGTCACCGCGCGGCGCTGCGTTTGCGTGCAGTGGGACGATTCTGAAGTTTCTTATAACAGCAACCCTGACGATGGTTCAACTGAAGCTGTCAGAGAACGTCATCATGCTGATGTTCCTCCATTCCATGTGTGTGTGTGTGTGTGTGTGTGTGTGTGTGCGTGTGTGTGTGTGGTCGACGCCCACTGTGCCCCCCGTGACGTCCTGCTGTCTGTGTGTTTCTCTCCTGCAGGAATGTGGAGGCTGACGTCGCTCTGCGCAGCACCGCCGCCGTCTTCACCTACTGCAGGTCCAAAGGTTTGTTTGCGGGCATTTCTCTGGAGGGGTCGTATCTGATCGAACGCAAGGAAACCAACCGCAAGTACGACAGCGAACATCGCCGCCCGCCTTCACGCAGGGTCTCTGTGTGCAGAGCAAACATGTGAGTGTTTGTGTGTTCACGGCTGCAGGTTCTACTCCCAAGACATCCGTGCATCGGCCATTTTGAACGGCAGCGTGGAGCCACCGTCAGAATGCTACGACCTCTACTTCATCCTGGACGCCTACACGGAGGCGTACACGGCTGACTGGACCAGCAAGAACATGCGTCCACAGGTGAGAGACGCCGTCCACACGAGCGACTGAAGTTCCAGGTTTCTCCGTCCTGACACGGGAAAAATGCAGCTGACACAGAGAACAGGAAACATTCAGCGGCGCTCGTTAAACTTTCATGTTTCTCTCTTTTGTCTCTGCAGTCGTCTCGTCCTCCATCCAGACCTCGAGTGCCGCCGCAGCAGAGAGCGCCGAGCAGCTACGGGCCGCCAGCAGCCAGCACAGGTAACATGTGAGCACGGCCCGAGTGTGCTCCTGCTCATCCTGCTCATGTATGATGTACTGATGTGTGTGTGTGTGTGTGTGTGTGTGCGCGCGCAGGAAGTAAGAACACCCTCTACCCGAGCGTCTCCATCTACAAATCTGAGACCTCAGGTGAGTCTCACTTCCTCCACCTTCACATTTTACAGCTGAGTTCTTTTTCGAGCTTCTCTTCCCTTTCACGCCTCTTCTTTCTTTTCCATCCACCTCCCTCGCCTCCTTTCCTTCGCCTCCTTTCCCTCGCCTCCTTTCCTTTGCCTCCTTTCCTTCCCTCCTTCTTCTCCTTTGTAATTTCCCCTGTTGTCCTGTTTTCTCCTCTGACCTTTTTCTGACTCCTTTTCTTTGGAACTGTCTGACAAATGATGACAGGTGAGGGATTTTCCTTCTACAGTAGCTCCAAAACACACACACACACACACACGCACGCACGCACACACACACACGTCAGAAGATGAAAGGATGTGTGTACTCAGG
>JAQLOL010013876.1:0-14420 GCA_029783665.1 Naso thynnoides
GACAGTAATCCATGAAGCAGAGAGCAGCGGTGTCTGAGCAGAGCGGGGGAGGGGGCGGGCACAGCGCTGTGTGCACGAGCTGGCATGCCCATATAACACAACATGACTGAAACAGCGTGCAGGGCTCACTTCCAAACACATGAAGCTCATCATGTGACCCTTTGACATCGTTTAACACGAGTGTCTGACACTGTCACAACATGTACAGGTCAGAACAGACAGAAGAGACGGTAAGAGCTCTCCTTTAACATGAGCTTTACCCACACCAGGACAGAATGAAAGACAGACGTAAAGAACTGCAGAGGACTGCTGAGGGTGTGTATGACCAAATGGATGTTATTTTCTTGTAGTTTAAGCTCCGATCTTTTTTTTAAATGTGAGCCATAGTTCTGTCGTCCCACCCAAACCGTCCACTGTAGCAGCAACACACACACAAGCTGTTGAGATTCTGAGAAACTTTTCAAGTGCCGTTTTTTTATGGTGTGAAAACTGATCTGAAAGCATGACATGATTTGGAAAGTCTGCCAGTGGAACGAGAGCGAGATTCACATGCAGAGCAGACTTCCATTCACACAGACCTGACAACGCTGACCTTTGACAGTATCACACTCTGTCTGCACCGTGTCATCTTCATAACGCTCCTCTGACCGCTGGGGGATCATGGACGCAGAGTCCTGACTGGTGGAAGAGAAGTTCTGCTGGAAATTTTCAGGCTCCATTTTGGTGCCAACAGTCATTTAGCTTAAAAGTTACATCGCTCATCTGAATTCAGTTGGAACACGATAAACAAGAAGAAAAATCTGAAAGGCCGGAAAATGACACAGAATTCTAGAATAATCCACACAGCAGAGCAGAGAGTGTCAGTGCTGCTGGAGACGGACGTCTGTTAGTGGAGAAACCTTGAATTTGCTCCAGCTGCCTCCAAAAGAGAACAAACAACAACAACAACAACAAACAGCTACAGTCTAAATTAGATCTCTCAGACCAGATCTCAACAAATAAATGTGGGACAACATGAGACACATCTGTCCAACGTAAAAAAAGAACATTTTTATTTTGATCTTTACTTCCCATCACCTCTATGCGTCACACTCAACAGCACACAACAGACTATGCACCTAAACCTTCATATATTTTAAATGCATCTCTCGCCAACGCCCGTTCGACTTCAGTTCACAGAGCAGAGGAGAAACTGAAGGTTTTACATGGTCATTATGATCTGAATGATAATCTGTTAATCTGAGCTGCTCACAGAACAGAGCACCTTCTCATCAACAATAACAATAAAGGAGAACATGCTGCTGACACGGGGTTCAGGTTTACATCCTGTCTGCCACAGGTAACTTGTTTTCCACTTTCCTAGCTTCCATGTTTTCATTTTTGCCATAACCTTTTCTGGTTTTGTGGGCGGAGCCGCTCGCAGAGCTCGATGACAGGTCAATCCGCTGCACGCCGGGAGCCGCCGCTGTGATCAAACTGCACACTTCCTGTAATGACGACCTTCCATGCTTGCTTGCTTTTGTGTAAAAGTCAGATTTTGATACGTGTTTGTCCTGATATCTGAAAACTACAACCAATGAAAATATGAGACTTAGCCTGAATGTACGGGACGCACACACACACAGCGGGACATCTGGTCACTACTGTGGACATCCAGACGGACTTTACTGTCTTCAGACATGGTCACACAGGACATCTGTCACACTACTTTGTCTCAGTGAGTCATGAGTGGGAGAAGATGGCTGCAGTAGAAAGAAAAGACGTCCACAGCTCGACCTCAGATGAGCGGACGACAGATGGATGGATGGAGAAGACGTCAATGTTTTGTTCGTTTACAGCAGCAGGTTAGTCTGATCGATTCGCTAAAGTTTCTCCCAAAGTTACAGCTGTCATCACAAGAGTTTGCCAACCAAAATATATTTGAAGCTCATTCATGATTCATTATTTCTGTGTCCCGCACACAAAGTGCCCAACCCTCATGGGTTTACATGGCCCACAATCACAGTTGCAGCAGTCAAATAATTCATTCAAAGGTCACAGATTATTTTAGGCTTGACCAAAGAAAGTAGCTACAAGAAAGGTTCAAATCCTGAGGCACAGCTCAAATTTTTTTATTCATCCAGCCAAAGGAAAAAGCATATAATGATGACATTTTAGTAAAAAGTACATCCCTCAGGTCGTCACAAACAAGGCAACAAAACAAGAAATGACTCTCATTCTCAACGTCACCGAGGTCGCACAACAAAAGTCGGTCCTCCAGCTGCTCTCCAGAGTTAACGGTAACGTTTCTGAACGTCCTAACCAGGCACACGGCCGTCTTTGTCCTTTGTTTTAATGTTTTAACAACATATTGAATATTTTTCTTCATACCTGAGGAACATCTTCCTCTTTATCTCCTGACTGTCCCAGAGAAATCTGTTCTGGAAAATATAGAACAAGTTATTCAACTAAAATTAAGATTTTAACATCTCTGTCACTAATGGCCAAAACTGATGTGAATTTATAGACTCCCCAAAAAGTGGTGAGTAGCTCTGTACCGCATAGTGTTAGAACAACAGCAGCATAATCACACACACACACACACACACACACACACACACACACACACACACGAGTTGTCAAGTGGTGGAGATCCCACATTATCACCATGTGTAAGTATGATGTGCTCGTCCAGCGTCACACAGATATTCTAACTGATCAGTGTGTGACCAACAGGTTTACGAATGACTGGGAGCACAGGGAGGCTGTGTGTGTGTGTGTGTGTGTGTGTGTGTGTTCAATGAGACCCCCCCCCCCAACAGGGCAGCATGAGGCAAAAGGACGTTTGTCTCACATCCACTGTGGAGTGAGAGTGATGACATCATGGATGATGATGGAGACGGACGCACATATGCTTCATCATCCACAAACACCAGCTAATGCTGAGGGCCGCCTCCTCCCACTCCACTGCACATCTCCACTCCTCCTCCTCCTCCTCCTCCTCCATCTCCCCCACACGGACACACTGCATCCCAACAAGATAAAAAACTATCTCACACACACACACACACACACACACACACACACACACACACACACACAGCTGCAACAACAACTGGGGGTTGTGATCATTCTGATGTGATGCCATTTTAAGACATTCTCCTGGCTAAATGCCACAGTGCTGCGAGCTCAGTCGCCTCCTCCCCTCAGATTTTTCTGCTCCCAGCTTTCTAAAGCTCACAGCTGTACACGTCCTGAGACATGACACATCCTCTCCTGTTCCTCCCCGTCCTTCCTCACAAGGCTGCAATCAACACCGCCCAAAGACAAACACGCTGACAGGTAACGCTGGTAAACAATCATGTCAGCAAATAAACAAGCAAAACGCAGGCAGAGAGAAGCTGTTCTGACGTAACTGTTGCCGATGATGACACTGGAACATCCTCACAAACAAAGGCTGCACTGAAAACTGTCCACTCACCTCAGAAGTCTTTAATCATTCATTTCATTCATCAAGCAAGGAAAGTCAAATATTTAATGTCATTGTCAACAAATGAGGAATTTCCTGTTTGAAATCTGTCAAGGACACTTGGGGATATTTATGAAGAAGTCATTCTTTGGCCTCAGTTAGCTGCAGCCAAAATCCAAAAGTGTTTGTAATACTGAGATGAAAACTGCAAAAGAAATCTGAAATCATAATTTATATCTGTTTCATTATCTCATTGATCTGGTAGCTTTCAATTCAAAACCAAGATTTGTTCATTTCTGTTTTTCACTTCAGGTTTAGGTCCATTGAACGCAGCCTGTGCACAGACACTCAGTGTTTCATGTGCATGGATTTGTTTGAAGCATTGTTTGCTTCCACACGCTGTCCATGTAATCACTACGGTGACTGTTCCTGAGCTAAGCTCCGCCCTCGAACACAAACGGACCTATCAGAGCGTAGAAACAGCCTGCTCTGGCCAATGTCCTACAACTATACGGCTTTACGGTTTCTACAGAAACTCTGGAACACTTTTCAGATTTTCTTCGTTTTCAGACTGCTTTGGTGGATTTTCAGCTTGTTGTGGTTAAAGTGACTGTGAGGAACTTTGAAATATTTCTGAAACAGTCACATGATTCCTCTGATGATTATGAATTTCCTGTAACAGCAGATGAGACCCTCAGAGAACAGACTGATGTTTTTATCTAGTTACTGTTAATGCCCGCAATCGGGTCGAAACTGTTTTTTTTTCTGTTCAGTGACAGTAACGTAATTCTGTTCTGGGCCCTCAGCATGTGACGTTAACGCAGATGTCTGTGTGACGTCAGCCTACAGGAAACAGAGCTAACAGGTCTCGGGGACGTTCCTGCCAAACAGCTGACTGATAACTTATTTCTCAGTCACATATAAACACATGACCTCATCACCGTCCATCCTGTCGTCTCTCTCTCACTTCCAAAACAAACGCACAAGTTGTCGGTGTTATGCTGAGTTCTGCCTGCCTGACACACGCTAGCAAAGATCTGTATGACAGCAGGCGTCTGTGTCACTGCCACTTGTGTCCAAAGGGGGCGCTACAATCAACACAAACTGAAAGGTCCTCGTAGTCCCTTTAAATACAGTCTTTGTCATTCAGAGTGTGTATTTAATAAGTTTCTCCTAACTGTAAAACTCTCGAAGCATTTCCATCCTCCAAATATCAAAAAGTCGAACATGTTTTCAAACATTCTGAGGTTCTTTTAAATGCTGACGAAGTTTTCACGTTATCAGCCAATCAGAGCATCTGAAACAAAAAAAGCATTTCTTCATTTTTCTGCCGTTGCTGGTTCGTAGCTCTGCTGCAGGAAAACCTCCACACAGGAAGTTTGAGCGCAGAGATTCCCTCAGATGTCGAGCTCAGAGCATTGATGAATTCAGTGGTGACGCTGTTGTGTGCGTGCTCTTCGTCACCAAGTTAAAGGATGACGCAGCGACGCGCACGACTGTGAATCCAGCCGCAATTGTCACTTTTTAGACCGAGCACTTTTCAGTAGAGTTAAAAAGGACTTTGAAAAAGTTTCACATTATTAATACTATCGTTAATATTATTCTTATTGTGATTATTTACTTTGTGATCAAGGTTGTAATTTAGATTTTAGTGTCAACATTGTTTTATTGCACTTTTTAAACCTGAAGTCAGAATCTTGGGTGTTTTCGCCTGCAGTGGAAAATTTAAATGAAACTTGTGAGTTACAGAGGCATTAAATCATCAAACCTTCTTTTTTTTTTTTTTTTTATTGGCGGCAACATAAAACCACTGAGAGGACATCAGCTGACTCACACACACTGATCAAACGTTGTACGCGCCGCAGCGAGCAGGTTCATATTTTCATGGAGCAACCTGCTGCTAAAATAAAAATACAAGTGTTTTTACATCAATTTGGTTACTATGGAGACGTGGTTTTAGCAAGCCTGGTTACCTGAAGCGGATGACTGGAAAAGGGATAAAAATAGACGTGAGGACTTGATTAACCTCAGCAGGAAAGATGTCATTGTGTTTTTAATTGGTTGAGGGTTTGATGTGAGGGGCGGAGTGAAGAACGAGGGTTTAATGAACGAGTGATTAATAAGGGACGAGACATTAAAGTCATCACAGACACACAGGGAAGATGTTACCGCAAACACTTTGACTGATAAACGAGCACAAACATGACAGACCATGCACATGTGCAGCTTTATCCCCATGAAGCTGCGCACACACACACACACACACACACACACACACACACACTCACACAAGCTTCCATGGAGCAGCTCCATCGTGTCCTGCTCTCTGCATCGTGTCGCTTCACTGACCGGAACATTTTTCAGAGTTTTCATTGTTAGTTTTTGCATATTTAAATGTTTCGGGACGGGACCTGAACACACCACTGTGTCGTAAAAATTCGGAAAGCCTCTCTTGGATGCACCCCCCCACATGCATGAGGAGGCATCAACACTGTGTTTTTACTCTTTTCATGGAAATAGGAAACTTTTTTTTTTTTAGAAAACATGAACTACAAACAAAATGATGGAACAACTTTAAAGATTTTCTTCAGTTTAAAAACGTAATAAATGTGTTTCAGCAGAATTTGTTCTCTCCAGTGACACTTGGCACAAAGCCGACGTGCCTTTTGTACTAAAAATGTGGAAACGTTGTGACGGTTAAAACTTTTCTAAAACCGTATTATGTCTCATACCAAAAGTCACATTGCAGAACAAACTACAGTGCACTCAACTCTTCGCTCCGTCACTCCGTTTTGTAAGGCTGATAACGTTATTTTACTACGTGAAAGCAAAGAAAAATAAGTTTGAGCAAACACAAAAAAAATCAGTTTGTGTGCTTTCATTTCATCTCTGCATGTTTGTGATCTGAGCTCCTCAGTTAGTGATTTAAAGTGTTTTTTGCTTTTTCTTGGTCTAAAGGTTGCCATGGTTGCTGTAGAAATGTTCATTTTTTTAAAATATTTTGTAAAGACAGTTTGTGTTCATATTTGAACAATCAGACACTCATCTGAATGGATCGAATGATCGAATGAAAGATGTGGTACAACAGCAAATTAATATGCAACTTTCTTTTGTTTTTTAAAAGCTCTTTTTGGTTTGTTTTCTGTGTTCGGCTGCATCTCCACAGGAAACCGAGCAGAAGTCAAACTCCAGGCAGAAACGTTCAGTCGTTTCCTCCTCAGTCACACGTCACGTGTTCATTCACTCGCAGCCCGTCTGGGCCGCGAGGAATCAGTTCAGCTGTAGCAGCACTTCTTCATGGACCTGTGTACAAGTATACAGTATTTTCAAGTATATTTTCTGGAATAAATTTTGTGACATATTCTGGATTTGTCTTTGATTATTTCTCTGTGTTTGACGGGCACCTCAGATCGAGGGCTGAAGCATCAGACTGGGGCTCAAAGTTGGAGATCCAAAAATGTTTTATGTCTTGTACGATGAATGAGGCTAACAGTTTCCCTCTGCTCTGAGTCCTAATGCTAAGCTAGGCTAAACGCATCGTGGAGCACTTTGTAAGACAGATGCAAAATGTTTTAAAATGTCTGGAAGTGCCTTTTGGGAATCTGTGTTTTTACAGATGGAGCAGTGTCAAAATTTAACACTTTCTCAGTATTTTTATTTTCAGCCGGAAGAATTTTCTCATCATCAATCAAAAATATTTTAAAAAATCTATTATCATCTATCAAATAATCTATTATTTGGTCTGTAGACAGATTGTGTAGCTCACTCTGGACGTTAACGCCACACTACAGATGTTTTCTCTCACCATCAGTCGCTTCAACGGACACATTCAGTTTATCGGTTGATGTGTTTCCTGTTATCTGCTAGGTGACTTTCAGGTCAGCATTTGTGCTAATTGTGTGTGTGTGTGTGTTGGTCAGTAGAAACGGGTGCACGGTGTTTGGAACGGAGGAAGTCATTGTTCCACTGGTCACCTGAAAGTCACGTCACCTGACCTCAAACCGCTGCAGCTCGGCTCTCACAGACTTTACAACCGCAGATTCAAAGTTCTTCCTCCATTTTGTTCCTCGTGGAAACGTCTGAGTCTCCTGGGAAATTTGACCACATTGCAGTTTTATTTTTTAGTTATTGTTTGTTTGTTTGTTTGTTTGTGTGTTTTGTTAATTATTTCAACTCTTCCTCAGATGCGAAACCCATAATGCTCAGCTGGAGATCAGCACAGAGTGTTTGGAGCAGAGAGCCTTTCCCAGCAGCAGACGTGTTATGTTGTCCTGGAAGGCAAAGCGCAGGTTTTACTAAGAACATTAGCCGTGTCTGTGCTCCTGTGAGCCAGGACGGTGGGATAGAGAACCCAGACGCAGATCACTACCAGCCGAAGAAATTCAGTCTTCATTCGTTTTATTATTTACACCTTAAACACATTCAAACATCTGCAGGGAACTGAACACAACATGAAGTTTCCAAATGAATCTTAAATAAAACAGAAAGTTTGTCACATTTTCATCTCCTCAGTTTTAATTCAAAGCTCTGCGGTCGTTGATTCTCTCCTTGTGTCCATGTTTAGCCCTCCTGTGCCTCTAAGTTTCATCAACGAACCAGATAAGTATTCTTCTTTTTTGAACTGATGATTCAGCCAGAACGTTTTCACAAATACGAGTAAACAACACAAAGCAGACTTTTGCTTTCACAACCAGGGACGCCCGAAACAGCTCTGTCAACTTTGCAGCTCTATTTTTATTTATCCCATCAAACCTGTTACATAATGTTTGTTTCTGGGGGCAGAGAGGTGGAGTAATGTCGCAGAACTGAGGAGGGTTTGAAAGTTCAAGTTGTTTGTTGTTTAGAAAATCAGAACTTGCAGGAAATTGAAGATGTCAGTCAAACTCAGTCTGTTCAGACCTGAGAAGAAGTGTGATCATGCAAAATACACGGTTGTGTAACATGTGAAGGGCACATTTTATATTTCTCATTTCATTGAAAATTCGCTCCAAATATTGTCGCATCGATCTGTGACTTTGGTGTTAAATGGTGAATGGTGTCCCTCATGTCTCAGTTTTACAGGGGCCGGCAGAGGTCACGCTGTGATGTCACAGTTTACAGTCACCAGGTCAGACGGAGGAGAGCCTCATTCTGGGGTTTGTGTCAGAGTGGGCTGGAAACACACCTGCACTCAGAGTCCATCCACGTGCTGCTTCTCTCTGCACAGCTGACGCGTCCCATTATCCTCCACAAAACATCACCATGGCGACAAGGCCAAGAGCTGAGAGATCAGCTGCCGTAGAAACACCAGTTGCTATAGAAACGGTCATGGAGCAGGACTGAAGAGGCAACATGGCTGTCAGAGATGAATGCTGCCAGTTTGTTCATCCTGAGTGAGTTAATGATTAAAGAATCTCAGCCATCACAGTTTTTATTTTATTTATTTATTTTTTTTTTTTGTGAAGATATTTTTTTGGCTTTTTTGAGCCTTTATTGACAGACGGCTGAAGATGTGGACAGGAAATGGGGGAGAGAGGGGGGATGGAATCGAACTCAGGGCCACTGCAGCGAGGACGTATCCTCGTATATGGGGCGCTGGCTTTACCAGATGAACCAGGCGCCTCATTATAATTATAATAGTTAAAAAAAACTCATGAGCTAACAGCTATCGGTGGCTAAAGCTGTTAGAGTGTAACTCCTCTGGATGTTTGGCTGCTTTGGGTAAAGCTTTGGCCTCTCGGCGCAGACGGAGACGGCGACAAACTCGCCTCAGGCATTTATTACCATGTCTGGTCAATCAGAAAATACACGATCGCAGTGCGTTGTGGCATACAGGAGTAACATGAGGGCACACTGTGTGTACAATGGACGAATTACTGGATAATAATAATAATAATAAATAGATATAGATCCATGGTATGTACACTGAAATTTGCTGTGCATTGTGGGTACTTTATAATGCACTATAAAGTGAATTAAATTATCCCCTAAGAGTTTGAACACTACAACAAAATGTCAAACACTGTGTGGTGGATTATTTCCATGATAGTAAATGTGAACTTCTAATCGAACAAATGTTTCCCTGGATTGGCTTAGAAAGTATTCTTTAGATTTTGCGCTGAGGTTGTGACACATTTATGAGCATCAGAGTCAAAGTTCAAGGTGCACCTTCATGACAAAGTAGTATGTCCCAACTGTACACATACGACATGCAACAGTATATTTCTGTATCCCATAATTAAAGCTGCATCCTTAAATGTGTAAACATGATAACAGCTTGACGAGGTGCATCAGTGTCAGCTTTCAGTTTCCACAGATATCACGCAGAGGGATCTTAAGTCTGATGGTGCGTTTGCCTTTTTTGCCTGTTTGCACAGGCGTTAGAAAAGAACACGTCATTTTGAGCGTCTTACCAAACTGTGACAGGAGGGTCCTTTATATCCAAATGTGCAAACTTTAACTAGGATCATTAAAGTAGAACATGAACGTGCACTTGTTTTTCCACTGCTGCTGTGGGAGTACGTCACTGGTTGATGGAAATAAGCAGCAGGTGGCGCTCATTCTCTAGTTGGTGCCCTTAAAGCGACATTATGTAGGAATAATTTCTGTTTTTGGACCCCTTGCAAAACTACAGGTATTTCTCCCCATGTGTCAAACATCCAACAAGAGCCACATGTCATGTCATGTGACTTAGCACACAGCTGCTTCCTGTTCGAAAGCAACAGTCAGTTTCTTGTCTGCAGCCTTTCAACAACTACACAGCAGGTTGAGAGAAGTGTTGCCTCTCCTCTGGCTCGCTCACTGTCTCCGTCCTTCCTTCTGCTTCCTCTTTACAGCGTCCTCACCTCTGTCGTGGAGTTAGTCGAGGCTGTTCGGTCACTTTGCCCGCCCACTCGGCTCTGTTTCCGGTGACCGCTCTGGCACTGGACCGCCATCTGCTGGTGAGCCAAACTTCCTCTGATAGCGGGACAAAACACCCACACGACCTGCTGATGCAGCCGCAGCCTCGGCCTGCAGGCCGCCTGCATGCTGCTTTCAGGAACCTCCGTGAATCACAGCCGTAGGACGTCAGAGGGAAAACCGGAGGACATTTTTCTCAATAAAACATGACCCGGTCTCACCAAAGTTACTGTTTTGTGTGACGTAGCGATGTACGTCTTTGAGTTTCGGTTTAAAAACTTGCAGAAAAAGCCACAGTAGGGCGAGTGGCTGAAGCAGAGAGTCCAGTTTCATGAGCGTGACGAAGGTTTCAGTCTCCTTGTCACTACACACACGTTACTTTCACTTTCACTCTCACATCACTATCAGACGAGCGATATTTAAGTCACAGGTTTTGTGTGCATCATTTAGTCATAAATTCTGTTTCCATGGCGACGTGTAGTCCCTCCCCCTCAAATTGAACACTTTTGGTGCTTTTAAATGGGTTAGTGTGTACCGTGTTCACGAGAAGAGACCACATGAACGTCCCCCTGTAGTCACATTCATGATGTCATAAGTTGAATTTATCAGAGAGCTCCTGGTTCATGATTTGTGACGTGTTTGCAAATGTTTTCAGAAATGGCGGCGCCCCTCTTGGCAAGTACACGACCAAAAGTAAGTGTGGACAAGTTGTTCATCCACATATAAATAGTGATCTTAGTCCCCTCGTCGCTTATTCCTCCACCTGGCGTTTAAACACAAAGAAGTAACGTAACATTTCCACATAGGAAGCCAGGAGGAGAATAAGAGATCTTTTGGCGTGCATGTTGCCGTTTCCTAGCAACGCTGTTCTCATGCGGTCACCACTTGAACGCCGAGCCTTTCCTGTGCACAAATTCATGACACAGCTTTACGAGTTCCACATGAAGGCAGCATCAGAGACATTGTGTGTTCAAATGTGCTGTGAAATGCACGTATGATGTTTTCTGAGTTTAAAGAAGAAGAAGAAGAAGAAAAGAACCCAAAAGTCACCTGATGCTTTAAGGGATCCAACCCTGAACTCGGAGGCAGCACCTGTTTTCCTTTACCCATAATGCTTTGCTTCCCCAAAGCTGCATTAGTAGCAAACTTTTCAGGCCCACTGTCCTCTGAATGATCAACTCAGCAGAGCATCTCATCCCGTATTTTATTTTCTTCCAAATTTATTGATTTTTTTGGTCATATTTAACTTTATTTTCTATGTAGCTGCTGCATATTAAAGAGTGTGTCTTTTGTTGTAGAGGGAAATGACTTCCCTTGTCTCATTTTTGCTGTTTTGTCTCAATGAAGCAAAAAATAATCAGAAATCTCACTTTCCTGGAAATTTTTTTATATTACATTTAAAAAAAAGCAACATTTAATTTATACGCTTCAAATTAAAGAATTCCAGTTAATGACTCGTGTTATTAGAGAGTATTTTAGTTGGTTTGCCAAAAGTTACCTGAAAAAAACAAAAAAGTGAATTTGTGCCTATAAAGATGCACAATAAAGAATAAAATGTTCATATTTTTTTAATTTTTCATTGAAGCTTTTTACAATAATTGTGTTGTTTTTTTCCCTAAAGGTAGTGGGGTTTTCTTGTTTTTGTTTTTTTAAATTTCAGTGCAGTAATTCCTAAAACTTGTTAGGAAATTACTGACTGTCAAATAACTTCTCATTCCAATACTAAAGTTCGTATTGATGCAAAATCGCTGTCTTTGGCTCTTTGGCTCATGCCAGAGAATAAAACTCAGGATATGTTGGCCGCCCCCTTTTTGAATTTTGACAATTCAACAAAACGTAAATTCACACAAGAATAGTCACAGTTTACTGACAAAGTTTTACATGAGTTCTTCCATCATGGATCTCTCTCATGCTGTGTGACAGTTTCATGGACATCATAGTTCAGATTTTTGTACATTTGTGAGGTCACAGCGTGCATGGAAACAAATACAAAAACCCTTCCTTTCTCATCATCAGCTCATCGCACAGACACACACACACAAACACACACACCCATGGTGACATCATACGGACGCAAACCTGAGCACAGGACATTATAGCGCAGTTGTACAGAAGGACTCAGTCCCTCAGAGCCGACCAACAACAGACTGCAGGACAGCAAAATGGCACCTAGACATCTGATTATTGCACACAGCCCTGAAAGAAACAAACAGTCGCAAAATATTCAATATTCGGGACCACAAAACCGAAAGAACATAAGCTGAGTGCCGTGAGGTTTTCATGACTGAGCAAAATGTGACACAGAAGTCTTCAGAGAAAAGTTGTTTTTTAGAAAGTTGGATAACCTCAACAACTCTCAGATGAGCTCTTTAAAAGAAGCAACATTTTGGGGAAAAGAAGACAAGAAGTTGAGTATTGATCTCATGCCTTTGTTACGCAGCTGGAGTCGGGATGCAGATAGCCTAGCTTTTAGCTTAGCATAAAGACTGGAGGCAGCTAGCTTGATTAAGGACAAAGTTTTACAGTGAGTGATATCAGAGGTAGTCTGTGAAGGAAAAGCTTCCTGCTGAACATCAGCAGTGACCTTAGCCACGGGAATGTAGTTTAGTGGAAGGGGTATTTAAAAAAGGAGTGAGGGAGCACGACTTCACTGCATATAGACGCTTACCTAACAACACACACACACACACACCTAGAAATATCAACCAAGGAAGTTGTGCATTAAAACTTTTCAGATGGTGCCTGAATATTTACATAACTGTGCGCAATGCTTTGCCGGGGACGGACTGCACAAGATTAAACACGCAGGAGTTCAGGTTGGCAGCTTGCTCGTTGCCATCCTTTTATGAAAAATTAAAATCTATCCACAGAGTACTGACCAGGCTTGGAAGACAAAAACAAGAATGTAACAGAGAGCCAAAGCCCAATCTCCAAAGACCTGCACGCCGCACGCCGCACGCCGTCAGCATCGGAGAGAAAAACGTCTTCCAGTCAGAAATGCATTTTTCTGCCATTTTAACAGGTTGATAGCTACATTAGTGACGACGTGGTCAAAAGTCAGTACGTGACTGCTAACTTAATGGTAAATGGACTGTATTTATATAGCCCCTTTGTTTTCTTTCAAGTCAGCATTCCCCCGCTCATACACACATTAACGCACTAAGGGCAGCTGACTTCTCTACAGAGAGCCAACCTGCTCATTAGGAACTCATTCACACACATTCACCCGTCAGTGGTGCAGCCATTGGGAGCAATTTGGGGTTCAGTATCTTGCCCACGGACATGTAGACCGGAGGAGCCAGGGACTGAACCACCGACTGTCTGATTGGTAGACGACCCGTTCTGCCCACTGAGCCACAAACGCCTTACAGCACCTGGTATTCCCAGGTGGTCTCGATCCAAGTACTAACCAGGCCCGACCCCACTTAGCTTCTGAGGTTAGACGAGATCGGGCGTGTTCAGGGTGGTATGATCGTAAGCCAATGTAGCTCTGAAATTTTGGGCAGCACCCATTCTTTCCGTGGTCATGGCAGTGACTGTGTGCAGTTTTGGTTTGGTACCATGAGGCCTGATGGGAAACAGAAACCTGCGCTCACTGAATGTATCTGGTATCCTGCAGCTGGAGACACTGCTGTCAATCACATTTATGTGCAGAATAAAAAGATTAGATTTAACAGGTTACCTATTGAACTTTGGAGGTGCTGCTAGATAAAACTTTGGCCTGAGACGAGCTAGCAGGCCCCAGTCTTAATGCTAAGCTAGGCTAAACTAGCTATGACCTGATTTCAGCGTCATGCTGAACGCCCAAACTGGAGATTCTGTCGTTTCATGTGACTTTGAAAAAGAAAGTAAACAGCCTCATCTCCCTAAACGTTAAACAAAACTTCCAAGACAAACAACAAAAAACAGTTGACAAGCTCTAAAGAAGTGCTTAAAAATCACAGTGAAATTATATAATTCCTGAAAGCTTTTATTCCCTTTTTAAGAACTTCTGTAATTTTCTTCAGTGTGGAAAAAGTTTTAAGAAAGATTTTCCTTTGGCCTCAAACAGATAACACAAGCTGAGATGACTTATTAGCTAGTTCTATGCCTT
>JAQLOL010013877.1:0-14413 GCA_029783665.1 Naso thynnoides
TTTTGAAAGTAATTGTCAAGTTGTGTTTTGGTGGCCATGGCTCACATCATTCTGAGTCTTCTCTAAATACATCTTTGAATTAGAAATCTAAAATCTGTGCAGACTGAATGGAAATACAACAGTAGAATAAATAATGCTACAATTTACAATGAAATGTTTTATTTAGCTTGTTTTTAATTTTTCAAAAAGTATCAAAAGACAGTGTCATCCTTGTTGTTTTTCTGTCTGCTGTGTGGAAACATTGGTAACAAAGTCCCAAACTGTGTGAATATTTATTTAACAGAGAGCAACAGAGACACTCCAATTTTTCTTTTGGACAATATCATTACTGCCGTAAACACAAAAATTATCTTAATTTTATCTGAAGAAAGATGTCCTGGTTCCAACCACAGGTAGTAAATAGAAGAGTGGATCAATCATGCTCATAAAGAGAAATTGTTTCTTCTTTTTTTTTTTAAATTTTAAATTTAAAAAAATTATTGTCTTTTCACAAGATATAACATAGTTGTACATGGCCTGCAACCCTCTGCTTATACACTCGTACTACAGTTTAGTAGTTTGGTATGCAGAAGGGTTATAACAACATAACCAAATTAGATCGGAGAAAAAGAAAAAAAGAATTTTTTTTTTAAAAGCACTGCGTTTGTTTCATAAATGTGTAATACACTGTGCATCTCTCCATGTTGAACATCAGTCCACGTACATTATCTTATCTCTTCCCATAAAAGAAGTGTATAAACAACATACCATATTACAGAAGAACAATATAAGGAAGGGAAAGGAGTTAGCATAAATAGATGAAACAAATAAATAAATAGAAATAGATAAATATTTTTTTAAAAGTAATAAAAAAGGTTTAAAACAAAAAGGTTTAAAACAAACAAAGAAAAACAAATATAGTTAACAAAAAATAAAAATTAAAAAATAAGGGGGGGGGACACACACTCACGCCTCAGACATTTCCATTTCTTCTCTTAGACCCAAGAAACCATCTTACCCCTTGCCCAGAGATTCATTGCAATTAAAGTAATTGATAAAGGTTGCCATATCTCATAAAATTTGTCTTCTTGTTTTTTCAGTGAAAATCTAATTTTTTCTAATTCTAAATGTTTCATTACATCCCTGATCAGATTTAAGCATGTGGGGGCAGTCTTCTGTTTCCAATTAAGCAATATCAATCTTCGTGCTATTAGCTATTCAGATAAACAACACCATACTACGCTCCTTTGCAGTTGTTCTCACATCAGTCTATTATTCCTAGAACTGCCGTCAAGGGGTCTGGGTCTAAGGGCCTGATCAGAGTTTTTGTCAAGATATGAAAAATATTCTTCCAATAATCTGAAATCTTTGGACAGCTCCAGAACATATGAGCCAGCGACACCTGCTCATATCCACAGCATTCACATGAAGGATCTATTTCTGGGAAAATTCTATTGAGCCTTTGCTTTGACCAGTGTAGATGGTGTGTTATTTTAAATTGTAGGAGACTATGTCTTGCGCAAACTGAAGATTTATGCACCTGTTCAAGAGCCCTCTGCCATTGCTCCTCTGTAATCTCCCAACCCAACATCCCAAGATGTTGCAGATGTTAGTTTGGATAGTTTCTCGTATATTTTCGATATATTTCCTTTTTGTTAGGGCGTAGTGACAGAATCATTTCCATTGAAGATTGGCATGGGGAGTCCGGGTATGATGGACTATTTTGTTTAACAAAGTTCCGTACCTGTAAATATTTTAAAAAATGTGAGTGGGGTTTATTGTATTTTCTCTGTACTTGCTCAAATGTTGGGAATAGACCATCAATATATATATCTGCAAAGCTACCAATCTCTTTTTTGTGCCAATCATCAAACATTGAGTTATTTAACAATGGAGCAAAGGAGTGATTCTTAATTAAAGAACTTTGGAGCAAGCCAGCCTGCCATCGTTAAAATTTCCTAATTTGACCCCAAATCTTAAGAGTATGAGAGACTACAGGATTGGTTAATGAGTTTGGGCATACAGTAGGTAGGGCTGAGATCAGCAAGGCTGAAGGAGAGGAGGGGAGGCAGTATGCCTTTTCCATATCCAGCCATGACAGAGATTGTTTCTGTAGCCAATAGGTCATCATTCTTACATTACACGCCAAATAATAAAGTTGTAAATTTGGCAGCCCCATACCCCCCGCTGATTTGGGTCTCTGTAAGTATGCTTTTTGTATTCTGGGTGTTTTTTTTATTCCAAATGAACTATGAAATAATTTTATCTGTTTTATAAAAGAAATGTTTTTTGATCAATATTGGAATACATTGGTATAAGAAGATAAATTTTGGGAGGATAGACATTTTTATTATATTAATTCATCCAGCTAATGATATAGGGATATGGGACCATTTCTGTAAATCCTGTGTTGTTTGTTCGAATAGTTTGATGAAATTTGCTCCCAAAAAATTGGTAAATGCTTTTGTGACATTAATACCCAAATATTTAAACTGGGTTAAGATTTTAAAGGGTAAAGTTTCTAGAGTTCGCTTGTCTGCTTAAATTTTAATTGGAAATAATATACTTTTATTCATATTGATCTTATATCCTGAAATTCGTCCAAATGTATTTAAGATTGACATTATCACCGGGATGGATTTTGATGGATTGAAGATGTATATTAATAAATCATCTGCATACAATGAAACTTTGCGCTCTTCTGTTCCTCTAATAATCCTACTGTACCCAACTGTATTTCTTAGAGAGATTGCAGGAGGTTCAATTGCTGTTGCGAAAAGCAGCAGGGATAGTGGGCAGCCTTGTCTAGTAGATCAGGATCAAGTAAAATAATCAGATTTGAGTTGATTTGTATGCACTGAGGCCATTGGGGAGACATAAAGAAGTTTGAGCCAGGAAATAAAGGTGGAGCCAAATCCAAACCTGGACAGGGTGGAGAAGAGGTAATCCCACTCCACCCTGTCGAAGGACTTTTCTGCATCCAAGGATATGAGTATTTAGGAATGGGGGTTTAAGGTTGGAGAATATATGATGTCAAATAACTCACGTATATATGGACCATTTGTCTATTTTTAATAAATCCCGTCTGATCATGAATGAATGAATGAATAAATGAATTTGTTTTATTTCGAACATGTATACAAAGAAATAAAAAAAGAAAAATGCCATTCACATACAAAGAAAAAAAACATAAGTATTTATACATGTTCGAAAAGGAGTAGGAAGAAGTAACTACTTTTTGAATTTCTACCCCTTATTACTGTTTCTCATGGGTCATATAAAAATATATTCTGCATTAACATCTATCAAATATATTATACATATGTATACTACAAAACATATAATCCATATAAATATGTTTATACACATATACACTACAATATATATATATATTCATATGACATACAAGTATCAATATAGACATAATATACATATACTACAGAAACATCTATATAAATTTAATTTGTACCTATGCCTATGTACCTATATACATACTTACATGTATATACATATTACATAAATATCCATATAGATATATCTACATCTAACATCTATTCAACCATATAGCAAATACTAATCAATTTTACCATAGTCATTTTTATGATTTATTTGTTTTCCCCGTCACTCTTATGGCTAACACACTTCCTTTTCCATATACTTGTTAATAAACAGTTTTTTGTACCTCTTTTTAAACAGATTTATGTTTGCACTTTGTTTTATCTCCATATCCAAATTGTTCCATAAAGTCACCCCACAGCTTGACATGCAGAAACTTTTCATTGTTGTTCGAACCTTTTGTTTTTTAAAATTTAGGTTCCCCCTTAGATTATAACCTCCCTCCCTTTCTATAAACATTTCCCGGATTGTATTTGGCAGTAGATTGTATCTTGCTTTATACATTACTAGTGCTGTTTTAAATTTGACTAAGTCTAGAAATTTCAACATGCGTGATTTTATGAACAGTGGGTTTGTGTGATTTCTGTATCCAGCCTTGTTTATCGCTCTTATTGCTCTTTTCTGTATTGTGCATATTGGCTGTAGAGTGCTTTTATAGTTGTTTCCCCAGACCTCCACACAGTATGATAGATATGGTAAAAACAGTGAACAGTACAGGGTGTGTAATGATATGTGATCCAGAATGTGTCTTGTTTTACTCAAAATTGCAGTGCACTTTGCCAGTTTTGATTGTATGTGGCTTACGTTGGATTTCCAGCTTATTTTGTGGTCCAGGATCACACCTAGATATTTTATTTCATCAACTTTTTCTATTTTTATATTATCTATTATCAGTTCCACATTGCAATCAGGTTTGTTTCTTCCAAACAGCGTAATTTTAATTTTGCTTAGGTTTAATGATTATTTATTTCTGTCAAATCATAGTTTTAGCTTGTTTATCTCTGTTGTGATCGTGGACAAAATCCGCTGCAAATTCTCACCCGAACAAAAAATATTGGTGTCGTCTGCAAATAAAACAAATTTCAGTGATTGTGATACTCTACAGATGTCATTGATATATAATATGAATAGTTTCGGTCCCAGTACTGACCCCTGTGGTACCCCGCATGTAATGTCCCTAAATTCTGATTTATGTTCTCCCATTTGCACAAACTGCTGCCTGTCTCCTATATATTTTTCCATCAAATTCAGCCCAACCCCCCCTTATACTGTACCTTTCCAGTTTATTTATTAATATGCTGTGATCAATGCTGTCAAATGCTTTTTTTTAGGTCTATAAACACTCCAATTGCTATTTTTTAAATTGTCTAAACAGGTTGTGATTTCTTCTATTAATTCAGTTAGAGCTAGAGATATTGATCTGTCCGTTCTGAATCCATATTGACTGTCTGTAAGCAGGTTATGTTTTTCAATAAAATTGTCCAGTCTGGCTGTAAAAAGTTTTTTGAGTATTTTGGAGAATTGTGGGAGTAAAGAAACAGGCCTGTAGTTTGTGAAATGGTGTCGATCTCCAGTTTTAAACAGGGGTATCACTTTTGCTATTTTCATTTTGTTTTGAAATCTACCTGATTGAAAAGACAAGTTGCAGATGTGGGTGAGTGGTTTTGCAATCTCTTCAATAACGTTCTTGACTGTTTTCATGTCAATGTCATTCCAGTCTGTAGAGGTTTTGTCTTTACATTTTCTCACTGTTTCTATGATTTCTTTTTCATCAACTGCTCCGAGAAAAAATGTACTTGAAATTCTGTCTCCCATATACTCTACATCCCCACATTGTGTTACCTCTGGCTTCTTTATTTCTGCTGGTAGTTCTGGTCCCACATTTACAAAGAATTTATTAAAACCATTCACCACATCCTCCATATTATTTATGGTCTTGTCATTTTCAGTGTAGTACTCCGGGTAGTTTGCATTTTTAGATCCACTTCTAATAATGCCATTTAGTACAGCCCATATACCTTTAATGTTATTTTTATTGTTCTCCGATAATTTATTATAGTATTCTTTCTTACATTCCCTCATAATATTGGTTCATTTATTTTTTTGTATATTTTGTACTTTTCTTCTGCCTCTATAGTTGATGCTTTATGAATTCCCTGTATAATGTATTTTTCTTTTTGCAGGCATTTTGCAGCCCCTTAGTGACTCACAGACTATTTGTTTGTTTATGTATATTACTGTATTGCTTTATAGGACAATTTTTATCATATAATTGGTTGAATATTTTTAGAAATTCATCATATGCTTTATCAGTATCTTTCCCTTTGTAAACTGCATTCCAATTCTGTATCATTAAGTCTTGTTTTAGTGCATTCATTGCTTCCTCTGTTTTAATTCTTATATACTTATAATTATTAGTATTCCTTTCCTTCCTATAATCACAGTAATATACATTAAAAATAGGTAGGTGGTCACTGATGTCTGTTAATAAGAGTCCACTCTCTGTATTGTTATCTAAAATGTTCGTAAATATATTGTCTATTAAGGTGGCACAGTGAGGAGTGATCCTGCTTGGTTTGGTGATTGTTGGATACAAGCCCATACTGAACATTGAGTTTACAAACTCTTCTGTCATTTTATGTTTCTTTGCATTTAAGAGGTCTATGTTAAAATCACCACAAATGTACAAAACCTTCTGTGTTGAATTTATGAACATATTTTCCATCCATTCCCTAAAGACTTCTATATTTGATCCAGGAGATCCATATATACAGCTAACTGTTATATTTTTTCATTTTTTCAAAACATATTTCTACTCTAATGCACTCAAGTAAGTCATCCACAGCTTCAGTCATTCCTCCAATAAGTTTATATTTCAAATTATTATCTATGTATATTGCCACCCCTCCTCCATTTTTGTTTTTTCTATTGATATAATTAAATTCATATCCATCTAGTTCAAAAACTGTTCCCTTTTCATTTTTGATCCAGGTTTCTGATACGGCTATTATACTGAATGGGATTTTGAACTGACTGAGATATTCCTTGATGCTGTGGAAGTTGGCGTATAGACTTCTGCTGTTGAAATGAAACATTGATATTTTATGTTCTGATTTCATCTTTGTATTGTATTGATTTTCTGTGTAATAACTGCAGCTGTTGTCAATACTGCTGAATAGATTAATTTTCCAGATCTATATTATTTTCTATATCCTGTGTTTTGTGCTCAGTATAAATGAAAGTGTCCAGTTGTCTTGTCACGATTACTGGGTTTGTTCAGTCCCTGAGTTTGATCATTTGCTCGCTTAGAACCTGTCCAGTTCCTCAATGTCTCGGATGACCAAGACCTTAGCCTCTTCGGGAGATCCTTTTAACTTGATGAATATTTTGCAGTCTTGTGTTCAAGTGTTATGAATTTTTCCTTGCTTCCTCAGGAGTCTGGCTTTTCTTGCTATGTCTGCATATTTTTGGTCAAGTGTTCATTCAGAAAGACATCTGAACCTTTAAGCTTTCTCCCTTGTTTTAGCAACTCAATTTTGTGCTTTCTGTTAGCAAATCTTAGTATTATTGCCAGTTTTCCTGTGTTGTTTCTCCTGGGGAGATGGTGACATGCTTCAATGTTTTTGTTGCTTACTTCGATCCCTTTGGAGTGAAGGAATGCTGTGACCTGCTGCTCCACGGAGTTAGCGTCCTCCTCGCTCTCCTCCTTTCCTTCTCATCTCGTCACCGCCTGGGCATATGACTGGGGTTTTATCTGCAGCCCTGTCACAGTGAAGTCGTTCATTTGAGTGTACTGTTCCAAATCAGCCCCTCGGTTTTCCAGAAAGACAATTCTTTTTTCCTTTTCCAGGTTCTGCAGCCGCAGCGCTTTTACCTCCTCCACCAGGTCCAGGATGTTCTTCTGCTGCAGCCTGACAGCAGAGACTTCCTCACCCAGAAAGTCGAGGGATCTCTTGATGTCCTCTATCTCCTCAAGGCACTTTCTTTGGGGCCATTGCGTGTGTTGTTGTTACGCGGCCAGCTGGTCGCCTAGCCGGCTAGTTAGCGTGCTAGCTCAGCTTGACTCACCCAGCTACCGGCTTCGCCGGATTTTAAAGTCCATCTTCCACAGTCGGTGTCGCAGACCAGGCAGGGGTCAAGCCAGTTATCTCTTTCAACCAGTCCTAGGTCCGTAATCCAAAATCAGTTGTCAGTATCCGAAATAACTTTTCAAAATCAGAGACGATACAGAGAGTAAACACGGGTGACAGGGCGATGTCATGTTTTCCTAATTTGTAATAGATAGTCTTGCATCTCTCTCGAACATTAAAAAATACTAAAGCAACACTGTTATGGCTCGGGAAGGAGTAGTCGGGACCCAGATGCAGAGACACGAAAACTGTTTATGCAACACAAAGTATTAACGAAAAATCACAATGAAAGGGACAAAAACGATCTTGCTTCAACACAAAGTATCAACCGAAAATCACCATTTAAGGGACAAAAACGATCTTGCTTCAACACAAAGTATCAATAGAAAATCACCATGAAGGCACAAAAACAATCTAGAAATAACAAAAGGAGGCTATAAGAAAAGTTCAATATTTTACCAACTCGGGAAATGAAAAAACAAATCACCGGATCATGGAGAGAGGCAAGGGATCTGCTCCGAGATGGGCGCTTGAACGGAAAGCAAGAGAATCATCTGGCGCAGGGAAGACAAAGCAGTGTGCTTAAGAAACCGGCCAAATGAGCTGATGAGCTGCAGGTGTGCCTCGAGAGCTTGCTTGGGAGTGCTGGCCCCGCCTCTCTCACTCACCTGAAAAAAGGAAAAGAGGGTGAGGGAAGAATCAGACACAGAACTAATCAAACCACTACAAACACTTTTCGAAAGTTTTTTGCATCAACAGATATGTTCCAGTACTGCATCACCTTGCGGGTGGTGAGGGGACATGCATGACTTTCAGATTCCCACCATGGAGAGAAGCTCTTTGATCGGGTGACTTTCAAAGTCTCTGCCTTGATTTGAATGTATCCTTGCCTCTACCTTAAGTTGCAACTCGTATCGCTGTGCCTGGAGTAAAGACTGCCCCTGAAGCTGATGCACATGCAGATGAATAAGTGTTAGCACATAGGAAGAAATCTGAGAGAAAATGTGTTTCAGATAATGCTACTGCTAGAGCTGTTGGCCCCCTTGCCAAAGTTTCTTGGTCTGAGCCTCTTCAAATGAATCCTGGTCCTCGTTCAGTTGGCTCTGGCCAAGAGTGTATGCATGAGAGGGGACATGCTGTTTGACCAGGTGCAGCCCAAGCAGGAAGCCAAGAGTGCAGCCTTCGGATACTTTTTGCACGATGCGGTATTGGTACATAAGTGGGTGCCTCAGGGTTTGGGTTGTGTGGGGGATCCTGTGGTCCAAATTGTGATTCCTACTAAGTTTCAAAATGATGTGTTTGAAATGTTCTCATTACCAGACAGGTCATTTAGGAGTAAGAAAAACCTACAATCACATTTTATGTTACTTCTTTTGGCCTTGTCTTAAGCATGATGTTACAACTTACATTAAGACTTGCCATATGTGTCAGGTAACAGGAAAACCAAATCAGTCCATTAAGCATGCCCTACTGTGTCTGATCCCTGTAGTGGAGAATCCATTTGAGCATTTGATTGTTGACTGTGTTGGGCCTTTGCCTAAGTCTAAATCAGGTTCAGAATATCTGTTGACGGTGATATGCCTGGTCACACGTTATTCTGCCGCATATCCCTTGTGTACAATCACAGCTAAGTCAGTAGTTAAGGCTTTGACTCAGTTTATTGCTATTTTTGGAATCCTAAAAATCATTCAGAGCAACCAAAGGTCGAATTTTTCAATACGTTTATTCTCTCAGGTTCTTAAACAGCTTAACATCAAACATAATCAGGCATCTGCTTACCATGCACAAAGTCAGGGTGCTCTGGAATGGTTTCACCAAACTGTCAAGTCTTTGTTGCAGTTATATTGCACCGAAATGAACAGAGACTGGGAGGAAGGTTTACCGTGGTTGCTGTTAGTCACCAGAGAAGTGTGTCAGGAGAGTACTGGATTGGGCCCCAACAGCTAGTTTTTGGCCATAAGGTTTGTGGGCCAAATTTTATAGATTATGTTAATGGTTTCCAGTACAGGTTTTATATGGCAGGTCAGTTGGCGAGACGGAAGCTGGAGGCATCTCAGGCAGGGATGAAGTGTGTGTATGATTGGTTTGCTGAGACTTGTCAGTTTAGTGAGGGTGAGCAGGTGCTTGCTTTGTTGCAGTTTGTTGGGCCATACACTGTGAAACGTCAGCTTTCTGACCAAAATTATCTAATCGCTACTCCAGACCACAGGATATATAAATCTGCTAAAGCTGTATTATGCCCGCGTTCTGCCAAGGGTTGAGTCAGGTTCCTCTTTGTTAGATGCCAGTCAAGCTGGACTGGCATGGCAGGGGGGGGACTACACCTAATGATTCTTACTCTGAGACCCTGAGGCTTTGTTAGCCATTTACCTGTTCAGAAGTATATTAATTTGGCAGATCTGATTAAATGTTATCCACCTTTGTTTGGTGACACTGCCTCTAAAACAAATTTGACTGAGCACGACATTGATGTCGGTGATGTGCATCCAATTCGTCAGAGGTTCTATGTGTCTCTGAAGAGAAAATAATGGATCATGAAATACAATACATGCTTTACAATGATAACATCGCTGTATCTTCTTCTTCAAGCTGGGCTTCTCTCTGCTTGCTTATTGAAAAATCTGATTGGACTCCACACTGTTGTACAGATTTCTGGGAGGTAAATTCTGTAATAAAGCCAGATTCCTATCCTTTACCATGTGTCAAAGACTGTATCAATCAAGTGGGTGCAGTGAAATTCGGGAGTAAATTTGATCTTTTGAAAGGTTATTGGCTGGTTCCATTAATGCCCAGAGCTCAAGAAATCTCTGCTTTTATCACTCCATCTGGTTTGTTTTCATACACCATCATGGCTTTTGGCTTGCATAATGGTCCCACCACCTTTCAAAGGCTTATGAATATTGTTGTCAGCTGTCTTGCAGGTTATACTGTGTATTTAGATGATGTTGTCCTTTACAGTCACACCTGGGAAGAGCATATTGCCTATATTTGTATTTTGTTTGACCGGTTGGCTGATAGGAATCTGACCATTAACCTGGCTTAATGCGAGTTTGCAAAAGCTACAGTGACATATTTGGGTAAGGTGGTGGGTCAGGGACAAGTGTGGCCGGTGGATGCCAAAGTGTTGGCTATCAATACATTCCCTGCTTCTGCTACAAAGGCAGAACTCATGAGGTGATTAGGTCTTGTTGGATACTACCGTTGCTTTTGCTGCAATTCATTTTCTGCTGTGGCTCCTCTGACTGACTTACTGAAGGCCAAATCCAAGTTTATTTGGTCTTCGCAGTGTCAGCAGGCCTTCTGTCATATTAAAGCTCTGTTGCGTTCTGCTCCAGTCCTGTCAGCTCCCAAGATGGATCAGTCATTCAAACTGCACATAGATGCCAGCCACACTGGGGCTGGAGCTGTCCTTCTGCAGACTGATGACCAAAGTATTGATTGCCCAATTAGCTTCTTCTCTAAGAAGTTCATTGCCTACCAGGTAAACTATTGAGTGGTAAAGAAAGAGGTTTTGGCATTAATTCTGGCACTGCAACATTTCCATGTGTATTTGGATTCTGGAATGCCCATTGTTGTATTTACAGATAATAACACATTGACATTTTTTAATTCATTACAGAACCCAGACCAGAGGCTCATGCAATGGGCATTCCCGGGCACCCATGTAGTGTCATGCAGCTTCGGTAACATGTCTTCTATGCTGTCCCTGGCAGTCCCTGTTTCCCCTTCCTCTTAAACTGCTCCTAGATGCCAAGGCTGCTCAGGCTGGAAGATGTAGAGTCTGCGGAGATGCAGGAAGGTCAAGGTGTGTGAAGGTGTGCTGGGTAGGGGCAGCGTTCTGTTTAGATTATGTACGTTTCAAGTTGAACTAGGTAAGGTTAAGTATTTGCTGTAATGTAGTTTAAATAGTTGTAATGGTCTGTAAATAGTTATTGTATTGAATGTCCAGGGTCGAGAACCTTTGCTATGGGGGGAGTGTGATGGCCCAGTAGGTTGGCCTTATTGGGAACATTTCATGCTCTACTGGCTGTCTTTTTTTTTCATGTGCAGGCTATTGCTGGGTGAAGCCATAGCTATCTCTCATGCAGCACACCTGAGTGGGCTGGACTCAGAAGGCTTTAAAAATGCCATGCAGGCTCACCTCAGTCTCTCTCCTCATGGCTACCCTGATCGTCATTTGGTTCCTGTTGTTTTTCACCTACATACCCTCACACACACAAAGACAATGTGGTCTGTTTTCAAAGCTGGTGTGCCGAGAAGAAAGAGACTGTTGGTTTTCAATCAGTTAGCAAAACGGTGCTCAATCAGATTCTCTGCCAGTTTTTGCCACAGTGAAAAATAAGAAAGGTGAAGCGTATGGTTTCAGCAGCTATGTTGGGCTACATGCTGGGTTTAACCGTTACAACTCAGCTGATCCTGGTGTCTGATAAAGGATGTTGAATTGACCACCAGCAACGTTTTCACTGGAGTGGTGAAAAAACTCAGCTGAGAAGGACGTGACAAATCCTCCTACAACCAAGACATAACCAAGGCAGACTTCCAGAAGATCAAGTGCTCTCAGGCACTGAGTCTAAACACACCTTGGGGGCTTGTCAATAAAGTCTGGTTTGACGTGCACGTTCATAGGGGACGCAGGGCGAGTGAGGGCAAGCGCAAATTAAAGCCCGACTCCTTTAGCATTCACCACAATGAAAAATGGCCTGAAATATGTCACCCTATCTTTCAACATAAGCACAAAAAAAACAAAAAGATGCCACTGAAAAAACCAAAGAAAGCCTGCAAGGATTCATATATGAGCAGCCGGGTAGCCCACTGTGTCCGGTGGCCTCCCTGGAGAAATACCTCTCCCTGCTGCCTCGTCATCCTCCTGCCTTTTATCTCCACCCAAAGCAGACACAGTGTGACAGTGCTGATGTAAACAGTGTAGTTTTATTATTATTATTATTATTATTATTATTATTATTATTATTATTATTATTGTTATTGTTATTATTAGAGTAGGGCATATTCCAGTGCAGCCAAAGAAGCACCACAATGCTTTTTTTCTCTCTCTTTCTCCTTATGTTAAGTATACCAAAAGGCCTATGGGGGTAAATTTTCTTGCAGGTATGTTGCCTCGCATTTGCAAGGCAGCCAGCACTGAGACCATCTACACCAATCACTGCCTGAGAAGCACCACAGTGCAAAAACTATCCAATGTTGGCCTGGAGGCACGGCAGATTATGTCTGTGACGGGATATAAGTGTGAGAGTTCTTTCCAGTCATACTGGCATCCAAATTATGATGACAGGAAATCGTGGAGCAATATCCTTGTGATCATCTAGCTTTGCATATTCTGCATGTTTTGAAAGCTTAAGAAAATCTTTGATTTCAGGCAACAGCTCAGTGAATCTTGCCAAAAGTTTTCCTCTGCTTAGCCATCTAACATCCATGTGCAGCAGCAGGTCTGTGTGGTCTGCACACAGACCTGCACCACAGACCTGACCTTCAGATCGCCCTTTCTTACTCATCCAAACTGACCTACAAGTCAGCTATCTTCTAGTAGGATGTTTTGACTTATCTGCGCTATAATGGCTGGACCTGAAGACAAAATGACTCTACAAACATTGTTGACCGCCATTCAACAGGCGAGAACTGACATGCTGTCTCCCCTGGACACTAAGATCGATCCAATTCAGACCACTCTGAATACAATTCAGAACTCACTATCCACCCTGTCTAATCAAGTCGATCTTTTGAAGCAACGCGTCTCAACTAATGAGGACAATGTAACTGATCTCACCCGCATTGAACGACTTGAGTTGGACAATACTAACCTTAAAATCAAAGTCGAGGATCTGGAAAACCGCAGCCGCCATAAGAATCTTCGCTTTGTTGGAGTACCGAAGTTTGCAGAATCCCGAGACACGGTCAGCTTCATGACCCAGCTAATCTACCAAGTCCTGGGGCAAGAGAACTTCCCATCGCCACTGAAGATTGAGAGGGCTCCCCCTACTACTCTCCCAAAGCGGCCAGATCCCGGCGACAAACCGAGGAGCATCCTGATCAAACTTTCTAATTTCCAGGACAAGAAGACTATCCTTCACATCGCCAGGGAGAAAGGGCAGCTTAAATTCCACGGCTCGTACATCTCCATCTATCCTGACTTCAGTGTCGAGGTGATGAACAAGCGGCGTCTCTTTGACCCAGTCAAACGCAACCTTCGTGGCAGGATGAAATACTTCATGAAATATCCTGCTACGCTGTGCGTCAACGTGGGTGGCAAACTGCAACAATTCACCTGTCACAAATGTGCTGAAGCGACTTTCATGTCCGAACCGAACTCACCAGCCAGTATGTCACATTAGTTTGTAGATCAACATGCTTTGGTTTGTTTACTTCCTGGCTGCTGTCTGACGTCAGAATAGTATGGACTTGATTTCAGTGTCTGACTGCTATACTGCCTCACGTGACCTACGTCGTTTGTAAACTAGTGGCGGGTAAAGGCTACACTCCAGCCGTTCCTCATTCTATATGAAGCGACACATTGCATTTGCTTAATTGAATGCAGACTCGGGTTTCGCGTGGAACCTTGTTTTCTTCCTTTTTTTTTCTAGCTAGTTTGCTCACTCATGGGAATGCCTGGGGATCAGACTCTGGGCCTGATGGGCCTCTTGTGGGGACATTTGTTTGTTGTTGTGTGTGCTTGTGCGTGTGTGATTGTAATTTTTGCTTGCTTATTGAATCAAACATACCTTACAGCCTTGCATTTATTTTTGACGTTAGTCTACCAATGTTGTACTCAAAATTGATTTGCTATATTCCCTATGTTACTAAGACCTTATGAATAAAGCAAAAGGATTAAAAATTATTCATCTTAATATTAGGAGTTTGGTGTCAAAAATTGACCAGCTTCGTGTATGGGTTGC
>JAQLOL010013878.1:0-14404 GCA_029783665.1 Naso thynnoides
AGATTAAAGGTACTGCAAGTTATTTACACTTTGTTAAAATAAGTGTTTAATAGCTCCACATTCTGACAGCCATCATTGATAATGGAGTTTGGTCAGTAATGCGGGTCTCAAAGTCTCTCTGTTCTGCAGTAAACTGAAAATAAATTTCTGAAATCCTCTCTCCGGATTGGACGTGAGTGGGGGCGGGATACCAGAAAATGTCTTTTCTGTGTACGGCAGAGCGGAGGACCCATGTTACTGACAAAACACTTGTTATAAGTGATGCCTTTCTGAGTGTAGAGCTATTTAACACTTATTAAAAAAATGTATGGAAAAAAAAATTTAATTGCCACTTACAGCAACTTTAATTTCTGATACATCTACATTTGTCATTAATCATAGTTAATATTGAAGTTGAGAGGCATTTGTCATCACAACAATTTTTCCACGCAATGCAACAATGCTTCAGATAAAGTTCACAGACAACCTGCCTTGCCTGTGGGAAGTAGGAATGGGGTCAATAGACAATTTTTAGTATGTTGATCCCATTTGAAAAACTTGTGTAGACCTGCTAACTTGGGTGGAAAAGCAGCAATATATGGACTGTATATTATATTTTAGCATAAACATACGCTACATATGTATTTTGAAGCACATGCATGCTGGCAACATGGTGATATTGAGAACATTAACAAAGGGTTTTACATCCATCTCTACTGAATTTCTCTAATAAGGTAATTAATTTTTTAAGCCTACTATTCATGTTTGCGTGTACTTGTGTGTTCTCTCTGTTTTCTGCCACTATCTGTTTATGTATTTCTCAGTTTGTGTGTTTCTACAGCATCTATGACTCACAGACAAACAAGGCAGCAGGTGGTCTGTGATGTAAAATGGGGCACATATAAATGTCTGCTGTCTGTCTGCTGTATGTCTACCTGAGAAGGAAGCAAAACTTGAGGAACAAGAGACATATCACTCGTAAACCAGAATCCTACTTAGTTTAGTTTTTAAAAATGTCTTAATATGCTAACAGAAACTAATACCTGGGCTTTAAGTAGTGTAGATATATTGTCTTCATGGCATTTTTCTGCAAAATTAAAAGCTGGAAAGATTTTATGACCATTTATGTTTGTACGAAGCCAACACTGAATTGGATTTATTAATACACAGTAGTTGTGTACCTACACAATACCTGGGATTGGTGAGCTAAGGATGTCAAGATACAAGATCCCCCTCCTCCTGTATGGGATCTTCCTGTGCAGCCCTTTTGCTCCTCTTCCAGTCATCAGCAGTAAGAGACAAGCGATACCTAATGTCGAGTCATTGGTTTGGGACAGCAGCAGCTCCTGGGACAAGAGGGAGGTGACAGCTAGAGATGGAGAATACCTGCTGGGGATAAAAAGACTGAGAAGGCTTTACTGTAACGTTGGAATTGGCTTCCACATTCAGATTTTACCAAACGGGAAGATCACAGGCGTGCATAATGAAAACAGATACAGTAAGTATTTTGATATTACCTGTTAAAATACATTTGGAGTCTAACTAAATTCACACAAGTAAATTTCACAAAGACAGAACCTGAATTATTTAATTCTTTATAACAAGAGGGGTAACATGGAGATTGTAATGTAACATCTGTATTGACTTGTGCAAAACCCCAAAACTTATTACTGTTTTGACAGATCAGTAAAGAATATATAGATTGTTTCTTTTGCTTTATGTGTGCATGTAACATTTTCCAGTTTTGTTTTATTTTTTGTTTTGTTTTTTTTTAAGTACTGACAGCTGTGTTTTTAGATCTCTGGAGATCTCTGGATGAGTATGAGGAAGACTGGCCCAAACAACTCCAGCCACCAATTTCATATGGTTGACATTTTGTCTAGTGGTTAGTGGTCGGGCCATTGTCGTCAAATGATATAATTGCCTTCATGACATAAATTTTTATTAAGCGTGTGGATTTTTTATATAGTTATGGTATGAATACGTCCTTACAAATGTTCAAATATCGTTCCTTATCTGTTCGCAACATCTTTAAACTAAAGTAAAACCATTATGTTGTGCTCTTCTACAGGTTATGTCTTCAGTATGACTACAACTGAGAGAGAGTGGTGTGTGTGCGTGAGAGAGAAGTGCAGCCCCCTCTACATTTGACATTTGTAGTCTATTTAAACAATCAGTGGCGGTTCTGGCTGATATGGTGCCCTGAGCAAACCCCCCTTTATCTATCTATCTATTATATATATATATATGTACAGAGAGAGAGAGAGAGAGAGAGAGAGTGAGAGAGAGAAATCCTCCTCTCAACCTGCCTCCCCTCTTGGGGGGTGGTGTGTCTTCCTCAAGCCTGGGTCCTTTACCAGAGGCCTGGGAGTTTGAGGGTTCTGCTTTGTATCTTAGTTGTTCTTAGGATTGCACTCTTCTGGATGGAGACCTTAGATGTTGTACCAGGAATCTGCTGAAGCCACTCTCCCAGTTTGTGGGCCATAGCGCCCACTCCTGTGGGTCATAGTGCCCACCACTGGCACCACTGTTGCCTTCACCCCAGACATCTTTTCTAGCTTTTTCTTCAGCCCTTGGTATTTTTCTAGCTTCTCGTCTACCACTGGTAGAATTTCTTGATGTCAGCCACTTCTTTTATCTGACGATGGTACATGCCATGTAGCAGCTTGTCCCTTCATGATGATTCATCCTCCTTGTGAGCCCTTCCGGGTTTATGCTGCCTTTAGTATTTACTTAGCAGTTCATCTTTGGGCGCCATCTTCCTGATGTATTCCTTGATCTTGGTTGTTTCATCTTGGACTGTGGCTCTGAAACTCACTAGTGCTCGGCCTCTTTTGCTCCACTTAGTGACAGTCTCAGGGTGCTGGACTTGGGATGGAACCCTCCATGCATTGTGGGGAGCTTCCTTGTCTTGATATCAGTGGTAATTATCCCTTCCTTTGGCCAGCCTATTATTACCAGTGGGGTATCTGACGACTGGTAGGGCATATGTGTTGATGGCTCGCACCTTGTTGATACCATTCAGCTGGCCTTTCAGGACCTGCCTTGCTCTGTGTAGGTATTTGGCTGTGGCCGACTTCCTTGCAGCCTCCATGTGGTTCCCATTTACCTGTGGGATTCCAAGGTATTTGTAGCTGTCCTGAACATCTGCCATGCTGCCCTCCGGTAGTTCAGGTCTATGTAGAACAGCAGGGGGGATATTCACCTTTGTATATGCCGCACTTGATGATAACTTGTGCTGTTGGCTTTAAGTTGGCCTCTGGATTTGTTTTCCACAGCCCCATTGAGTTCTCGATGAAGGCTCAGTGTCCTGTTGATGATGTCCATCTTCAAGCAATCCAGTATCCCTGTGTGTGGCATCGATTCATTGGCTTTCTTGTAGTCGATCCAGGTGGTGCACAGGTTACTCTGTCTGACCTTACATTCCTGGCTGACTGCTCTATCGACCAGTAGCTGGTGCCTGGCTCCCATGGTATTACTACCGATCCCTTTCTGGGCCCCGCTCGTGAACTGGGCCATGTGCCTATTCATCTTAGCCACTATAATGCTTGACAGGAGCTTCCATGTTGTACATGGGCAGGTAATTGGCCAGTAGTTGGATGGAGGATTGCACCCTCCTGGGGGTCCTTCATGATCAGGACTGTCCGCCCTTGGGTTAACCACTCTGGCTCAGTCCCATCCATCAGTAGTTGGTTCATCTGTGCTGCTAGGCATTTATGGAGTGCAGTTAGTTTCTTTAGCCAGTAGCTGTGACCTTGTCAGGGCCTGGTGCTGTCCAGCTTTTCATTCCTGACACTCTTTCTCAGATGTCTGCCAATGTGATGGTAACTGCTTCTTGTTCTAGGAGATTACTGTGGTCTGCTCTCAGATCCACTGGCCACCTAGCATCGGTGTTATGTGATGCCTCCCTCTTCCATATGTTTTTTTTAAGACCATTCAGTCTCAGCCCTGGGAGGATCTATTTACTTGTTATTATCTTGACACCGAGAGTACACTTTGGATGGTTCAGTGGAGAGTATCCTGTTTATTTGTCTGGCTTCTGCTTCTCCTGTGTCTCACTTTAGTCGGGTTGCCAGAGCTATGAGCCTTTGCATGATATTCTCCAGTGCCTCAGGTATGGACGGTTTGTTGTACTTTCTAGGCATCTTCCCCACACCTTTCCGTAGCTTTGAGAGTTGACTAACTTCTCTCCATGTTGCCTTGTTCTTAGTCCCTAGCCTTCTTTTCCATGGTAGGTAATGCTCTTTGTTATTCATGCTGTTCGTCTTGTAGCCAAGCATCTCTTGGTAGTTGTCTGCAGGGGAGACGGGTGTCCAGCTCATTCATGAGCTTCAATCTTAGGTCAGTCGCCCTTCTGTTAATGGAGTCTCTGTTGTAAGGGCTTGTTGGGGCTAGGTACCCAATCTTCGAGTGTAGGGGAGATGATGACATCCCCCCTCTGACCTGTCATCCTGGACCCTCCTTGCTGTAGCATTTTTATTGTACCTCATCAATCTGTAGGCTAGTAGTTACTTCTTTGTCACTGTAGATGTCGAGTTTCGAAGTATCCACATATCCCACATCCTCTGCATGTAACCCCTCTCGCGAGAGTTACTTGTATATTAGCATTTCATCACATCAATATTCTCCGCCCTGGTCCAATTATGTCTTGTTCCAGTAGCCCACTTCTCATCAGGTTGCCCTGGGTCCGTTCCCGTATAAATATCCCTCTCTCTCTGTCTCTTTATTTATCTATCTATCTATCAAGATAGATAGATATGTAGGTACACACACACACACAATGCGGTATGAACACAAAAAACTGTCACAAATTAAAATGTGTGTGCTGCACTCTTATGTCCACAGCTGCAGAGCTATCCTTGTATAGCCTATTGCATGATTTGGCTGGATAATTGTTTACATTGATTGTAGAGAGAGAGGGAGAGAGAGGTCTGCTGGATGTGCTAGATTTACTTTTGAGAAGAGAGAGAGCGGCACACTGCGCTGCTTAGAAAATAAATCTGTCTGGATCACATTTAAGTTCAAAAAGGAGTTACTTCTCCTCATCTTATTTTCTGTGTTCTGACTGTTACACCACCTTGTTTACTGTCAAACTCTAAGCGAGTTGGCCCTGCTTAAAGACTTTACCTTATAAACACTGATCTTCTTATCTATAGCTTCTACCTTTATAACAGACCTACTTAAATACATGTGTTGAATAAACAGTTAACACTGACATAAAAGAAAGAACCACACACTTAATTGTATTTCAGTTCTTTTAATCATCACTGAATTGAAACAGGGTATTACAGTAAAAAAATTTTACATTTAAACATTTTCATGTTTAAAGGTTTCATGTTAACACGATAAACAACTATGTAAACATAAACATCAAATATTGTAACAAGTAGTACAAATGTACAGACACAAAAACATAAGCAATGTTAAGCCACAGTTAGCTAAGCAGGTCAGGATCACTGTTTGGAACTTCATCAGGATTCAAACCAATTATTATCTTCTCCAAATGCCAGTTCCTGGCTTCCTTTATCAATTCTTGGTAAATTCCCTTTTGTTTTACTTGTTAACACATTTTGTCTTCCACTTGACAACTATGATGACAATATGGCATTTGTTGTTTACTACAGTAGCTAACAACATGGCCAACACGCCCCATAATGCAATGCCATGTGACGTTGGTTCCCAAGCCCTATATCAGATTCCAATGTGAACTGGTTATGGCCCTGAAGTGATTGGATGTCACATGCAGCATACTGTATACAGGATACCTTAGGTGGTGACAGTGCTACGAATGGTTGCAATATAAGGTTAGGATTAGGGTGATATTGGATCTAGGCCACTTGTGCCAGCAGTGTGAGCAGTACTTCAATTGGGCTGGTACGCACTGATACGAAGTACCACCACTTTTAGAATTTACCCCTTGGCGTACTGGGACATTTTATGGTACCAGGATGTCTCATAAGCTCCCAGTACCTTTCCCTGTCCTTGTCATATGAATGTCTTTTGGCGATTCATTACATTAGGGTGCACTACGTGATAGTCTCTCTTTTCTTGTGGACTACATGACGCTCACTCGTTTGTTCTCGCAGAAGTGAAACATCTCATTGATGCTAACCCCAGGATTCTAATGGTTGCGTGTGTGCTCTGGACAGGCCCCGCTGTTTATCTGTGCTCCATCATACATCGACACAAACAGAGCAAGTCACAACGATGTTGGATAAATGGGGAAAAGCAAAGGATTAAAAAATAGACAGTAATTTTGGCATGGCTCCAAGAGGACACAAAGGGACCATTAACTTGAATGGATTCTGATGATGACACCCTCTCACCATCAAATATAAATAGTCAAATACTGAGGCAGAAAACTAAAAATAGTTTGTTTAATAAATTAATTTTGTAAAATTAGGATTATCCTCTAGAAGGCCTCTATTTATTCACTGTAGAAATTTAGAACGTAGACTGTTACTTGTTGATTTGCCAATACTGGCCGCCTTCTGTAGCTTAACTTTGTAGCAGAGTCTATAATCTAGCAGTGTGTTGAGTAGTATTCCCTGCGCACTCTGTCATTTTAGACTGTCTCAGAGAAAAGATCATTAAACATAATTATATCTCTGGTTGTGGCTCTAAAATGGCCTTTGTCCTGGTATTGCGACCAACAACAGCTTGAAATGAACTTTTGACAGTGTCAGAAAGTGCGTATCTCACAATGTGACAGCTACTCAACAAATGAACAGAAATGCAGCATAAAATGACTCATCCATCAACACAGCACCAGAGCTTTACCCAAACAAACAGAGGGTTAGCATGCTGATAGACATTAACCTCAGGCTGTCTTCCAAGTTGGCCTCCTTTATGTCACCATGACAGCATCCACAGTCTCTTCCTCTTCTTCCTATTCTGCATGGGCTTGGTTCTTGTTTGGCAAAATTGATTTTATTTACTTATATTGCATCATGCATTGCTGATACATTGCATCATAGTTCATTAGATCCATGTTGTGCAATGTGGCTTGCAACAAACTTATTAGACAGCTAAAATCACACAGTGCGTAGTGGGCTTTAGGGACCAGGTATTTAAAGACCCCCTCTAATGTTCTGTTTTAGTCCAAAAAATGATGTTTCGATAGTCTTTAAAATGAGGTAATGAATTTTTTTTTGCAAAAAAACAAAACATTTCCCATTTCTGTGGACTTACCCTATTCAAGTGGGCCAGTAGCTCATTAGCAATTCGTCTCTGAGTGGGCGGTGCTTCAGCTTCATTGCTCTCTGATTTTCTGGGTCCTTTGGTAGAAAATGAAGGCTCGTTGGTTCTTCCTCTTCTCGCTTTGCAACCCAAAACAAAACAGGTGTGTTTGTCCACCATTGTTGAGACCCATCAAGCTGCTTCTCTGCATATCTTCTCCGTCTCTTCCGCCTCGTCAGGGGATGGGGACATGTAAACCACAGCGTCCCGCCCCATTTAGTACAGAATTGGTGAACTGATTATGTAATGATGCCACCCTGGTCTTAAACCAAGCATTTGGGTCTGTGATTGTGTCCCTGCAGTCTGAAGGCAGAAATACTCAGAGATGGTGTTGACTGCTTACCTTTCTCCTGATTTGTCTTGTAACAAGAGAGAAATGTCACATGAATATGAGAACAAGGTGAAAAACATGATTTTCATTGGAAGGGGTCTTTAAAACAGAGCAGGATGATGATGATGATGATGATTATGATTATGATGACTGGCAACTGATGACCTGACTTTATACACTTGACTCCACTCCTACCACAAACACACACAGAAAAAGAGAAGTGGGGAGGGAGAGAGGGAGGCTGCCAGCAAGACTGAAGTGAAGGGCCTGACAGGTGCAGATTGATACTCAAACATTCTGTCATTCTGTCCAAACTACGCTGCAGAATGATTGTCTAACAGATTAACAGTGACAAACAGAGTGACTAGTGAATCATAAATGAGAAGCCCATATGTATCATGTATAAAATGGCTGCTTCCTCATTACGCTGCATTTTTTCTAAACCATGAGTAACCTCTCTCTCTCTAGGTATAGTCTCTTTGGGGGGAATTTGGTCTTGCTGGTAAACTTAAACTTACAACAGCCACATCTGTACATAGATAGTAGTTCAAATTCATGTGGACTGTTTTTTAAATTTTATTACTTTAGCAACAAGCCATAAGAAATTGTTCTCATGACAGTGTCCTCCAGGCCTTTTCACAATATGATTTAAAAAGGGAGATTTACAAATCATTCATATGCTCCTAGTTAAAAATTTAAGTTATGCTGACTCTAAAAATGGTTGCAAAATGCAACTCAGTGGTCACAGTCTGGAGCCCTGTATTACCATTATTAGTTCAGCTGCTTTAAAACTGTGTCCACTCAAATATTTTTGATACCAGACAGCGCTTCTAAGTCAATCATGGGAAGCATTGTTATTGTTTTTGTTGAGCTATCCCTTTTTGATGTATATACTGCTGATCATATTCATGTTTTGTCCCAGGCCTTCTAGAAATATCCCCAGTGGAGAGAGGAGTGGTGACTCTGTTCGGTGTGAAAAGTGGTCTCTTCATTGCCATGAGCGACAAAGGAAAACTCTATGGTTCGGTAAGAGCTGATCAGGGCTTGCTAATATGATACAATACATGTGAACTATGGTTGGGCAATAAGGGTGTTACGGCATTAAGCGCCAAGAGGTCATAATTTACAGTGATTTTAGAACAGCTCCGGGGTTTTGTCAGGCACAGCATGAAGCGGAGTGCCTAGAAACTCCTTAGCTGTTCTAGAGTCTCTGTAAGTCACGACCTCTTGGGGCTCATTGCTTTTATAAAACAGTACCTACGTATCTGGCAAGGTTTTATGAAATAAACACGCAGCAACAAAAAATGTAATAATTTGTTAATAACAAATGACCATTCTTTCACTGAGCAATATAGTTCCTCAGCGACATTTAGCAGAATGGTTGCCTGGCAACACACAGACGCAGCAACACAGACTCAGTGGAAAGTTTGCTTAAAAATGGGGTAATTATTACCATTTATCTCGGGCAACTATTAACATTTGTCTGGATATCGCCATCAATTGTGTAGTTGTTCTGTCATGTCCTTCTCTGCGAAGTTTTACTACAACAAAAACATTGTTGCTGGGTAAACGCAGAATCTTTCATCAGACCCTGGGAATGACTGCTCAGTGGATCACTGATGCACCGTTTAAGTCCAGCACGTCGGCCAACATAATTGCTAAAACCTGTGGGTTGAGCTGTCCCGTTTTTCACAGGGGCAGAAAACTGACAGAGAGACTGGCTTAGTTTCATTTTGGTGACTGATTTAAAAGCAATAGCCAGATCATTCTTGTTACACCAATTCCGAAAACAGCAAACTGACCACAACGTCTAACAGTCCCGGCTTTGTTTCTTGACTTTTCCAGCTCTTTGATGTCTCTCCACATAATTTCAGCGTGTCTTCTTTCTTTTTTCTCTTCCCCCTCCATCCTGTCTGTGTCTTTCCACCACTCATCCAGGCTCAGCCCTCCCAGGATATTAAAATTAACGACAAAATTTGACATTTTGAAACAATTTGTTTGGCTGGTGCAGTTATACTGTTGCCATGCGATCATAGTGTGTTTGTAGAGTATTTTACAATGGCTTGGAACATGGCTCAGCCAATCAGAATCAAGGACTGGAAGTATCCGTTTTATAAAAGAAAATAGCCAAAGTCCATTTGATTATACAGTAATTACCTTAATCCAAAAAATCTGCTGCACAATGTATGCATGTATGTTATAAACGCTTGAGCTGAAAGATTACTGGCCAAGGCAGAGCACATGTATCCTGTGAAAAGCGAGAAAGATTTCCACAATCAGCTGATGGGTGAATGCACAAGTTGCAAGAAGAGTGAAGTAACTTCTCTCTGTGGAAAATGAGGGAAACAGCATTGCCTTTACCACTGACTGTTGGTCTGGATCCCCTGAGGCTCTCATGAGCTTGACTGTCTATTTCATTTACAAAAACTGGGAGAGAGCCCAGGATGTGTTGGAGTAAAGGCCATGTTTGAGCCCCACACAGGGGAAAACATCAGTGAGACTTTCCTGACCTTACTTAAAGAATGGAGCTTCAACACAGCGCGTCCACCTGGTGCTGAGGGACAGTGGTGCAAATATATGTAAATATATATAAAATGCATGAGGCTTGCAAAGATGTCTGACCTGAGCTGTAGTGCTCCAACACTTCAGCAAATAATCAGTGAGGGCCTCAACTCTTAGAGGATAGTGGGGATCATACTGGCCACACACTTTAATCACTCAGTTGGAGCACAACAATGACTCTCTGTCATTCAGGATGAGGTTGGTGTCCTCAGCATTCCATAATCCAGGCCGCGCCAAACAGGTGGAACTCCACACCACATATGATTGTCAAGATGCTGGAGAAAAAGAGAGCAATCAAAGCTTATTCTAGTAGCCACAGCCATTTCGTATGTCCAGCTACAGAGGACTGGGATGTGGCAGTCAACCTGGTGGTGGCCCTGACACCACTGAAGAAATGACCCTTGAAATGAGCAAAGTAGACTCCTCTTCCTCCTGCATTATGCCCTCTGCATCAGTGCTGAAGTGTCTGCTGGAGGCAGAGGGACCAAACAGGAAGTAAGACTCTGAGGAAGACCACGTTGGACAGCCTGGAGAAAAAGTTCTCTAAGGCGTTCTTTTAGTCTGCTCAATCCACTAGCAGACATGCTCATGGATCAAATGTGATGCTGGACTAATGGCAACATGCAGCAGCAAAGAGAGCATGCATGTGCTCGGCTTGGTATTAAACTTGTTTTTATCGTCACTATTAACTTATTTTTTCTAATGTTATCATGGGACTGATCTTCATAACAATGACTCAACACAGGTTGGAAGTCTTTCTCTTCGCCATGACACTTTGTGGTCACTTTTTTAGGGGACTTTGTGATTACTTGAGTCACTCCAGTACAGTCAAGAGTTCCTCCTGCTACTCCAGGACACAGGTATGGGAGCTGTGGACACCGCATCAGCTTTCCCTGCGGAGATCATCTGTCATCCAGCCAACAGGAGGGAGGAAAAAGGGTAGACAGGCAGAGTACGATAGCAGCTTAAAAGACAGGACCATCAGAAGATCCCCCCGCCTCAGTCACCCTTGCTAATGCACAGTCTATCTGGAAGAAGGTGGACAACTTACAGGCAAATGTCAAGTTCCTTTTGGAGTACAAAATGCCTATCTCATCGCTCCGAAACATGGCTCAAGCAGCAGGATCTGCAACCCGATCTGGAAATAGATGGCTTTGGGGAATGCTGCATCTTGACTTGGCTTGACTTGTTTGGATTTGAATGAACTGATGGAGATTGTCACCTCATATATTAACTTTTGTAAGGATCTCATCATTTCAAGGAAAATTATCTCTATTTTTCCAGATAACAAGCCATGGGTGTCTAAATCTGTTTAAAACATCATTTACCAGAGGAACATCAGTTTTAATAAGGGGAATGTCACTCATAGCAGGGAGTTGCAAAATCAAGTTAGGCAGGAACCTGAATGTGCCAAAATAAAAATAAAATCGTGATGGACATACTGGTAAATATCAATTGTGACACAGTTTTTTAACTCTTCAGGGGAGTGATGGAGAGGACAAATCCCAGAAAAGACAACACTGGGGCCAGACTTCTGAAGAATTATGCAGAACAGCTACCTGGCTCTCTTTAATCTTTACGAAGTCTCTCCAGCTCCACAGGGTTCCTTGTCTTTGGAAAGATTATGTAATTGTACCTGTGCCCAAGACAAAAAAACACCAAAATCCCAAAATGACTTTCAGCCTCTTGCTGTCACTACTCTCATCATGAAGACCTTTGAGAGGATTGTAAAAGCAGAGATCTTGGACACAACTCAGAGCAGTTTAGACCCACTCCAATTTGCCTACAGAGCAGGTAGAGGTGTTGATGATGCTGTTAACACCCAACTTAACTTGGTACTGGGCCATCTTGATGGGACGTAAAAATGTTGCTTGCTTCTCCTCTGCTTGTTACTGTATACAACCTCACATTTTAACTGACCGTCACACCAACATACACAATATTGACCAGGATTTAGTATGCTTGCTAGTTGACTTTTCAATAGACAGATCTCAGAGAGTGAGGGTTAATGCTGTTTTATGGAATATACTTTTATCTTCCACCGCACACAAGGACACTAATCATAGCCCAGTGGTGAATGACTAGGTGTGAGTGCTCATCACTGAATACAAATGTCTTGAAAACTGAAGAAGAAATGATCATCGCTTTCAGGAGGAAGCTTCTGCCAAGTTCTCCTGTTTTTATTCATGGTCAGGCTGTTTAAGCTGTACAGCAGAACAAATATCAAGGTACCATTATAGACAACAACCTGAAATTTGATGCCAACAAAGATGCGGTTTCTGCTAAGGCCCATCAACATATGTACTTTGATCAGAAGTTGAGAAGTTTTAGCATTGACACATCCTTTATGAAAATGTTTTATTCTTGTTTTATCTTGTCATGACTTGGTATGTTGCTTCTTTTGTTATTGCTCTCTCTAAATTTTCCTTTTCCTCTCCTCAGGGCCACTACAATGATGAATGCAAGTTCAAGGAGAATCTGCTGGCCAACAACTATAATGCCTATGAATCAGCTGCCTACCCTGGCATGTACATTGGACTGAGCAAGACTGGCAAAACCAAGAAAGGCAGCAGAGTCACACCAACCATGACCATGACACACTTTCTTCCCAGGATATGAAATTTAAGATCAAAACTCTCAGCAGTACAGAACGACGTCCAGGCCACTGTTCACTCATATTTTAAAGCCCAGTCTAATTCTGGAGTCAAATCTGATGCTTGGTCATGCTACTTGGTGTCATGTACAGACACAAAAGGTACCACTTACCTACCTACCTAACTCCAATGTAAATGCATCCATGTCAGCGTAAGTCACTCATTGCAAGAGCTCCACCTGACAAAGTAGAAAAAGCAACATAGTCTCCAAAGAGGTGGTCAGGGTAGAGTGGCTGCTCATACTCAGATGTCATCAAGTTGTATGAAGTTAAAAAAAAATGTGCGACAACAATCTATTCCTGAAACTGAGATAGTTATTTTGATGTTTAAAAGTAACCAAGCCTCATCTGTTTTACAAAAATAAAATGGTTGATTTTATATGACACCAAAACCCTTATAAATGTTTTTTCTTCCTTAACCTGGCCAAGTATTTTGGTGCTCAACCAAACTGCAACCATTTTTCTATGTAAACCATGTTATAAGAAAAGCTTTGAGGCAGAAAGACATAAAGGTGAAAAGAGCCCTTAGTGCATCTGTAGCAGACGCCATCGGGTGTGACAAAGGTGACAAAGGTGGCGATAGTTAATATGCTGGGATTAGAATGTATTGGATTCCACTGTTGGACAACTCTTTTTCTTTTTCTGCAGTACCAACAACACACAAACTTGAAAATTTAAATACTTTGCTACAATTTGAAATATTGATCCTAGTTTTACGAACTCTTTTTATGCACCAACCAAAGAACAGTGATGTGGCATGGACATGGTTTCAAATGAAGATTCAACTGGATAAGTGTATCAGTGTTAACATTGCTTTCATTAAAATTGGGGCCCATTATTTGTGAGAAATATTCAGAAAAATACGACATCAGCAAATATGTGTTTCCTTTTGATTATTTTTTCACACATTTCTGCAAATCCTGGAACATATGGATTCATGCTACAAGTTTTAGATGGAAAGATTCAGTTGGTACATTTACTTGCACAGTTTGAGCTATAGTTAAAGCTCCATTTGATGGGACTGCTGTGCTTGTCCCAGGAAACAAACACAGAGGGTAAATCGATTTATTGTCAAACACAGCTACGGTGGGTGGCGATATGCCCTGTTTAGCTGGCTGCTATTGGACCTTCTTCCAGTTATCCAAACAAGCCACAAACAAGTTAGCAAACAGCTAGGGAAATCTATGTCGAATGATTACAACATTGATAACTTTACAGCACTGTAAACATCGTAGCTGTGCTTTACTCTTGCTGCAAATTTGATGCACACTTCCCCTCACGCTCATGGGATTTCTGTTTTTGTTGTGGCTTTCGTCGTTTAGTACGATTTCAGTCGGACTAAAATGTTTACGTGCATTGTATAAGTCCAGCTTTAGCCAGATTAGCACAATAAATTGATTTTCTCTAACATTATGGAAACTTACTAAGTGTCCAAATCAACCCTAAGTTAATTCTGAATTTGGTCCGAAAGGTCCACCTTTGAATTGCTTGCTTCAGACTCACAGAATAAACTACAGTGCACTTTAAAAATTGATAATCTTATAGGCTATCAACAATTAAAAAACAAGATTTTAACCTTCCCATTGCAGAGTGCAAATACTTGAAGCAATGATGTTTTTTTTAAACTTCTTTTTATATTT